>JAHNEJ010001210.1:0-146224 GCA_022559845.1 Amorphophallus konjac | reverse complement strand
TTCCTTTTCTGACCAGACACAGATTTTCTAGCATGCTTGTTGTCATCTTTTTCCATCACAAAACAGTTACTCATAAGATGTCCATACTTACCACAATAATGACATGAGCCACTTGATTTCTTTAAAACATGGCATTTATCTGATGAGTTCTTAGCATGCAGATTGTTCCTTTGAATTTTTGATGTTTTATGATTTTTATTTTATTTTTCTGTTTTCTTAGCCTTGTACTGAGGTGGAGATGAGATAGAAGGCTTTTCCTGTTCAGAGGATTTGACAAAGACAGTTTTCAGGTTGGCTCCATCAACCTTCCTCATGACTGGACTGTAACCCAGTCCTTCCTTGTTAAAGTTAATCTTTGTTCCCAGTATTTTCTGAACAATGGGCTGTTTGTCTTTTGATGTAGTGGCTACATTTGAAGTATTTACAAAGGATGTCATTACTTTGTTCTGCAAGGCCTTCTTATTGGGATTATTTGATGCGGGACGGAACTGACAAATGGACTAAACCTATGATGAAGACCAAGTGCGGCCAGCACTCACACGAGACAAGGCAAGCCGAGAGATCGACCTCCGTACTATTCCTCCGAAGAGAGGCGTCTCTCAACAAGAAACCCAAGTCCACGGTCGTCCCTATGAGGGAAGCGAGTGGATCAAAGCGGCAAAGGAGCCGACGCGCAACTATAGGAGTCTAGTCCGAGCTCGGTGCTCAACTAGGGCCACGGAATGGGATACTCTCACTCACGATCTCGCGGTGTTAAATGCTAGCTAGGATCCCTACACTCTCACGCGGCATACAAGATCACATACTAGTAAAGCAAAATGCCAAGGGGGGGGAGCGTCGCACGTACCTCCACGCCTAGGCGTGGGGAAGGAACCCCGGCCGAGACCGACAACCCCGATACACACAATGAAAGAATAGGTACAAGCCAGCAATGGTGCCCACTCCTCGCAGGGAGATAACAGGCTACAACAATTCCATTCGGGGCGGCCGATACACGGGCTGACGGGCGGCACTCGGTGAAGGGTTGGCCACGAGGAGGGTCCGAATGACGATCGGCAGAATCGCAGCAACGCGCGACTCAGTGGTAAACGTTCCCACGAATGGATCCGGAGTCTGATTGGGGCGCCGTCAGCGAGGGCGCGTAGTTAGGTCACAGGAGGAAGCCTCGGCCAAAAGGCGTGCTCAGATTCCGTCCGTGGAAGCCGTGGCCGCACCTGCAAGTGGGGACAAGGAATCTGCTCCCAGAATTGCGCTGTCGAGCGGGGAAAATGGTAACTCGCTGCTCCGGTAGGCGATCGAGGCCCCGCTTGTGGGAGGACGTCGGGGACGCAGAGCAGCAGGTCCGGACCAAAGAGCTCGGTCAGATCTGGTCGTGGTTGGACGCTGTGAACTTTGGAAGTTGCCGGTTGTCCTGGCACCGGGTGGACTGGGCAGGCCCGCGCGACCTCACGGGAACGGACGCCACGAACAGCTCGGACGTCGGAACGAGACGATGTTGGCGGCGTTGGAAAGAGGACGACGAGAGGTACAAACCCTGAAGAAATCAGCTCCAAACTCGGAGTTGTCCGTCCTGTGGGATTTTCGCAAGAAGGAGGGTGGATCTGGGCGCGCAGAGAGGGAGGCTCCTGCGCTAGCTCACGAGAAAACTCGCCACGGGTGGTGCCGACCTCGGATCGAGGCGAAACCAAAGCCCACGCGCTGCCGACTCGTAGAAGTATCCACCAAAAAAAAGGAGGGGCTCGGATTCGACCCGCACCGGATGGGGATGCCGCTGCAACTCGGGGCCGAATTTGGAACACGCGAACTCGAACCGGAGACGAAGTAGAAGGGAGGAAGAACCTCGGCGTCGCACCGAGGGGATGGGGAGTCGCACCCCGGGGTTGCTCCCGTCGCAGGAGCAGAGGAGGAAGAGAGGGTCGCCCTCTCCAAGGGGTGGCTGCGCAAATGGCTGCGCAATCAAAATATTTCATTCATTAATTTCTAAAGAAAGTACATAAGACCTTATATATGGAGGGGGGAATGCTAGGGTTTCAACCCTAGCAAGGGGGGAAAGGGGGGCGGCCAAAGGGGGGGAGGGGATCGAATGGGAAGGAAAAAAAGGGGGGGTGCGCAATCTACTTCCTAAAAAAAAGGTAGGGGGCGGCTGCCTCCTCCTCCTCTTGGAGGAGATGAGAGGGGGCGCCCAAAACCCTAATGGGCCAAAAGGTTGGACCAAGAAGTGGCCCACTAGTCCTATTGCCCAACCAATGAGCCTAGCACACCCAATAAAGGTCTAATTGGCCCCAATTGGCCTACAAAGGTCCACAATAAAGAATAAACATGTCCATGCAGGGACTAAACCAAGGCCTGGTATGGCCATCATGTAAAAGAAGGTCCTCTAAACCATGCCGTAGTCGCCGAGCCAAAGAGATGCCGGCGTGCTCCGCGTGCTCCGTCGAGAAAGGCGGCGCGTGTCCTCACCAATTCTCCCCGGGTGGGAAGAACTCGACCCCGTCGAGTAAGGGTCACGATCGCTCCAATAACGCTCCAGCAGGTCCGGGTCGATCAGCTCCAGCTCTCCACGTGTGATCCAGGTGTCGTCTATCGCAGGGCGCCCTCTCCAGCGCACTAGGAAGCGCTGGTAGGCTCCGCTCCTGGTCGTGGTCACCTGCTCATCCAGTATGCAATCTATATGCTCGCGTGTCTGTAATGGGGCTGGAGGAGGTGGACGCTCAGAAGGTGTAATGCTCTCAACAGGAGGGGTAGGCCCAAAAAGCTCACTGGGAATCACCGCGGGATCCCGATATGCCACCAGATCTGAAACATTGAACGTCGAACAGATCCCATAGTCGTCTGGCAGCTCAATCTCATACGCATTCGACCTAATTCGCTTCAAGACTCGAAAGGGTCCGGCACCGCGGTCCTGGAGTTTCTTCACGGCCCCCGAAGGGAACCGTTCAGGTCTAACCCTGATCATGACGTACTCTCCCACTTGGAACTCACGGGTGCGTCGATGCGCGTCAGCTAATTCCTTATAACGTGCGTTGCTGGCCTCTATATGACGACGTATATGCTCATGTAACTGCCTAATATGCTCTGCAAAGGACTCAGCTGACTCAGAGACACGGGCCTGGATGGGTAAGGGGACCAAATCTATCGGTTTCCTAGGTCTACGACCAGTAACAATCTCAAAAGGGCTCAGACCTGTAGACCTATTGACCGAGTCATTATAAGCAAACTCTGCTAAAGGCAGAACCAAGTCCCAGTCCCCGACACGATCACGCACTAGGCACCTAAGAAGATCCCCCAAACTCCTATTGACTACTTCTGTTTGACCATCGGTCTGGGGGTGGTAGGCGGTGGAGAATTTCAACTGGGTGCCCATCATATGCCAAAGGGTTTTCCAAAAGTAGCTCGCGAAACGCACATCCCTATCAGACACTATGGTACGTGGAAGCCCAAATCGGGAGACACAATGAGTGAAGAACAGACGGGCAACTCTAGAGGCGTCAGATGTCTTGGAACAGGGAATAAACAAAGCCATCTTAGAGAACATGTCTACCACCACGAAAATGGAATCATGACGACGCGAGGTACGGGGCAGACCTAACACAAAGTCCATGCTGATGTCCTGCCATGGACTGTCCGGCACGGGGAGGGGAGTATACAGGCCAGTATTCTGCTTCCTCTGCTTGGCCATAGCGCAAATGCGGCACTGGGCCACGATCCGGGCAACATCACGCTTCAGGCTAGGCCAATAGAAGCGATGCTCAACTGCCTCGACGGTCTTATTCCGGCCGAAGTGGCCGGCTAGACCGCCAGCATGCATCTCCCAAGCAAGAAAATCGCGAACCGAGGTCCGCGGAACACATAAGCGACTCCCATGGAAAAGATAATCGTCATGCAGCATGTAATCCGAATACTCTCGGGACGGGCCTGCCTGGAGGGTGGTGTAGATCGGACCGAAGTCCGGACAATCAGCGTACAACTCCCTCATCCTATCCATCCCCACCACCTCTACACTCATGGTGGTCAAAAGGTGAGCACGGCGGCTCAAAGCATCAGCTACCCGATTCTCCACACCGGCCTTGTGCCTCAGCACAAAAGTATACTCCTGGAGGAACTCTACCCAACGACTATGACGAGAGTTGAGTTTCTTCTGGGCATGGAGATATCGGAGTGCCTCATGATCAGAAAATAGGACGAACTCCTGGTGTAGAAGATAGTGTCTCCAATGCCGCAGAGCCTGCACAACTGCGTAGAACTCCTTGTCGTATGTAGAATAACGCAGTCGGGCATCGCCCAACTTCTCGCTAAAAAAGGCAACGGGGTGAGCCTCCTGACTCAGAACTCCTCCAATACCAACCCCAGAGGCATCGCAAGAGACCTCAAACACCTTCGTGAAATCCGGTAGACGAAGGATAGGTGCCTGGGTCATGCGCTCCTTGAGGAGCGCAAATGCAGCCGAAGCGGCCCTGGTCCACTCAAACGCCCCTTTTCGAATGCAATCAGTGATGGGGGCGGTGATGGAACTGAAACCTCGAATGAATCGGCGATAGAAGGTCGCCGGCCCGTGAAAACTACGGACATCGTGCAGGGTGCGAGGTTCGGGCCACTCCACTATAGCCCTGACCTTCTCCGGGTCGGCGGAGACTCCATCACTAGATACAATGAACCCCAAGAAAGTGACCTGTGTAGTCATGAAAGCGCACTTCTTCGGGTTAGCATAAAGGCTCTCTCTCCTCAGAATAAGACAGACCTGCCTAAGGTGTTCTAGGTGGTCCTCCCGGGTGCGGCTATAAATGAGAATATCATCGAAATAGACAACCACGAAGACCCCAATCAATGGCCGTAGAACCTGGGTCATCAGCCGCATAAAGGTGCTGGGAGCATTGGTCAGCCCAAAGGGCATGACCAGCCACTCATAAAGACCATCCTTGGACTTAAAGGCCGTCTTCCATTCATCACCAGGCCTGACTCTCACCTGGTGATAGCCACTCTTTAAATCTATCTTGGAAAACACAATGGCTCCCGCCATCATATCCAACATATCATCCAAGCGGGGAATGGGAAATCTGTACTTCACCGTGATCTTATTGATTGCACGGCTATCTACACACATCCTCCAAGTACCGTCTTTCTTTGGGGCAAGTAATGCAGGGACGGCACAAGGGCTCATGCTCTCACGAATGTATCCCCTAGCCAGTAACTCCTCAATCTGACGCAGGAGCTCAGCATGATCAGCGGGGCTCATCCTAAAATGGGGTAAGTTGGGTAGAGATGACCCCGGGATCAAATCAATAGCGTGCTGTATATCCCGCATGGGGGGAAGACCCTCAAGCAAATCAGCAGGGAAAACATCAGAAAACTCCTGAAGGATAACAGCAACATCAGAAGGGAGCTCACCCTCCGCCTCACTAACCCTCTCCCGAACAACGACAGCGTAGATGGGGTCCCCTCTAATGAATTCGCGCTCCATCTCCCGGGGACTAATAAGCATCAGCCTCCTAGTCGGAGGATCAATCGGGGTGGGAGCAACAGGAGGGGGTGTCGTGGTCGGAGCCAAAGATGGGGTACTGGGCCCAGGAATATCAGTGCTGGGGGTACTAGGCCCAGTGGGACCCCGAACGGGAGGGCGTGTCGGCTGGGATGGATGAAGGGTGATCCTCTGGCCTTTGTGATCGAAGGTGCATGTGTTCGACCGGCCATGGAGGGTATCATCTCTATCGAAAAGCCAGGGTCTCCCTAAGATAATGCTGCCTACCTCCATAGGCAACACGTCACACCAAATCTCCTCCTGGTAGGCGTGGAACTGCAAAGGCACCAGACATCGCTGCCTGACTGGAATAGAGGTGGTGTCTACCCATGACACATGATAAGGGGAGGGATGGTCCACGGGGGTTAACCCCAAGCGTTTCACTGTACCCGTGGAAATGGCATTAATGCAACTCCCACTATCAATAATCACCTTACAGACCTTCCCACCCAGCCTGCAAAAGGTGTGAAAAATGGTGGTGCGACGCCAGTCATCACTCACCAAAGGCTGGGTCAAGACGCACCTGACAACACCTAGCTGAACACCATCCTGGCACTGCGTGCCCTGGACACCTGACGACTCTCCCTCTAACAACTCATCAAAGAACTCCTCGGCGAGCTCTGGGTCTGCCTCATAACTGACAGGCTCGACCTCGGGTGCGGCCTCACCTGCTGAGGTATCTCCAAAGGCCACGGTCTACTGCCGAGAAGGGCACAGAGCAGCATAATGACCGACCCCCCCGCATCGATAACAATCTCCACGAGGCCTAGAGCCCTGCGGTGCTCCACCAATCATCGGCCCCTTTCCCTTGTCATCACGACGGGCCGGGGGTGGTGGAAGCTGAGGTCGGGTAGGAATAGTGGGCTGCTGGGGCCGAGGGGGTGCGGGAGCTGGGGCCTGGGGGCGAGGTGGATAGTCCCTCTGGGGAGGTGGAGGCCGGGGCCTAGGAGCAAAATCCGGATGAGTGGGGTCCTGTGGTCGGGCCACGGGTCCCCTCGCATACTGTCCTGTGCTAGTGCGAGAGTCCGTCCCACGAGGGTATGTGGGAGCGGGGCGCTGATCGGGCACAAACTCAAACTCAAACAGCTCCATATCACGAGCGACCTGGTACGCCTCATCTAAGGAAGCCAAGTGGCGGCGGAGTAACTCAATCTGGAGGTTCCGTCGCAGACCTCGACGGAAGCGGGCTATAGTCATGATGGCTTCCTCCGAGACTCCACATCGCAGGAGACAATCATCAAATTCGGCGATGTATTCTGCCACAGGCCGGTTCCCCTGACTAAGGGTCAACTAACCGATGGTGGTAGGAACGAGGGACGTACTTCTGCCGGAGCTTCTCTTTCATATCTACCCACGTCTCAATCGGGGGTGTGCCCTGACGTCTCACTAGGCTCTCCACATTGGCCCAGTAGGTTTGGGCCCTTCCAATCAACTTCATCTTGGCATATCGGACTTTCCGATGTTCTGCCATGTCGACCCACTCAAAATAACGATCCATACTAGCAGCCCAATCACTAAAAACATCGGGGTCCAATGACCCATCAAAGGTAGGAGGGTCCACCCGCACGGATCTAAGGAGACGCTCATCTTCCTCATCCCTATAATACCGATGGCCTTGGCGATCACGGCCATAGCCCTCACTCTCATTATCGGACCCAAAATCATCTACCTTATGCACGTGGGGTCTCCTATTGCCTCCCCTAGGCTGGTCGGGTCGAGGAGCAGGGTCACGTTGGCCATGGGCCTGCTCGGGAACATCTACCGGTGGGGCTCTACCCTGGGGGCGATCAACCAGACCTTGGATGGTCCGGTTAGAGGCCTGTGGACACCAAAAATTGCACATCCAAGTGTCATGTTCGGCCCAGCATCAACAACGGCGCCGAGTGAAGAAACCCCGGAGAAATCAAGCACAAAAGGCCCCACAGTCCGTGGGCCCCAAAGGAAATCAAACGGGCCATGACTCGTGTCCGCGACGGGCTCAGAACGGGCCCCAAATACACACCCCCCCCGGGGGTGCTCAGCGGCACAGCCCAAGGCTGCTCAGCGGCACAGCCCAAGGCTGTTCAACGGTACGCCCCCAGGTGGGTTCACCGGCACACCCCCTTGGGTGCTCAGCGGCACAGCCCAAGGCTGCTCAGCGGCATGCCCCCAGGTGGGTTCACCGGCACACCCCTTTGGGTGTTCAGCGGCACACTCCCTGGGGCTCAGCGGCACGCCCCCGGGTGGGTTCACCGGCACACCCCAAAGGGCCTCCAGCGGCACGCCCTGGAAAGCCTTCAGCGGCACACCCTGCCGCGGCCTTCGCCGGCACACCCCTATGGGGGTTCACCGGCACACCCCAAGGGGGGGACCTTCAACGGTACGCCCCCAAGTGGCTTCACCGGCACGCCCCCTCTGGGTGTTCAACGGCACGCCCTGCAGGGGCTTCAGCGGCACGTCCTGCAGGCCCTTCAGCGGCACAGCCCTTTGAGGCTTCAGCGGTACGGCCTTTGGGGCCTTCAACGGCACGCCCAAAGGGGTCTTCAGCGGTACAGCCTACAAAGGCTTCAGCGGCAGGCCTTTTTGGCTCTTCAGCGGCACAGCGGTGAAGTTCTTTCAACGGGCGACGTGAGGCCCACGCCCTACGCATCCTTGGCGCGCAGTGGAGCCGTCTGAGGTGGCAGCCGATCGTTGGGCCACGCAGGCTACCCCACTGACAGCCAGGACGGAGGGGAGTCAAACCCCATCATCACGGGCTGCTTCCCGCCCTCGACAGCCATGCTCGAGGGCTCCCCGCTGCTGAGGGTATAAAAGACGCCCGTCTTCCACAGAGAAAAAGGGACGGAGAGAGGCAGAGGAAGAGGAGAACGGAAGAAGAAGGAGGGCGAAGGAGGAGGCAGACGCACGGAGACAGACGGGGAGACACACAACACACACCGGAGAAAGAAGAGAAGAAGAGGCCCTCCCGGCCTGAGCTCCGTCCGACGGCCACCGGGAAGAAACAAGAGTAAGAGAGAGAGAGCTTGTTGTATTGGGGGAAAGGGTTGGGGATAGCGGCCGAAGTCTTAGGCCCGGATGTCTTCTTCCCTCTTGTATCCCATTCCTCCTGGCGTTCTTGGTCTTTCTTACTCTTGTCCATGGCCCCATTTGGGGAGTTTGCTTTTGCCATATGTATGAAGGGCCTCGCCCTCTTGATTCTCATGAATGAAAACCACCCTCTCCGGGTTTCTTTTCGATCTTCGATGTTTTAGGCTAGGCTTTGCGGGCTTTTTTGACGGACAATCCGTTCCTCCCTCTGTCTCCTTATTCCTCCGGCGTCTTTAGGGTCCTCCACGTCGATGTAGGTTTCCCCCTTCTGTTGGCCTTGGCTCCGTGAGCTCCTCACTCATTCCCTTCTATGGCCATCTACCGTGTTCCCGAGCTTGAGGAGAAGGGGAGGTACCCTTCTTTCCTCCCAACCACCCAGTTACTAATGGGCCACTCCCGGCCTTGAAATCCCCCCATCTTTATTCCTCTTTTCCTGAACAGCCACCAAGTACCCCCCCCAGTTGCTAACACCCCTTTTAAGCCTCTCAGCGGTGCACCTTTCCGGCCTTTGGCCGGCACACCTTTCCAGCCCTCAGCGGCACGCCCAGATCAGCCCTCAGCGGCACGCCCAGATCAGCCTTCAGCGGTGCGCCCACCCTTGGCCTTCAGCGGCACACCCTGTTCAGCCTCCAACGGCACACCCTGTTCAGCCTTCAGCGGCACACCCTGTTCAGCCTTCAGCGGCACACCCCCTGTTCAGCCCTCAGCGGCACACCCCCTGTTCAGCCCTCAGCGGCACGCCCTTCAGTCCCTCAGCTTACTCCTTGTCCAGTCCCAGTCCAGGTCCCTTAGATGTCTTCGGTCTGTCGTTCTCCTTCGCGTTTTCCGAGTCTCTATAAAGGTGTTGCCCCCCCCCCCGGGGGCCCACCTCCAGTTGTCGGGTTCCGCCACATCATGTGGGCGCGTTCCCTGTATCTCCCTTACGCCCCGGGTCAAGGGGAAATGCTGCCGAATTTTTGTGAGAAACTAATAAACAATTAAAAGAGGCAAAAGGAGGCAACAAACAAGCAAGATAACTGACGAAACCTTCCAACTCATCAAACCACTGCCGGCATCACGACGAGAACTGAACCGAGCTAACTAACCACCCGGCAGCCCGAGCCTCCGACCCACAAGAAAAGAGATCGAACCGAACAAAGAGAACAAAACACGGGAGGAGTTTTATATAAAACCACACGAAAGTTAAGATAAGAAGAAAAGAAAAGCCTTAAAACAAATAATCAAAAAACTGATCGAGCCTCCACCCTCACGCCCCATTGACCTTCAGCGGTACGCCCCTTTGGCCCTCAGCGGCACGCCCTCATTGGCCTTCAGCGGCACGCTCCCTTGGCCTTCAGCGGTACACCCCTTTCAACCCTTCAGCGGTACACTCCCCCCTTTCAACCCTTCAGCGGCACACTCCCCCTGAGCCCCCCAGCGGCACACTCCTCCTGGCCCTTTCAGCGGTACACTCCTTCCCTTCGCCGGTACACCCTCAGCCACTGTATAGACTTGGCCAACGTACAGACTTCATGGTGGCCAGTGTATAGACTTGGGCAGTGTATAGACTTCACACTCCAATGTATAGACTTATCCAGCGTATAGACTTGAGCCAGCCAACGTACAGACTTCATGATAACCAGTGTATAGACTTTGGGTAGTGTATAGACTTCACACACCGACGTACAGACTTTATGCTGGGCAATGTATAGACTTTGAGCATCCAGCGTATAGACTTCGTATCCCAACGTACAGACTTCATGATGGCCAGTGTATAGACTTAGGCAGTGTATAGACTTCACACCCCCAATGTATAGACTTATCCAGCGTATAGACTTGGGCAGTGTATAGACTTCACACTCCGATGTATAGACTTGGCCAGTGTACAGACTCCGGGCCAGTCGACGTACAGACTCCAAATTGCAACGCGTAGACTTTGCTCCACTCTGCTCCAGTGTACGGACTTTGGGCTTGGCAACGTATAGACTTCGAGCCTGGGGAACGTATAGACTTTATATCACTCCCCCTCCTTCACCGACACACTCTCCAGCGGTACGCCCCTTTGGCCTCCAGCGGTACGCCCTTTGCAGCCCTCACCGGTACACCCCTTCGCCACCCAGCGGTACACCCAATACCCAGCGGTACACTCCCGTCTCTCCTTCGCCGGCACACTACATGCATGCATATATACATCACGATAAGGGCATCAACAATAGCAAATAAATCAATAAAAATCACGCTAATTGAAGGACTCCAAATGCGCAATATTGATCATAATAAAAGAGGCGGGAGGGGTAATAAAAAAATAAATAACAAACCAATGATAATAATAAGAATAATCATGCATAGAAGAAGAGAAATCATCCCGGACAAAGGCACGAATAAATAGTAAACATCAAATCAGAAATCCCAGAAGGTATAACCAAGAAAGCTCTAGATAAAAGACGCTAATGCCCACGCCGCAGCCCGCTCTCTCCCCGGGACCCGGGGCAAAAGGAACAACAACGCTGCCCCTTTAGGTCGAGCCCGAGTCTCGGGAATTCCCCCGATATGGCCGGGCTTTGATCTAACCTCGGGCCGACATCCTAATCGGACCGGATTTGTTTTCTCGTTCCGGATACCTTCCGAACCTTCATTTAAAATTGCCGCATGCTCGGCAGACATTTGAAGGGATCTACCTCGATTTTCTCATTGTGGCGCTGCCACGGACTTGTGTCCGAATACAAAAGGTCTACGAGTGGCCGACACGGCCGACAGTTTATGGCCTTAATACAACTTTCAGTGTGACCCATCCCTATCTCTCTCGTATAATTAGTGTTACTCCTTTCGGCCGCGGGGCCTCTAATTTCGGCAATTAATCAAGGGTATTCCCTCGTATGAGGGATGTAAATGACGTCGTGACCTTCATGGCGCGACGGGATTCGGTCCCGACACGAACCACACAATCGTCTGACGAAGTCAGATCGAGCGCACCATGGGCTCTCCGGAGCCCGAATAAATTGTCACTCCGGTGACTGGCACGCCCACGCACTTAATAAAACCAACAGACGAACCGGAACAACAGTTTAACGGAAAGTGCGTCCACAACTCTGGCACGCCCGGTGGGACCCATCCACCCTTCATCTCTTTGCCGAAATTAGGGGCCCCACAGCCCCCTTCTTGTAATACTAACTGCGTTATCTTCTTAAATGCAGAAAAAGTAAAGAGAGAGGCATCATGGAGCCGACAATGGGTGTCATCTGCAGCCCTGAGGTTGTGGAGAATCACGTGCGAGGTGGCTACCTGGCGGTACCCCTCACTTTCGGGAGCTTCCCTCCCACCGTGGGTTTCCCCAACTTCCTGGGGGTAGCCTTCGTCCAGATCCTCGACGTGGAAACGCCCGAGGAGCCTCAAACCAACGCTCCCGCTCCGGGAGCCGTCGAAGCTGCCGCCGGCCGAGCTGTGGCCGAAGACAACAATAGCGTCCACACAACGACGCTCAGCTGCAACGTGCACCACGTGCACCAAACTACCGGCCCGTTCCACCAAGGGTCGACATCCCACCGGAGAAGGCTCCGGAGAAGCAACACCAGCGCCGGATCAGGGCGTCGCGCCTCCAACTCCGGGAAGTCCATGACGGTTGGGGCCCTCCGAGTCCGCCTAGACGGGCAGAGGTCCCAGGTGACACCGGACCGCATCATCCCAACCGTTCCAGTCCGCAACTCCTTTGAAGGACTGGCTAAGCTGAAGGAGAAGACGAGGCCCACAGCCCCGGTCGTAGCACCAAAGAGGACGCCGGGTCACAGGCCGGCTAAACTGAAGCAAGTCTGGGTGCCTAAGGAGACCCAGCCCAACGCACCCGCCCAGGCAGGGCCCAGCATCTTCCGCCCCAGGAGGGCCCGACGCCATGACAGGGTTGAGGTAGTGACCCCCACTCTCCGACCGGCACCTGTCATCCTGGTGCCGTCCGAGGATGTTCATCGCCGTCGCCGAGGGCGCCGGCACAATGCCGCCCGCCCGGCTCTCACGGCCTACTCCCCTCCTGTCGTTGTCACCGATATGCAACCACAGCTTGCTCTTCCAGACCAGGAGTGGGAAGGGATCGAGCAGGCCATGAGAAATTACCTCCGAGGCCCGGGTAGCACCCCCGCTGGCCGCCAGAGACTACTGGGGGCAATGGCCTCCGCCTCCCAGGAAGAAAGGGGGGAGCCCGCACCTAGCATGGAGTCGAGGGCCAGCCCGGAAGAGCCGCGCCAGTCCCCTGTACGGGAGGAAGCGCCGCCCCGACGGTCGGTCTTCGACAGGCTGACATTCCCAGGAGGACCGTCCCGGAGGGCGTCGAAAAAAAATAAGAATAAGAAATGGCAGACATTCACCTGCAATATGGCAGGAGTTCATGGTCGGTATGGGGCCTTACCCACCGACCCGGAAGAGTTGGCCAGAATAGCCGCCAGGCCGGGACCCCTTACCAGAAGAAGAAGAGCGGCAGGCGGCGCGACACCCACAGGAGTCGAAGGGGCCCCACCTGAGGAACCCCTCACGGCCCTCACGGCCAATGTAGTCACCACCGGCGACACGAGTGGCGGACCCTCGACATCATTCGAGGACGCCCCGGCCGAAGAGATGGGGGGCATGCCCAGTCTCCCCACAGCTGACCCAGCAATGCTGCTCATGATGCAACGATTCCAGCAGGAAATCGAATCACTTAAAAAGCAGTTGAATGAGCGGAACACGCCACCCCCAACGTCCTGGCAGACCGGGGTCATACCCGAGGTACCCGGGGACAGGGGGCAGTCTTCCGAGGCGGCCCTTCCGGCAACCCTCGATCCCCTCGGGGGCACGCCCCCGCAACAAGCACATTGCACAGGGGTGACCCCGCCACAGGCTCCGCCTTCACAAGGGTCCCCCATGGCCCTCCGAGCGACCGTGGTAGCCACCCCGAGCGCACAGCCCGCTCATTTCTACCCGAGCCCAGTCGACCCGGCGGCAGTCAGCCGGTTGATGCTCGAGCAGATGATAGACATGAAGTTGGCCGAGAGGGGCGATGGGGATCGGACGCCTTTCGACGTCTACCGAGTACCCTACCCGGCTCATTATGCTGCCAGGAAGTTGCCGGCTGGCGTCACCAAGCCGCCGAAATTTGAAAAGTTCAATGGGCAAGGATCTCCCAGAGAACATATTGCCTATTATGTGAACGTCATGGGAGACTTGGCTGCTGATGAAGCCTACCTCCTGAAGTTCTTCGGCTCAACACTCACCGGGCTTGCCTTTGAATGGTACTCCGGCTTGCCGCCCGGGTCGGTGGCCGATTGGCCCGACATGCAGAAGAAGTTCAAAGAAAGATTCTACGTGGCCGAGAGAGAAGTTACCATGACTGAACTCTACGCCACAAGACAGAAGAATGATGAGTCGGCCCTCGACTACATCAAAAGGTGGAGGAACCTTAGTATGAGGTGCAAACGCCCCCCGCATCAGGAGGACGCAGTTCAGATTTGCAAGCAAAACTTAAAGAAGGAAATCCTAGAAAGAATGATCGGCACCGAGGTCAAGACATTTGACCGTCTGAATAATGTGGTAGCAGAGATCGAGGCATTCTTGGCCCGATACTCCTCCACCCCGGCCATGTCAAGCCAGAGGGCCAGACAGGCGGAGAAGAAGCCGGCTCCCCCGGAGGTGCATGCACTAGACTTCCAGGCTTTCGAAAAGCAGAAGGAGAAAGCCAAGGGAGCAGCTAACCCTCCGCCGCCCAGAACCACAGAACGGCGAGAAGGCCCCTCACTAAGAGAGAAGATGAGAAACAAGTTGTATTCCTTCTCCCGGGACAAGTCCAAGCTCCTGTTTGAGTGGGCAACCAGCTACAATAAGATCACATTGCCAGAGCCGAAAAGGCCTGGCGACTCAAAGAAGAAAGATGACCCGCGCTTCTGTCTGTACCACCGGGTGCTCGGGCATACTATTGAAGATTGCTACGTCTTCAAGGATGTTATTGAGTCCTTAATCAGGGACGGGGAGCTGGACATGGGGGAGCATAAAGTAGACCCCCCGCAGCCACACGAGCTGCCCAGTATAGCCTCCTCCGTCAGTATGATCTCGCTATATCAGGAGCTGCCAGAAGAATGGGCGAAGGCCTGTGCCCGTGCCACTTATGAAACCTTTATCATGGCCCCAGCTCAAGACCAAGAAGGGTGGCAGACTGCACCCGGAAAAACCAGAAAGGCGCGCGCCTCTCGACCTACCCCAGGAATTCACTCGAGGGTAGCAGCGCCCCTGCCTGCACCGCCCCCGATAAACCCTGTTTGCCACGACACGGCCCCCCGGCTGGTCATGAGGCGGCCCACTCACAACAGGAAGAGCTCTGCCCCGCTGCGGATGCACAAGAAGACTAGCCCGGCGGTTGAAAGACTCCAGGCTATTATTGATGGGCTCGAAGATTATGAACAGCCCGAAATCCAGCCTGTGGAGCTGAAGGAGTATGTCCCCTGGACGGAGTTCGAATCACTCGAGCTGGCTCCGGGAACAGAAGCTGATGCAGACAAAGAGCCTCCCCTGTGGGGTGAACCTCCTCAAGAGCAGCCACCCGCTGCAGCAGGCAAGAAGAAGAAGAAGAGAAGACCCAGGGGCAAGAAGAAGAAGGAGGTCGTCTTCGCCTGCAATACCCTCTCGGCGCTGTTCGACACCGCTCTCTCCCTGGAAGAGAAAGAAGGAGAGCCACCCCATGAGCCGGCAGAGGTGAATCAAGCTGAGGCGTCCACCTCCCAACACGCCACCAGGTCCGGAAGGAAATGGGGGCGCCCTCCTCAGGACAACCTCAACATCATGCTCAGGGGGGAACGACCATACCAGGTTCCCGAGCCCGAGGTCCGAGGCACCGAGATCCCTCCTCCATCAGACCTCTACCCCGGAGGCACCAAGAGTCAAAGCACCCCGTCATTCGCCGAGTTCCTGTCCGCCCGAGCAGGAAGGCGGGTGCACCCCCAGGGGTCCGCTGCGACCAGTGAAGCAAGCATTCCCCAAGCTTTACCAGCGGCAACTCCTGTCCAGCCAGAGGAAGAATTCAGCGGCACCCCAAACCTCGCCGAATTCATGCGGGCAGCGGAAGAGGCCCGACCGACCCCGCCGGCTCAACAAGCTGCAGCAGAACCCACAAAACAGGCATCCCCTGATCCGGCACCCCAATTCCAGGATGAAGGCAGGCGCAGCAAGCCCGAAGAGATGAAACTGCTCAAGGTACGGGCGGCCGAGCGGATAGTCAGACATCTCAAGAAAATCCGACCCGGTTCACGGTGTGGGAAATGCTGTCCTTGAATGAAGAAACACGGCAAGCCATCATCACCGCACTCCAGACGCCAGCACACCTTGAAGCCTGTTTGGCAGAAATACCACCTGAAGTAGCAGTGGCTTTCACAGAAGATGACATGCTCCTACCGACTTGCAGCCATAACAGGCCCCTCTACATGAAAGGGCAGCTGAACGGCCAGCCTATCAACAGGGTCTTGATCGACCCAGGGGCAGCGGTGAATATACTCCCGTACCGGGTATACCAGAAGCACTACTTTGACGTACATCTGGTCGAAGTTAAAAATGTCAAGATTGCCGGCTTTAACCAGAAATGTGAAGTTCCTATGGGGGTCGCAGAGTTCAACTTGACCTTTGATGACTTCACCACCAAGGTCCAGTTCCACGTCATCAACTCCAGCACTTCCTACAAGGCGTTGCTTGGCCGGCCTTGGCTACACCAGAACAGAGTGGTGCCCTCCACCCTGCATCAATGCATCAAGTACCCCTGTGAGGGAAAGGAAGTCAGAATCTTCGCCGACCTCCACCCGTTCGAGGTGTTCGAGTGTCACTTGTCAGATGCTAATCTGTACTTGGAGAAGGCGAAGCAAGCTCCTCAAGTCATCCAAGACAAGGGCAAGAAGAAAATGGAATCAGGGGGCTGGTTTCCTCCGCCGCCCCCAGGCTATGTAGCTCCCCCGCATGTACCATTTATTGCACAAGAAGAAGGGGTATTCAGGGCAGCCCCTCTCGCCATCTACCCCACACCGGGGGCACCCTGCCTCGAAGACCTGCTAGAAGATGTCAGGGTCCCGCCAGGGATCGTCAAGCCGATAGCAGAGATAGAATCCCAAGCAGCTGAACGACTGAAAACCTTCGAGGTGCCTAACTCTGAGGGGCCGCCCACTATTTTCTATGTGGCCGGGGAAAAGCCGGTCAGGGAAGACGATGATTGCCGGTTCCCTGACGAGTTGCATGACCCGCACGTCCCCATCACGGGACTTCCCCACATGACTGACCAGGCAGCCAGAATGGTCAGAAAGCAGAAGATTCCTCCCTACCAGCCCTCCAGCCGGAAGGAAATGTTTGAAAGAATGTGGAACCCACCAAACCTGGATCGACGGTTGCTGAAAATCACCAAGCACCCCGGTCTGGGCTTTTCACTAGAAGATTACTACGAGACTGATGTCATATCGGTCTCAGCATGGCCCGGCGACGACCCCGCAGAAGCTGCAGATTCGCTGGAAACCCACCGAGACACATGTCCCGGGGCCTCGGCCGAAGAGGCACAAGACGAAGAAGTATTCCTGTGGAAGCCTCCCAGCCGCCGCTATATGGAGAAGACCCCCTCCTTTTCGAAGTGTCGACCTCGAGAGGGCACGCCAGCGAGGCGCCTCCACCCCGGCCGGCCGGCGAAGCAAGGAGCAGTAGCATGGGCCATGCCCCGAGTTCCCCTCGATACGACCCCGTCATGTACGCCTTGTACCATAGGCAGCAACGGGAGATCGAGATGCTAAAAGCACGACTGGCCGAGTTAACCTCGCTAGTCGCCGACCTGATCCAAGGATCTCTTCCCCCATGGGGTGGCCGGATGCCTCGGCCCCGAGGCACCAGTCCCAACACCCCCGCCTTGACAAGGCGGGAAATGAGAGACATGGCAAGCCCGCTGATCGAGCGGCCAACCAGGCAAGGGCTGACACTCCAAGAGAAGCTGCAGAAGCCTTATTCCTTTCCGAGAGAGAAGACCCGGGGCATCTTCGACTGGGCTTGCCATTACGGCAAGGTCTCCCTTCCACGGTCCAAGAGGCCGCAGGACACCCGAAGAAGCGGGAATCCACTGTTTTGCCCTTACCACCAAATACTGGGCCACGCCATTGAAGACTGCTATGTCTTCAAAGACCTTGCTCAAAGCCTCATCAACAGGGATGAGCTTAGAATGGGGGACTACGTGGTAGCCCCGCCACGCCCCCATGTGGCAGACAGCCCCAGGGCAGGAGCCTACACTGTGTCCATCCGATGCCGGGCGCCCGAAGATGCGGCTACCCCAGCCTCTGCAGGAGCGGTCTATGATGAATACACAGAAGAGCCCGAGATGCACTTATGCCCTCCTGAACCTGCGGACCTTACGTACCCGGCGGCTACGACCCTGGGGGACTGCGAGGCAAATGCAACCTCTATGCCCAGTCATGATGAACAAGGGGAGGGAGATGACGTCCTCGAGCCCGAAGACAATGAAGACCAAGACTTCGTGGATTTGTCGCCAGCCCCGCCGGAAATTGAAAATGGCGGCCAGGCCACAGTCGACGAATTGGTTGAAATCAACCTCGGCACAGAAGACAATCCCAGGCCGACTTTTCTGAGTGCTCTCATGCCTCTACAGGAAAGAGAACAATACACAAAGTTGCTGCAAGAATTCCGGGATTGCTTTGCCTGGAACTATGAAGAAATGCCCGGACTGAGCCCCGAGGTGACTCAACACATCCTGTCTATTGATCCCAAAATGGAACCAGTGAAGCAACCTCCCCGGCGCATGAGGCCGGAGTTAACCAGCCAGATCTGCAAAGAGGTCGACAAGCTCATAAACGTCGGCTTCGTGGCAGAAAATCAATACACCACATGGCTGGCCAATATTGTACCGGTGAAAAAGAAGAATGGACAGATCAGGATTTGCGTGGACTTCCGCGACCTGAATAGAGCCTGCCCGAAAGATGACTTCCCGGTGCCTATCACCGAAGTGATGATTGATGCAACCACCGGCCACGAGGCCCTGTCCTTTATGGATGGGTCGTCCGGCTATAACCAAATCTGGATAGCCGACCACGACCGGGTCCATACGGCTTTCCGGTCACCCAAAGGGGTATTTCACTACAAGAGGATGCCCTTCGGCCTCAAGAATGCCGGTGCCACATATCAGCGGGCGATGACCAAGATCTTCGACGAGCTGCTATACGGCAAGGTCGAGTGCTACATTGATGATCTGGTCGTCAAGACGAAGAAAAGAGACGAGCACCTGAGCGACCTCAGGGCCGTCTTCCAAAGGCTCCGGCAGTACGGGCTGAAAATGAATCCCATGAAGTGCGCCTTTGGCGTGTCCAGCGGGAAATTCCTCGGCTTTATTGTCCGGCACAGAGGGATCGAGATCGACCCCCTGAAGATAAAAGCCATCCAGGAGCTGCCTCCTCCGAAGAGTCTGGGGGAGCTGAGGTCCCTACAGGGGCGTTTAGCTTACATCCGCAGGTTCATCTCCAACCTGTCAGGGCGTTGCCAACCCTTCCACAGACTGATGATGAAGAATGCACCCTTCAGCTGGGGTCACGAATGCCAGCACGCGTTCGACCAGCTAAAGGAGTACCTGAAGACCCCACCCGTCCTGGGGGCACCTGTCAAAGGTAGACCGCTTATTCTCTACATAGCGGCCACCGAGTACTCACTGGGGGCAATGCTCGCCCAGAACAATGATGAGGGAAAAGAACAAGCTCTTTACTATCTCAGTCGAAGGTTGGTGGGCGCAGAGGCTAAGTACACCCCGATTGAGAAAATCTGCCTTGCCTTGGTCTTCGCGGTCAAGAAGATGAGGCACTATATGTTGTCCCATGAAGTCAGCCTGATATCCAGGGCCGACCCCATCAAGCACATTCTCCTCCAGCCAGTCCCGAAGGGGCGCCTTGGCAAGTGGGCCGTGCTGCTCATGGAATTTGACATCACTTACGTGCCACAGAAGGCCGTTAAGGGGCAAGCCGTCGCGGACTTCTTCGCAGCACACCCTGTGCCCGAAGACTCTCCGTTGGCCACAGAGCTACCCGAAGACGAAACACTAGAGGTGGATCAAGTGCAACAAGCCGTCTGGCAGTTATACTTCGACGGGGCCTCGAGAACAGAAGCGACCCCGTCTGGGCATGGCAAGGTGCGTGCCGGAGCTGGCATCGTCCTCAAATCGCCAGATGGAGAAGTGATGCACACCTCCTGCTGCATTAGCAAACCCTGCACCAATAATGAAGCAGAATATGAAGCTCTAATCATCGGTCTCCAGGTCGCCCTTCAAATGGAGATCAAAATGCTCCAGGTGTTCGGCGACTCGCTGTTGGTCGTCAAGCAAGTCCAGGGGCAATTTGATGTCCGAAAACCTGAGCTGCTCCCGTATCACACTAAAGCAAAAGGGCTCATGGAGCGGTTCTACCTCCTCGAGATAGGCCATGTCGCCAGAGGGGAGAACGCACAAGCCGACGCATTGGCAAAATTGGCAAGCTCACTGGCAGTGCCTCCAGATGGATCTCTCCATATCCAAGTAATAAACCAACGCCAGGTACCCAGCATGATGGCAGAGGAGTCAGAAGAAGAAGACCTAGAGGTCACTACAGTGGAAGCCGTCAGCCTGCCCGACTGGAGAGCCCCCTTGGTGCAGTGGTTCAAACACCAGCGATTGCCTGACCGAAGAGAAGAAAAGATCAAGCTAGTCAGAACCAAGGATTCTTACGAGCTCCGAAGCGGAATATTATTCCGAATTGTGGCAGACGCCAGAAGGAAGCTGCTCCTCCGATGTTTGTCCACCGAAGAAGCTTGGAGGGTTATGAAGGAGGTCCATGCCGGCATAGCTGGCGCGCACCAGGCGGGACCGAAAATGAAAATTGAAATCAAGAAACTTGGCTATTATTGGCCTGCAATGTTCAACGACTGTTGCGAGTATGCTAAGTCGTGTCAGAGATGCCAGGAGCATGCCACTATACCCAGGAGACCTCCGGCACCATTACACCCAACAGTGCCCAGTTGGCCGTTCGCCCAATGGGGGACGGACGTCGTGGGCCCCTTACCCGCATCTTCCACAGGCGGCAAATACATTCTGGCGGCTACCGACTACTTCTCCCGCTGGGCCGAGGCCGTTGCCTTACGAGAGGTCACCGGAGAAGTCGTGGCCAGGTTTGTCCTCCGCAATATTATATTCCGGTTCGGCGTGCCCGACCGGATTGTGTCGGACAACGGCAGCCACTTCCGCAACCAGAAAGTTTACCGGCTAGCAGAAAAATACAAAATTGACTGGAGGACATCGACTCCTTACAATCCACAAGCCAATGGGCTGGCCGAAGCTTTCAATAAGACACTTTGCACTCTCCTGGCCAAGACTGTTAGCTCTAACAAAAGGGACTGGGAAGAAAGAATGTATGAAGCGCTTTGGGCGTACCGAACCGTATACAAGACCCCAACGGGCTGCTCGCCCTTCTCTCTTGTATATGGCTCGGAAGCAATCATCCCCGTCGAACTGGAGATACCGTCCCTCAGGGTCGCCATTCAGCATGGGCTTGTCCCCGAAGGGCAGACCAACACCGAGCGAAGGCTCGATGAACTCTCCAGTCTGGAAGGAAAGCGGCTTCAAGCCCAACAGAATATCCAGGTCTATCAGGCCCGGATTGCACGCGCCTTTGACAAGCTCGTCAAGGAACGCGAATTCAAGAAGGGTGACCTTGTCATGGTCAAGAGAAGAGATCTCATGGCGGCCAACCCCAAAGGTAAGCTAAACGAGAACTGGCTCGGACCCTACGTAGTCCAGAAAGTCTACGAAGGCGGAGCCTATGTAATTGTCAACCACCGCGGGGAGGTTCAATTCCCGCCTCTTAATGGAAGGCACTTGAGGCTGTACCACGCCCCAGCGCCCCCATTCAGGTAATAATATTACTCTTCGCCCCATTTTGGGGCGGATTTGCGTGATTAATGTCCGAATGATTTGGCCACCAGCCGGGTTCCCGAAAAAGGGAAGAAAGGAATAGAAAGAGAAAGAAAGAAGAAGCAAAAAAAAGAGAAAGACAAAAAAAAAAGAAGCAAAAAAAATGGAAAGAGGAAGAGAGAAGAAGCAAAAAAAAAAGAAGAAAAAAATAGAAAGAGAAAGAAAGAAGAAGCAAAAAAAAGAGAAAGACAAAAAAAAGAAGAAGCAAAAAATGGAAAGAGGAAGAGAGAAGAAGCAAAAAAAAAAGAAGAAAAAAAATGGAAAGAAAAGAAGGAAGAAGCAAAAAAAAAGAAGAGAAAAAAAAGAAGAGAAAAAAAAGAGAAAAAAAGAAAAAAAAGAGAAAAAAAAGAGAAGCCAGAAAGGGGGAACGCCCCCCATTTCCAGTCACCGCCCCGCATCAGCGGGGGTACCAAAATTGATTTAAAAAGAAAGAAACAAACTCTTCTCTCCGTCCTTCCCGGGCGGTGAGTATCCCTTTGGCTCGGACCTCACGTCCGGGTCATTGACTAGACAAACTCTTCTCTCCGTCCTTCCCGGGCGGTGAGTATCCCTTTGGCTCGGACCTCACGTCCGGGTCATTGACTAGACAAACTCTTCTCTCCGTCCTTCCCGGGCGGTGAGCACCCCTTTGGCTCGGACCTCACGTCCGGGTCATTGACTAGACAAACTCTTCTCTCCGTCCTCCCGGGCGGTGAGTACCCCTTTGGCTCGGACCTCACGTCCGGGTCATTGACTAGACGAACTCTTCTCTCCATCCTCCCCGGGGGGCGAGCACCCCTTTGGATCAGACCTCCCGTCTAAGTCACTGACTAAACGGACCTTTCTATCCGCCACCTCTGAACGGCAAAAGGGGTCTCTGGCCAAGTACCCCTCACTCGAGACCAGCACGCGCTTCCAATATTGCGGCAAAACCAGGGAGTTGCCCGTTCGGTATGGTGGAGTGGTCCCCTCGTCCTCCCCCTGGGAAGGCGAGCACTCTCCTGTACCCTGACATGGGTCCCTGCCTGGTCCTTCCAAAGTGAATCCCCGCAAAGACTCATACCCTGCCAATGGGCCCCTACACGAAAAGGGGGGAAAGATACAAGAGCGAGGGAAGAGGAAGGAGAAAACAATATGCACGGAAGAGAAAGAGGGGTGGGAAAGCTCCCTCCGGGATAAATGCATACACCAGGAACGCGTGAAATCATAAATGCTTTGCTCTATTCAAAAGAGGATCAAACTACATGTGCTGCGGGGCATACCCCTGTGTTACATTCAAAAAAAAGAAAGAGAAATTAAGGGATGCAACGCTCAGTCGATGTCCCTGAAGATGTCCTCGAGGGGGAGGATCCCGACGCAAGGGAAGTTCGTCATATCGCGCAGTCGGCCCCTCAATCCCTCAAGACGGGCGAGCTCCGCTTCGACGGACGCCATTTCAACGTCGGCAACGGCAAGAGCTTCCCTCTCCTCTGCCACCGCCCCTTCCGCCTCGGCGAGGCCAAGTTTAGCCGCAGCGAGATAGCCCTCCAGCTTCTCGATCCGGTTCTTGAAGGAACGAACGCTGCCTTCGCCTTCCTCTAGGGCCTTTCCGTGGCGTTCTCTACTGTCGCGTCGGGCCTTTAGGGCCTGCAGATATTCGTCTGCCTGAGCATCAAGGGCGGCGCGTTCGTCAGGAGCCTGGGTCTCCAGGAACTCGCGGCGCTTGACATATTTCAATAATAGCAAGACCCGCCGTGACCATTCCCCCAGCGGACAGCCAAGCACTTGCAGCGCCCCCGTTAATTGCGTCACGATGGTATGCACCTCCCGATACGACAGAGAAGCATCGGCGAGAAGCATCGTCCGTAAAGTGATCAGCATCTGACGGACTGGCGCTTCTGAGGACGTGTGACTAACTGAGGGCACGACCGGAGGGGTGAATTCCACGGTGCTGTCCACCTCTGCCCACAGGTCGGTATCTGCCGCCACTGAAGATGAAGGAAGGGCGAGGGTCAAGTCGCCCGGCCGGCGTAGCTCGACGAGAGACTCTTGGCCGACCATTGCCTGGGGAAAGGAAAAGACCATTGCCGAAGCCTCCGGTGCCCCCATCGTTTGGAGGTCACCTGCCCCCTCTGCCTCCGTCTGGCCCGACTCTGCCACTGCTCCAAGGGGCAGGGGTGCAGGTGCCGTTACCTCGGCTAGAGGAGGAGCTTCGAGTAAGGCCGGGCCCGAAGCCGCCACCCACGAACTTCTCTCTCGCGTCTGGGACCCCTCCAGATGTGCGCGGAGCCCCGTAAATATTCGCCTCAGGAGCGGGTCCTCCATCTGGGCCGGAAGCTTCGGGAAAGGCGGGAGTGGAATCATCATTCGGGGTAGACGCCCCGCTTCCACCAGTGCAGCAAGACTCGCCGCCCCTAAGTCGGAGACGAGAGCCGGCCCCTCCACCGCTATCGGGGCAACGCTTGGTCGCCGCTTGGCCACGGCCTTTCGGACACGACCAGTCGTTTTCTCCGGTTCCAGCATCGCCTGACCATGTGGAGGGAAATCAGCCATTCGCCATCCATAACAAATCATGCGAGGGCAGGAGGCGAAAAGAGATCTCGGAGCCCGTATGCTTACCTTAGCCGCTGGTACGCTACTTTCGGGCGCAATCTCCCCCTCCTCCAGAGGCTCGCCTGCCAAAGGTCCCAGCGATGCGTCCGCCTGAAGGGCCTCGAACAGAAGGGCCAGCTTGCCCATGCCAACAGCAACCCCCGCCGGGCGGTCAACCGGCGCAGTTGGAGCAGCCCCTCCTGCGGCCTCCGGCTTAGCTGATTCCTGCAAAGAGCAGACACAACAAAAAACGGCGTCAGTAGGCGGCCATACAGGTAGCCCTGCGCCAATGAAGCCACGCCTACGGCAGCAGCCTCCATCGAGCCGAGCGACCTAGCAAATGAAGAAGCCTTAAAGGCCAGCTCGGACGGCCCGATGCCTCAAGACGCTACCTCAGCAGGAGCCGCTTCGTCGGAAGAGTAGTCATAGTCTACCTCTTCCCCGGACGGAGACTCGACTGCCGCTGGCTCGCCCGGCACCGGCAAAGGGGCCTCCACCTCGAGCTCGACGACCGGCGCCTCCTCTCGTGGACTGGGTGAGACCGCCGTGCCGGACTTCAGCCTCTTCCGCACATACAGCTGCGTCGCCGGGAGGTGCACTCGGGGGCCAAATAGCCCAGTAGTAGCTCCAGCTGCACCTGTTACAAAAAAAAACAACACGCGGGTCATGGCAAGCCCAATCGGCTCCCAAAGGATGAAAGAGGTAAAATAGGCCGACAAAGGCAGATACCTTCTTCGACCTCGGCAGACAAAGCCTTCTCCGGAGCCGCAGCCTCGCCCTCAAAGAAGAAACGCATCGTCTCCGCGCGGGGACGCAAGGCCAACTCAGGGGCGAGATCCGCCATGGACGACGCGGGCGATTGCCGAGCCTCACCAGTATCACGGCCCGGCCCGGTCTGCATGGCCGCAAATGCCTCGAAGGACGGGATAGCGACCGCCGGTGAGGCTACTGTCGTACCCAGGGCTTCTTTGGCCCGCCTCCGCTTGGCCGCCCGTTCCCCGGCCACCTTGGCAGCAGCCGGTGCCTTCTTAGCGGGCGACTGTGCCCGGGGCCTTCCCGTTGCCTGCGGCAAGGGAGCTGGAGCCGCCGCCGGGGTCGCCTCCGCTGGGACCGCAACTTCATCCATGCCAGGCGTGGGCGTGGGCTCTTCCATAGAAGCTGAAACAAAAGAAGTACCCAGGTGTCATGGCCCCACTCCAAAATAAAAAGGGAGGTGGGAGATTCAAAAGGCACGCTAAAGAGCAGGGACGCGGACCGGCAGATTGGCCTGGCTCGGGACGGGCAGCTTCGAATTCCTCGAAAGACGGGACTAGTGGTACCGGAGGGACAGTCGTCGGGGCTTTGGCCGCCTCCGTCTTCCTCCGCTTTGTGTCCCGCTGCTTAGCCGCCTTGGCGGCATCCATTGCTTTCTTCACGGGAGATTTTGCCCGGGGCCTTTTCGCCGCCTTGGGCATAGGAGCCGCAGTCGGGGCCAGTGGCGCGGCTTCGAAATATGCAGGCTTCTGCACAAGCCGAAGGAGATTCCGGTACGTGGCCATTTGTGTGCTATCGGGGTGGTCTGTCAGGAAGGAAGAGAGAAAGAACAGACATGCACGCATGATTAGCATCCGACCATCTGTAAAGGCCGCAATGATGGGAGACGAAGACAAAAGGAGAAAAAGAGATTAAGTACCATGAGGGCCAGTGTACAGCCGCAGCGTGATCGGCCAGTAGCTCAGGGATAGCTCTTGTCCCGACGTGCCGCCTCTCGAACTAGCCACACACGTCCTCAATAGTTTGACACCGGTCCGTGAGGTTGGCCAGATCCGCATGTTTCTTGGAAGAAAGGTGCAGAAAAGATTGAAGTGGTCCATGCCCCACCCATCAGCATAATAATAAGGGATGTGCAGGCGCTTGCCCAGGATGGAGGCCGTCACATCTCAATCTTCATCCATTCACCCGGAGGAGGATATATAGCCACGTGGTATCCTTGTAATTCTCGGGCTTCCTCTCCTCCCGCCTCATGAACGTGCGATACAGGCAGGCCAAGTCTCTCTCGGACGCCAGCTCTTGGCGGGAGTCCCCTCTTCCTCTATGGGGAATGGATAATTGATGAGGTCCAGACGGTCGCTCCCTACCCGGCACAGATCCCTCAGCGTCTTCTGATAGCTGTCCTTCGCCACTGGAGGCAGCTCCACTTTCGGCGTCGGCCTCCTATCCCGGGCTTCCCGACGAGCTATCATATATGTCGCCACCTCCTTCTCTTGCCTGTTCTTGAGCCGAAGAAGATGATCTGGCTCAATGTCAAGTACTGGCACCGGTTGCCGGCTAAGGAATCTCCTTTCGGCGCCATCCCAACAATCGGTCTTGTGCAACCGATAGAAAGCCGTCCGGGCATTCCACCACTTTATATAGTCTTCGGTCACTCGGGGCACGCGACCCGGGGCTGGCACCCTGAAGGAGGCAGAGTCCGCCCGGTGGAAGAAGTCCCACCAGCTTCTAGCGTGCTCGGCGACCGCACTCCCCGGACGTTCCGCGAAGGCAGGCCGAATTGCGCATGATAAGCAGGGATATGCTGGTCATACCCGAAGTTGCGGCCAAATCGGAAGGGGTAATACGGCTCCAGCAGTACGTTGTCTCCCTTCCGGAACACCAACACGCTCGGGCGGATAGCCAGCGCCCAATCCCTCAGCTCGGGCTCCAGCAACGGGCGCACCACGTTTTCCTGGCTGATAGGGTGGACGTACCTCTCCACCTGGTCATCCTTGCATTCCCTCTTATTATTCACGAGGGGGCTTGAATGTGCGGCCAGCGTCCAGAAATGAATGGTACCGGCTGCATCCCGGGGAACCGTGGTCAACCGGCCCCGAATATCATATATCCGCATGGAAGTGGAAGCCGGCTCTGCACTCGCGAACTCCAGCATCCTCGGCACCAGCCCCCAATCCTGAAGGACTCGCTGGGGCGAACTCCGGAAACAGTGAACAAACCCACGCGTTGAAGAAATGCAGTGGGCACACGTACCGGGCCTGCCTCGGGAACTGGTGCGTGCTGATGTCTCCCAGTGCCTTATAAATCAGACAGAGCGCCGCCGGGCACAGAGAAAGTTTAACACCCCACGCCATCTGACACGCCGGGTAGATGGCATCTGGCCGGATCACCGTCTCATCCCCGTACGGCATGGCAAATGAACACAGCCAGTACGTCAGATAGGCGGCACAGTGAGTTTGTGGGTCGACCCCCATCGGATTGGCCCCGCTCCGACGTCCCCTGGAGGGGATCTTCACATCATGCTTGGGCTTCGCACGTTTCTTGCGAGCAACAGCGGTGCCGACGCAAGGAAAATCTTCATACTGCTTCAGCCCATCATAGAAATATTCCAGCCATACCGCCATACGCACCCGTTTCCTATCCCCACGGGCGGGCTGCTTCCCCTTGTGCGACAGCTGGTACAGCTCCCGGTACGCCTTCATCAGGTACCGGTATGAATACCCCAGAGAATAATAGCCGTCCCCGTTAGTCTCGTCTTTGATCAAGTCCGGGAGGCATACTTCTTCATAAGGCTCCCCGTCAATGGGCAAGCCGCTCAGCTGGCTTAGGCTCCACAAATCAAGTGAAGTCTCTCCCTCTGCCGTGTAGAAGGTATTGGTCTCCGCACTAAATACTTCTATCATGCCGCAACAGAGACCCTTGGAGATGGGATAACCATACCGGGAAGCGTACACGCTGTGATAGATGCCAACTCGGACCAGCAACGGGGCGTAGTTGAACAGTACATATTCCGTGAACTCCACCGCCCCTTCTCGGAAGCTGTGGGCGTCTTGAAGCTTCAGCTCCCCGAACCAGCCCAGTGATAGTTCGTACTTGAACCTGATGGCCAAACAGTCCAATATGAACGGCTCCTCCCTATAACCCCATTTCAGGGGAGCCAAGAATAAACCAAATCGGGGCGACTCGCCATGCACCTTCCCCGCAGACATGTCCCACCTTGCTGGCGTGAACTGAGGGGCTCGCACCAATTTATCTTCAGCCGGCAGCACCCCTTCGATCCCCAGGACTGGCTTCCATTCCCGGGCTTCTCCCACCAGATACATCGGAATGCTCCTGGGGACGCTGTACAGCAGACTGTCTCGGGCATGCACGATCGCCCGCTCGGCCGCCTTTATGACGCGATAATCTCGCCCCTCTCGAGAGCGCAAATGCTTCAGAAATCGAACGAGGTGCCTATCTTTCGGGAAATCCTTCCTGTATTCTTCAGTGGCCCGATCGAATGTGAAGCCGCTTTCAACTCTGACGAGTCTGTGGACGTCCATGCTTTCACAGTCAGACCCCGATGACTCAGCCAAGGCGGCAATCTCCGCGTGCTCTCGATCTAGGTCCTCCACATTGAGCCATGTGACTGTCGGCACGGGACCCCGCGGGATGAGGTCGGCACCGACGGCGGCAGCAGGGGCAGAAGAACCACTTGGGGCGGCCATTTGTCTGCAAAGATACACAAATAAGAAGATCAGAATAGATCACAAGTAAAAGGACTGTGAAGGGGCGTTGCTACAAGTTAGATGAATAAATATTGCCGATCTCTGACGAAATTTCGGCAGAGTTTCCCCTAGGCCAGAGGCGTAAGGGAAAACACGGGTGCGCGTCCACAAGGAGTGACGGCCCCAACAAAGTCATGGTGGGCCCCGAGAGGCAACACCAGAAGTCCACCGGTCAAAAGTCTTCTTCCCATGGCTTAAGGCTTCTTCAATAGCACACTGCCCAGTGCCTTCCCCGGCACACCCTGCGGTTGCCCTCACCGGCACACTACACTGGGTGCCTTTCGCCGGCACGCCCACAGGTGCCTCCCACGGCACACCCACATACGCCTTCCCCGGCACGCCCTCAGTGCCTCCCCGGCACGCTCCCTTGTGCCGCCTTCGCCGGCACGGCCCATTAAGGCTTCCCCGGCACACCGCCCAATGGCTCCTCCCCGGCACGCCCCTCGGCCTCTTCGCCGCACAGCCTGTGGCCTCCCTGCCCGGCACACCCCATATATGCCTTCATCGGCACACCCTGTGGGCGGGCCTCCCCGGTACACCCAAACGCCCCTTCACCGGCACACCCACCAGGATTGTTCCCCGGCACGCTCCCCGTGCCCTCACCGGCACGCCCAGACGGGCCCCTTCCCCGGCACGCTCGGTGCATGGCCTCGCCGGCACGCCCCCAGGCGCCCTTCCCCGGCACGCTTAGTGCCTGCTTCACCGACACGGCCTAAGGCCTCTTCCCCGGCACGCCTCTGCTAAGTGCCCTCGCCGACACGCCCCCAAGCACCTTCCCCGACGCACCTAGGTGCCCCGCTCCCCGGCACGCCCTATAGGGCTTCCCCGATACGCCCGTAGCACCCCTTCGCCGGCACACCCCACGTGGGGTTTCACCGGCACGGCTCTACGTCTCCTCCCCGACGCGCCTTCACACACGCTCACCGCCGGCCGCCCGCGACGTCGGAGACGAAAGAGGAGACAGAAAATAGAAAAAAGGGGGGGGCCAAAGGGGAGGACGGGGAATGAGAAGAAGAAGAGGAGGGAGCCCTAGGGTCCCACTGCCCCGAGGGCGGAAAGGAAGGAGAAGAATAGGGCGAGGAGAAGAGAAAGAAGAAGAGGTGATGTGGCACAGCCCAAAGACCACTAAATATGATAAGGTGACCCTAGGACTTAGACTCGCAAGCATACAAGCGCTCAATGATTCTCACAACGACGATTTCTGCTCACTCGGTTCACACGTTCACCCGGTGGGTCCGGGAGATGATGGTGAGGGTCCGAGGCGGGACCCAATTGTCCTAATGGACTTACAATGCTAAGGCTGACCTCCAATGGGCCTCGGAGTCCCAACTTTGTGGGTGGCTGGCCCGCAAGGCGGGGTGTGGGGTGGCACTCACTCACGGGCCGCGGTGGGCACGATATTGCTTAAAATGAATTCCGAGCACTCTCTTACCGTCCGACGGGCATTCAAGGCAATACTACATTTGCAGAAATGAAGCTACAAGGGTGTGATCAGAAGCTCACCTGATCGGTGTGAAGACACCGATCCCGTTCGGAGACGAGGGCGCGCCGGGAGGCGAGGGTATACACCCGATCGCCGCGGCGATGGAGCTTGACCTGAAAATGTGAAGAGGTACAGCACTACGCCCCTTGCAAGGGGGGGATCTTGGGGTGGGGGTTAATGTATTACAACCAAAAATTACCTCCACGCAGGGAGGGGCCTTCAGCCGGCCAAGCGGGGAGGGGAACGAGCGAGATAGAGTCGACTTTCCGAGCTTTGCCGATTCTGCCTAGCTTCTGTAATTCTGGACAGAGGGCCGATGTCGATGCTGCCAATAATTCCACCGAGCTTGGAATCTGATGAAACTTGCGCCAAAAGCTTGCTAACCGGAGAGGGGTGCGGCTTGAATTTTTGGACGACGTTCTGATCTGGGGGCTGACTGCTCCAGCGACTGGAAGATGGATGCAGCTCTGGTCTCTGGCCGAGCTCAGTCTGAAACAGCAGGTTGCAGAAGCTGCCACGATCGCTCCTGAGCTCCAAATTTGGCACCGCTAGACTCGTTGGAATCGTGGACGAGTCTACTTTGCAGCAAAACAAACGGGGAAGTCTTCTGATGTTGGAGATGAGCTGGGTGTCCAGAGAAGTGGACGGTGGTCGGTGCAGACTGTGAGGAGGCAGACCGGCGTGGGTGTGGTAGAAAATTGGTATCTCTGGTTGTCGGATGCCGAACGGGGTTCCGCCTTCTGTTCCTGGACGCTGACAGGGGGAGGAAGAACTTTGTAGAAGACCTCGAAGACTGGTTCCTTCAAGGTTCGTCGTGGGAGAGTCTTCTCTGCCGCTCTGGCTCCTGGTCTGAGAGGTTCTGCGCAGTCGGGGAAGAACAGCCTTCACGGACGGCCACGAACTCGGAATGGAGTGATTCCACCTCGCCTGCGAAGAGCACAGGGAGGCCTTTCCAGAAAGTTAGGCCACGCCACCAGCAGAACCAGGATGCAGTCGTGGACGTCGCTGCAACAGAGTGCTAATCTGCAGGTCGGCCTGCACACAAAGCTGGAGTGGAGAAGAGAGGAGGGGGCGAACTTGGCTTGAGGGGAGAGGAGGGGTGCGACCTAGGGAGCAAGGAGGGAAGGGGAGATTCGAATTTGGGCTTTGGAATGAGTTAATTCAGCCTTGGGAAGGTGGAGATATGCTTAGGGAAGTGAAAGGGGTAGGTGGTGGTTGGAGGGTGGGGTTTTGAGTGGTGGAACTTCCTTGGGACTAGGTGAGGATTAAAGAGGGGTTGTGGGAAGTTGTGGGGAGTTAATGGAGGTAGGTGGGGGTTGGAAGTGGTTGAGAGGGGGAGGAGAGAGAGTGAATTTCGAAATTTAGAGAGAGGAGGAGAGAGAATGGAGAGATAATGAGAGAGAGAGAGATATTGAGAGAGTTTGAAAGGGTTTTCTTCAATATTCATCAAAAGTTGAATACAAGAGGAGAGATGGGGCCTATATATAGGCAACCATTCTTTACATGACCAAAATACCCTTGACAATAAGATAAAAGACCGAGCATATCCTAGACTCAATCCTATGGGCCCATAACTAAAGTAATAAGGCCCAATTAAACATAACAAGGGAAATGGACTAAAACCATATGACTCAATAAAGGAAAATACATAAGATAGGACTCAATAAAAAGAAAATACATAAAATGAAACTTGGGAAATGAAGATAACAAGTGTAGACCATGATCAATCCATATCAAGAGTGTGCAGGCGATCAAAGCTAGAGGGGTGTCGGGAGATGCCCTCATCAAATCCCCCGGGGTGGGGAGAGCTCGACCCTGTCGAGTATGGGTCTGCCTGGCTGTCGTACTGCTCCATCATGTCGGGATCCAAGCATATCAAATCCTCCCGACTCACCCATGTATCCTCGATCGGGGGACGGCTCTTCCACCTAACCAGATAGCGCTGATACACCCTGTGCCTCGTAATGATACTCTGCTCATCCAGTATTGCCTCTACCTGCTCTCGTCGGTCTCTCAAGCTAGAAAGTGGAGTCCCTCCGGGAGTGTCTCTCATAAGGGGGGGTAAAGGCTCAAGCTCCTCACTGGGTTCCACCGCGGGGCCTTTGTGGGGTACCAGGTCCGCCACACTGAAGGTAGGGTGCACCCCATAGCTTTCTGGTAGGTCAAGCTCATAAGCATTGCTGCCAAGTCGTCGTAGAACTCGAAAGGGTCCCGAACCCCGTGCCCTCAACTTGGAGGCAGGTCCCGGAAGGAGCTGCTCCGTCCTCACCATCACCGAGTCTCCCACTTGGAACTCGTAGTGGCGCCGATGAGCATCTGCCCGCCTTTTGTAAGTCTCATTGATCCTTCCTATATGCTTGCGAGAATGCGTATGCCATGCATGATGATGCGATGTTAGTGTGAAACGAATGGTATGCCAAGGTGGACCTGGGCAGCCAAATGTAGACCGATCACACTTTGATGCTATGAAGACTGTGGTAGTCTTAGGAGGGCCGGGACATCCATAGATGAACCTTTTATGCATGGGTGTGATAAATGTCGGGGGACCCGGACATCCATGTATGCTCCTATCATGCTTAAGACTCATGATGAATGAAGGTGGGCCAATACATCCGAATATGGTCCACTTATGCTGCCTACTTGACATGTGGGTGATGTGGATGAATGTACCCGACTTATGAATCATGTCAAATGGTGTGGTAGGCCTGGACACATGCATGTTTATCCCAAAGGTGACTTCCATGTGCATAGATGTGGGATGACTTTTGAACGTCCACGTGAATGGGTCGAAGGGATCTACGAACGTGGTTATGGGGTGGGGCACTTCATCAATCCCAAGGTGTTTGTTGCCTAAGGTCAAGGCTCTCATGTTGTAACCCGATTCTAGGAAGGGAGGAGTTTGGGTCGACATGGGCGATGTGGGTAAGGTGAGGTGGGTGGTGAATAGGGAAAGTGGGTCACATGGAGATTTAGGCTCCCATAGAAAAGGGTCAAAGGGATTATGGTAAGGGTCACCTAGGTAGGGGTACTCCATGTTCTCAAGGTCCTCAAATGGCGAATCATCTCTCTCTAAGATAATTGGGCCAAGGTTGCTAATGGGTTGGCCAATCAAAGTACTTGGGATCTCAATGGTTGGGGAGTAGACTAGGATGGGTTCCTCCTCCATGGGAAGAAGGAGTATGATCTCACTTGTAAATTGGCCATTGGTGTAGATGGAAGTGATGGAGCCAATGGTGGGGTAAGCTAGGCTAATGGTGCTAGACTCTGATGGCCTCATGGCTAGCATATCGGTCAAGTGGACTTGCCAATGTAGGTAGGCCACTAAGTCTCCCAAATCTTCTACACAATAGGAGGTTTGATAAGTGACATGAGGCTGAGTGGGAATGAGTTGGGATTGATGTCCCATGAGTAGGTGGCTTGGTTGTAAACTAGGAATGGTGAGGCCTCGCTTGAGCCATAGGAATATGGACTTATCTATGGTGATGGTGTCATGGGGAAGGGTGTATAGCTCTTGAGGAACTAGGTTAGGAGGGGTGGGTGAGTTGTATGGCCCTTGGATTTCCTTGATTTTGGGAGGTGGATCCGAATTGGTATCCCTCTCCACTTGGGTAGGTGTGTGGGTTGCAACTCCTAAGGACAATGGGGTAGGAAGGTCTATGGTGGGTGGGTTGGTGTTAGTCGAGGCATGGCGCACTCGAGGAGGTGAGCAAGGTCGGACATGGGTTGGACTTGGGAGTGGAAGTAGTGGAGGCCTAATTTGGGGTAAGATTGGTGTAGGAAGCGGGAGGTGGGTTGGGTGAGGGGTTTTGGGTTTTGGGGTGGTGGCCATTATGGGCCTTGGTGGAGGGGTGGACATGGTGTCCACATGGTTTTTAATGGTGAGGGTTGGATGAGTGGTGGTCACCATGGAGGGAATTGGGTTGGTTAGGGGTCTCTTGCCCTTGGGATCACTTGGGGTGGAAGTGGGGGCTAAAGGGGCTTGACTAGTGTAGGTTAGGGAAGGGGGTTTTGGTTGGGATGTGGGGGACCTCATGGGGTTAGGTGGGGAGGTGGAGGTCTTAGGTACTTGGGTTTTAGTGATAAGGGTTTGGACGGGTGGGGTGGGAGGAGTGGGAGTGCTCCTTGGGTTTTGGTGATCCGAGTGGGAAGGGGACACATACCTAGCCCTTAGTTGATCCTTCATGTCCTCCCATGTGGTGAGGGGAGCTTCCCGTCTAATTATCCTTAAGCCCTCAATTTTACACCAATGAGTTTGAGCCCTTTTGGTTAGTTGTATTTTGGCAACCCATGCCTTTTCATCCTCGGAAATATGATACCAATTGAAGTATTGGTCCATTGTAGCTTCCCAATCTAAATATTTGCTAGGAGAGGTCCCATCAAAGGTGGGAAGTGGGAAAGGGGCCATCCTATCGTCCGTCCTTAGGGCGGGCCTATTTTTTCCAAGTTGGTTGAGTCGGCCCGATATGTTATCAAGCCGCTCATTGGCATAGGTCAAGGCTTTCATGAAGTAGTTGAAGTCATGAGTGTTAGTGGTAGGCATCCCTTGGGGTTTTGGATTCATTGTGGGATTGGAAGATGTAGTATTGGGTTGAAAGCGAGTACCACTACGAGTGGTCATGCAAGGTTGGGTGGGCTATGCAAGGGTGTGCGGATGCACCTATGAAAGACTTAGTGTGACCCAAGACTAGACTTGTAAGGACAAGCCTATGACCGCTCTGATACCACTTGATGTGGCACAGCCCAAAGACCACTAAATATGATAAGGTGACCCTAGGACTTAGACCCGCAAGCATACAAGCGCTCAATGATTCTCACAACGACGATTTCTGCTCACTCGGTTCACACGTTCACCCGGTGGGTCCGGGAGATGATGGTGAGGGTCCGAGGCGGGACCCAATTGTCCTAATGGACTTACAATGCTAAGGCTGACCTCCAATGGGCCTGGGAGTCCCAACTTTGTGGGTGGCTGGCCCGCAAGGCGGGGTGTGGGGTGGCACTCACTCACGGGCCGCGGTGGGCACGATATTGCTTAAAATGAATTCCGAGCACTCTCTTACCGTCCGACGGGCATTCAAGGCAATACTACATTTGCAGAAATGAAGCTACAAGGGTGTGATCAGAAGCTCACCTGATCGGTGTGAAGACACCGATCCCGTTCGGAGACGAGGGCGCGCCGGGAGGCGAGGGTATACACCCGATCGCCGCGGCGATGGAGCTTGACCTGAAAATGTGAAGAGGTACAGCACTACGCCCCTTGCAAGGGGGGGATCTTGGGGTGGGGGTTAATGTATTACAACCAAAAATTACCTCCACGCAGGGAGGGGCCTTCAGCCGGCCAAGCGGGGAGGGGAACGAGCGAGATAGAGTCGACTTTCCGAGCTTTGCCGATTCTGCCTAGCTTCTGTAATTCTGGACAGAGGGCCGATGTCGATGCTGCCAATAATTCCACCGAGCTTGGAATCTGATGAAACTTGCGCCAAAAGCTTGCTAACCGGAGAGGGGTGCGGCTTGAATTTTTGGACGACGTTCTGATCTGGGGGCTGACTGCTCCAGCGACTGGAAGATGGATGCAGCTCTGGTCTCTGGCCGAGCTCAGTCTGAAACAGCAGGTTGCAGAAGCTGCCACGATCGCTCCTGAGCTCCAAATTTGGCACCGCTAGACTCGTTGGAATCGTGGACGAGTCTACTTTGCAGCAAAACAAACGGGGAAGTCTTCTGATGTTGGAGATGAGCTGGGTGTCCAGAGAAGTGGACGGTGGTCGGTGCAGACTGTGAGGAGGCAGACCGGCGTGGGTGTGGTAGAAAATTGGTATCTCTGGTTGTCGGATGCCGAACGGGGTTCCGCCTTCTGTTCCTGGACGCTGACAGGGGGAGGAAGAACTTTGTAGAAGACCTCGAAGACTGGTTCCTTCAAGGTTCGTCGTGGGAGAGTCTTCTCTGCCGCTCTGGCTCCTGGTCTGAGAGGTTCTGCGCAGTCGGGGAAGAACAGCCTTCACGGACGGCCACGAACTCGGAATGGAGTGATTCCACCTCGCCTGCGAAGAGCACAGGGAGGCCTTTCCAGAAAGTTAGGCCACGCCACCAGCAGAACCAGGATGCAGTCGTGGACGTCGCTGCAACAGAGTGCTAATCTGCAGGTCGGCCTGCACACAAAGCTGGAGTGGAGAAGAGAGGAGGGGGCGAACTTGGCTTGAGGGGAGAGGAGGGGTGCGACCTAGGGAGCAAGGAGGGAAGGGGAGATTCGAATTTGGGCTTTGGAATGAGTTAATTCAGCCTTGGGAAGGTGGAGATATGCTTAGGGAAGTGAAAGGGGTAGGTGGTGGTTGGAGGGTGGGGTTTTGAGTGGTGGAACTTCCTTGGGACTAGGTGAGGATTAAAGAGGGGTTGTGGGAAGTTGTGGGGAGTTAATGGAGGTAGGTGGGGGTTGGAAGTGGTTGAGAGGGGAGGAGAGAGAGTGAATTTCGAAATTTAGAGAGAGGAGGAGAGAGAATGGAGAGATAATGAGAGAGAGAGAGATATTGAGAGAGTTTGAAAGGGTTTTCTTCAATATTCATCAAAAGTTGAATACAAGAGGAGAGATGGGGCCTATATATAGGCAACCATTCTTTACATGACCAAAATACCCTTGACAATAAGATAAAAGACCGAGCATATCCTAGACTCAATCCTATGGGCCCATAACTAAAGTAATAAGGCCCAATTAAACATAACAAGGGAAATGGACTAAAACCATATGACTCAATAAAGGAAAATACATAAGATAGGACTCAATAAAAAGAAAATACATAAAATGAAACTTGGGAAATGAAGATAACAAGTGTAGACCATGATCAATCCATATCAAGAGTGTGCAGGCGATCAAAGCTAGAGGGGTGTCGGGAGATGCCCTCATCAAGAGGGGGAAGACCAAGAGGGGAGGAAGAAGAAGAAAAGGGGGGCCGTTCACGGCGGCCTCCTCACCCCGGCGTCGGAGAGGACGACGGCGATGGCGGAGTGGGCGCCCGGCGTCGGAGAAGAAAGAAGGAAGAGGACGGGGGGGGCCTCGTCCGCTCGGTCACAGAAGAGAGAGAAAGAGAGGGAGGGCGGGCAATTCGAACGGGGTGACCGTTCGAACTACCCCCGCCCCCCCTATTTATAGGAGAAGAAAAAAAAGGGAGAAACAGAGAAGAAAAAAAAGAAAGAAAGAAAAAAAGAGAGAAAAAAAGGAGAGGAAAAGAAAAAAGGGGACGGGAAACAAAAGAGAAGAAAAAAATAGAGAGGAGGAAAATAAAAGAAACAAAAGAGGGAGACAATAAAAAAAAAGAGAAAAAAAAAAGAAGAAAAGAAGAAGGAGGAGTGAGAAAAAAATAGGAGAGACAAAGGGAATAAAAAGAAGAAGAAAATGAAGGGAGGGAAAAGCAAAAAAATAAATATATGTAATATCTATTAAATAAATACATATATATGTACATATATATATATATACCCATATATGTATACACATTTACATATCCATCCGCTCCATATGCGGAGGAGTAAGTCGACAACACACAATAATAAATGCCCCCGGGGAAGACATTCCATCCCCACGATCCCAGTCAGACGAACGTCCACACCAGCAAAGACGACTCTACCCCTGTGGCTCTATCCTTGTCATAGGGTCACTACCCTACCACCAAAACAAGCCCGTCTCTGGCACATCGCCTCGGGCCTCAGCTACCACCCACGCCATACAATATCGCCATCACGGGCCTTACGCCTGGATTGGCAGAATCTCTACCTTTGCGTTGGCATTAGCCCCTTGCCAACGAATAAGTCCCTTTCCGGCGCAAGGCCCCGTGCCCTAGCCACCCACTCCGCACAATATTGCCATTACGGACCTTACGTCCGAATCGGCACAGATTCTCCCGTTGCGCTGGCATTCTATTCTTGCCAACGAGTGAACCTTACCTTCCGGCGCAAGGCTTCGTGCCCCAGCCGACACTTGCATATCACTCGTCAAAAAATTATATATATAAAATAAAATGGGGTTAAAAATAGAGATACCCCGCCGGACTTGTCCCTACACAGGGACAAGGGTAAAAATGGCAATAACCCGGCTGTGGCGAAAACCCGAAAGGGCGCTACGGGCAAAATTGGGTACCCCGCCACGTGAAAACCCGAAAGGGCGTGTGGGCAAAAGCAAGAGGGGGCCGGTACCGGTGAAAACCCGAAAGGGCGCTTGTATCGGTAATATGGTACAAAAAGAAAGAAGAACAAGAAAAGACGAAGAGATCAACAAAGCAGGTCAGTTCCCGACGTCCTGTCAGCACTGACAAAGAGACCAAGAGACCAAGAGACTAAGAGATCAATCAAGCATGTCAGTTCTCGGCACCCTGTCGACACTGACGAAGAGACTAAGAGACAACAAAGCATGTCAGTTCTCGGCACCCTGTCGACACTGACGAAGAGACTAAGAGATCAACAAAGCATGTCAGTTCCCGGCATCCTGTCGGCACTGACGAAGAGACCAAGAAACAACAAGCCAGGTCAGCTCCCGGCACCCTGTCGGCTCTGACGAAGAGACCAAGAGACTAAGAGACAAAAAAGCATGTCAGTTCTCGGCATCCTGTCGGCACTGACGAAGAAACAAAGAGACCAAGAGACCAAGAGACCAAGAGGCCAGGTCGGTTCCCGGCGCCCTGTCGGCACTGACGAAGAGACAACACACTGCTTCAGCTCCCGGCATTCCGTCGGCACTGATGGATAGACTAAGAGACAACAAACCAGGTCAGTTCTCGGCACCCTGTCGGCACTGGCGAAGAGACTAAGAGACCGACAAAGCTTCAGTCCCCGACACCTCGTCGGCACTGATGAAGAGACTAAGAGACAACAAACCAGGTCAGCTCCCGACATCCTGTCGGCACTGGCGAAGAGACTAAGAGACCGACAAAGCTTCAGTCCCCGACACCTCGTCGGCACTGATGAAGAGACTAAGAGACAACAAACCAGGTTAGCTCCCGACATCTTGTCGGCACTGGCGAAGAGACCAAGAGACCGACAAAACATGCCAGTTCCCCGGCATCTCGTCGGCACTGGCAAAGAGACCAAGAGACCGACAAAACATGCCAGTTCCCCGGCATCTCGTCGGCACTGGCGAAGAGACCAAGAGATCAACAAAACATGCCAGCCGGTTCCCGGCATCTCGTCGGCTCTGGCGAAGAGACCGAGAGATCAACAAGCATGTCAGTTCCCGGCATCCTGTCGGCACTGCTGGATAGACTAAGAGACAACAAACCAGGTCAGTTCTCGGCACCCTGTCGGCACTGATGAAGAGACAAAGAGACAACAAACTGCTTCGGTTCCCGGCACACTGTCGGCACTGATGAGGAGACCAAGAGACCAACATACTACTTTAGTTCCCGACGCTCCGTCGGCACTAACAAAGAGACCAACAAACAACAAACCAGGTCGGCTCTCGACACCCCGCCGCCATCGACAAAGAGAGAAGAGACGGAGACACCCGCGGGCACCGCCCGGCTCATCCTTCGCCTGCGATACCCGTGGGTGGGGGGCATTTGTGGACACCGAAAATTGCACATCCAAGTGTCATGTTCGGCCCAGCATCAACAACGGCGCCGAGTGAAGAAACCCCGGAGAAATCAAGCACAAAAGGCCCCACAGTCCGTGGGCCCCAAAGGAAATCAAACGGGCCATGACTCGTGTCCGCGATGGGCTCAGAACGGGCCCCAAATACACACCCCCCCCCCCGGGGGTGCTCAGCGGCACAGCCCAAGGCTGCTCAGCGGCACACTCCCTGGGGCTCAGCGGCACGCCCCCGGGTGGGTTCACCGGCACACCCCAAAGGGCCTCCAGCGGCACGCCCTGGAAAGCCTTCAGCGGCACACCCTGCCGTGGCCTTCGCCGGCACACCCCTATGGGGGTTCACCGGCACACCCCAAGGGGGGGACCTTCAACGGTACGCCCCCAAGTGGCTTCACCGGCACGCCCCCTCTGGGTGTTCAACGGCACGCCCTGCAGGGGCTTCAGCGGCACGTCCTGCAGGCCCTTCAGCGGCACAGCCCTTTGAGGCTTCAGCGGTACGGCCTTTGGGGCCTTCAACGGCACGCCCAAAGGGGTCTTCAGCGGTACAGCCTACAAAGGCTTCAGCGGCAGGCCTTTTTGGCTCTTCAGCGGCACAACGGTGAAGTTCTTTCAACGGGCGACGTGAGGCCCACGCCCTACGCATCCTTGGCGCGCAGTGGAGCCGTCTGAGGTGGCAGCCGATCGTTGGGCCACGCAGGCTACCCCACTGACAGCCAGGACGGAGGGGAGTCAAACCCCATCATCACGGGCTGCTTCCCGCCCTCGACAGCCATGCTCGAGGGCTCCCCGCTGCTGAGGGTATAAAAGACGCCCGTCTTCCACAGAGAAAAGGGACGGAGAGAGGCAGAGGAAGAGGAGAACGGAAGAAGAAGGAGGGCGAAGGAGGAGGCAGACGCACGGAGACAGACGGGGAGACACACAACACACACCGGAGAAAGAAGAGAAGAAGAGGCCCTCCCGGCCTGAGCTCCGTCCGACGGCCACCGGGAAGAAACAAGAGTAAGAGAGAGAGAGCTTGTTGTATTGGGGGAAAGGGTTGGGGATAGCGGCCGAAGTCTTAGGCCCGGATGTCTTCTTCCCTCTTGTATCCCATTCCTCCTGGCGTTCTTGGTCTTTCTTACTCTTGTCCATGGCCCCATTTGGGGAGTTTGCTTTTGCCATATGTATGAAGGGCCTCGCCCTCTTGATTCTCATGAATGAAAACCACCCTCTCCGGGTTTCTTTTCGATCTTCGATGTTTTAGGCTAGGCTTTGCGGGCTTTTTTTGACGGACAATCCGTTCCTCCCTCTGTCTCCTTATTCCTCCGGCGTCTTTAGGGTCCTCCACGTCGATGTAGGTTTCCCCCTTCTGTTGGCCTTGGCTCCGTGAGCTCCTCACTCATTCCCTTCTATGGCCATCTACCGTGTTCCCGAGCTTGAGGAGAAGGGGAGGTACCCTTCTTTCCTCCCAACCACCCAGTTACTAATGGGCCACTCCCGGCCTTGAAATCCCCCCATCTTTATTCCTCTTTTCCTGAACAGCCACCAAGTACCCCCCCCAGTTGCTAACACCCCTTTTAAGCCTCTCAGCGGTGCACCTTTCCGGCCTTTGGCCGGCACACCTTTCCAGCCCTCAGCGGCACGCCCAGATCAGCCCTCAGCGGCACGCCCAGATCAGCCTTCAGCGGTGCGCCCACCCTTGGCCTTCAGCGGCACACCCTGTTCAGCCTCCAACGGCACACCCTGTTCAGCCTTCAGCGGCACACCCTGTTCAGCCTTCAGCGGCACACCCCCTGTTCAGCCCTCAGCGGCACACCCCTGTTCAGCCCTCAGCGGCACGCCCTTCAGTCCCTCAGCTTACTCCTTGTCCAGTCCCAGTCCAGGTCCCTTAGATGTCTTCGGTCTGTCGTTCTCCTTCGCGTTTTCCGAGTCTCTATAAAGGTGTTGCCCCCCCCCCCCCCCGGGGGCCCACCTCCAGTTGTCGGGTTCCGCCACATCATGTGGGCGCGTTCCCTGTATCTCCCTTACGCCCCGGGTCAAGGGGAAATGCTGCCGAATTTTTGTGAGAAACTAATAAACAATTAAAAGAGGCAAAAGGAGGCAACAAACAAGCAAGATAACTGACGAAACCTTCCAACTCATCAAACCACTGCCGGCATCACGACGAGAACTGAACCGAGCTAACTAACCACCCGGCAGCCCGAGCCTCCGACCCACAAGAAAAGAGATCGAACCGAACAAAGAGAACAAAACACGGGAGGAGTTTTATATAAAACCACACGAAAGTTAAGATAAGAAGAAAAGAAAAGCCTTAAAACAAATAATCAAAAAACTGATCGAGCCTCCACCCTCACGCCCCATTGACCTTCAGCGGTACGCCCCTTTGGCCCTCAGCGGCACGCCCTCATTGGCCTTCAGCGGCACGCTCCCTTGGCCTTCAGCGGTACACCCCTTTCAACCCTTCAGCGGTACACTCCCCCTTTCAACCCTTCAGCGGCACACTCCCCCTGAGCCCCCCAGCGGCACACTCCTCCTGGCCCTTTCAGCGGTACACTCCTTCCCTTCGCCGGTACACCCTCAGCCACTGTATAGACTTGGCCAACGTACAGACTTCATGGTGGCCAGTGTATAGACTTGGGCAGTGTATAGACTTCACACTCCAATGTATAGACTTATCCAGCGTATAGACTTGAGCCAGCCAACGTACAGACTTCATGATAACCAGTGTATAGACTTTGGGTAGTGTATAGACTTCACACACCGACGTACAGACTTTATGCTGGGCAATGTATAGACTTTGAGCATCCAGCGTATAGACTTCATATCCCAACGTACAGACTTCATGATGGCCAGTGTATAGACTTAGGCAGTGTATAGACTTCACACCCCCAATGTATAGACTTATCCAGCGTATAGACTTGGGCAGTGTATAGACTTCACACTCCGATGTATAGACTTGGCCAGTGTACAGACTCCGGGCCAGTCGACGTACAGACTCCAAATTGCAACGCGTAGACTTTGCTCCACTCTGCTCCAGTGTACGGACTTTGGGCTTGGCAACGTATAGACTTCGAGCCTGGGGAACGTATAGACTTTATATCACTCCCCCTCCTTCACCGACACACTCTCCAGCGGTACGCCCCTTTGGCCTCCAGCGGTACGCCCTTTGCAGCCCTCACCGGTACACCCCTTCGCCACCCAGCGGTACACCCAATACCCAGCGGTACACTCCCGTCTCTCCTTCGCCGGCACACTACATGCATGCATATATACATCACGATAAGGGCATCAACAATAGCAAATAAATCAATAAAAATCACGCTAATTGAAGGACTCCAAATGCGCAATATTGATCATAATAAAAGAGGCGGGAGGGGTAATAAAAAAATAAATAACAAACCAATGATAATAATAAGAATAATCATGCATAGAAGAAGAGAAATCATCCCGGACAAAGGCACGAATAAATAGTAAACATCAAATCAGAAATCCCAGAAGGTATAACCAAGAAAGCTCTAGATAAAAGACGCTAATGCCCACGCCGCAGCCCGCTCTCTCCCCGGGACCCGGGGCAAAAGGAACAACAACGCTGCCCCTTTAGGTCGAGCCCGAGTCTCGGGAATTCCCCCGATATGGCCGGGCTTTGATCTAACCTCGGGCCGACATCCTAATCGGACCGGATTTGTTTTCTCGTTCCGGATACCTTCCGAACCTTCATTTAAAATTGCCGCATGCTCGGCAGACATTTGAAGGGATCTACCTCGATTTTCTCATTGTGGCGCTGCCACGGACTTGTGTCCGAATACAAAAGGTCTACGAGTGGCCGACACGGCCGACAGTTTATGGCCTTAATACAACTTTCAGTGTGACCCATCCCTATCTCTCTCGTATAATTAGTGTTACTCCTTTCGGCCGCGGGGCCTCTAATTTCGGCAATTAATCAAGGGTATTCCCTCGTATGAGGGATGTAAATGACGTCGTGACCTTCATGGCGCGACGGGATTCGGTCCCGACACGAACCACACAATCGTCTGACGAAGTCAGATCGAGCGCACCATGGGCTCTCCGGAGCCCGAATAAATTGTCACTCCGGTGACTGGCACGCCCACGCACTTAATAAAACCAACAGACGAACCGGAACAACAGTTTAACGGAAAGTGCGTCCACAACTCTGGCACGCCCGGTGGGACCATCCACCCTTCATCTCTTTGCCGAAATTAGGGGCCCCACAGCCCCCTTCTTGTAATACTAACTGCGTTATCTTCTTAAATGCAGAAAAGTAAAGAGAGAGGCATCATGGAGCCGACAATGGGTGTCATCTGCAGCCCTGAGGTTGTGGAGAATCACGTGCGAGGTGGCTACCTGGCGGTACCCCTCACTTTCGGGAGCTTCCCTCCCACCGTGGGTTTCCCCAACTTCCTGGGGGTAGCCTTCGTCCAGATCCTCGACGTGGAAACGCCCGAGGAGCCTCAAACCAACGCTCCCGCTCCGGGAGCCGTCGAAGCTGCCGCCGGCCGAGCTGTGGCCGAAGACAACAATAGCGTCCACACAACGACGCTCAGCTGCAACGTGCACCACGTGCACCAAACTACCGGCCCGTTCCACCAAGGGTCGACATCCCACCGGAGAAGGCTCCGGAGAAGCAACACCAGCGCCGGATCAGGGCGTCGCGCCTCCAACTCCGGGAAGTCCATGACGGTTGGGGCCCTCCGAGTCCGCCTAGACGGGCAGAGGTCCCAGGTGACACCGGACCGCATCATCCCAACCGTTCCAGTCCGCAACTCCTTTGAAGGACTGGCTAAGCTGAAGGAGAAGACGAGGCCCACAGCCCCGGTCGTAGCACCAAAGAGGACGCCGGGTCACAGGCCGGCTAAACTGAAGCAAGTCTGGGTGCCTAAGGAGACCCAGCCCAACGCACCCGCCCAGGCAGGGCCCAGCATCTTCCGCCCCAGGAGGGCCCGACGCCATGACAGGGTTGAGGTAGTGACCCCCACTCTCCGACCGGCACCTGTCATCCTGGTGCCGTCCGAGGATGTTCATCGCCGTCGCCGAGGGCGCCGGCACAATGCCGCCCGCCCGGCTCTCACGGCCTACTCCCCTCCTGTCGTTGTCACCGATATGCAACCACAGCTTGCTCTTCCAGACCAGGAGTGGGAAGGGATCGAGCAGGCCATGAGAAATTACCTCCGAGGCCCGGGTAGCACCCCCGCTGGCCGCCAGAGACTACTGGGGGCAATGGCCTCCGCCTCCCAGGAAGAAAGGGGGGAGCCCGCACCTAGCATGGAGTCGAGGGCCAGCCCGGAAGAGCCGCGCCAGTCCCCTGTACGGGAGGAAGCGCCGCCCCGACGGTCGGTCTTCGACAGGCTGACATTCCCAGGAGGACCGTCCCGGAGGGCGTCGAAAAAAAATAAGAATAAGAAATGGCAGACATTCACCTGCAATATGGCAGGAGTTCATGGTCGGTATGGGGCCTTACCCACCGACCCGGAAGAGTTGGCCAGAATAGCCGCCAGGCCGGGACCCCTTACCAGAAGAAGAAGAGCGGCAGGCGGCGCGACACCCACAGGAGTCGAAGGGGCCCCACCTGAGGAACCCCTCACGGCCCTCACGGCCAATGTAGTCACCACCGGCGACACGAGTGGCGGACCCTCGACATCATTCGAGGACGCCCCGGCCGAAGAGATGGGGGCATGCCCAGTCTCCCCACAGCTGACCCAGCAATGCTGCTCATGATGCAACGATTCCAGCAGGAAATCGAATCACTTAAAAAGCAGTTGAATGAGCGGAACACGCCACCCCCAACGTCCTGGCAGACCGGGGTCATACCCGAGGTACCCAGGGGACAGGGGGCAGTCTTCCGAGGCGGCCCTTCCGGCAACCCTCGATCCCCTCGGGGGCACGCCCCCGCAACAAGCACATTGCACAGGGGTGACCCCGCCACAGGCTCCGCCTTCACAAGGGTCCCCCATGGCCCTCCGAGCGACCGTGGTAGCCACCCCGAGCGCACAGCCCGCTCATTTCTACCCGAGCCCAGTCGACCCGGCGGCAGTCAGCCGGTTGATGCTCGAGCAGATGATAGACATGAAGTTGGCCGAGAGGGGCGATGGGGATCGGACGCCTTTCGACGTCTACCGAGTACCCTACCCGGCTCATTATGCTGCCAGGAAGTTGCCGGCTGGCGTCACCAAGCCGCCGAAATTTGAAAAGTTCAATGGGCAAGGATCTCCCAGAGAACATATTGCCTATTATGTGAACGTCATGGGAGACTTGGCTGCTGATGAAGCCTACCTCCTGAAGTTCTTCGGCTCAACACTCACCGGGCTTGCCTTTGAATGGTACTCCGGCTTGCCGCCCGGGTCGGTGGCCGATTGGCCCGACATGCAGAAGAAGTTCAAAGAAAGATTCTACGTGGCCGAGAGAGAAGTTACCATGACTGAACTCTACGCCACAAGACAGAAGAATGATGAGTCGGCCCTCGACTACATCAAAAGGTGGAGGAACCTTAGTATGAGGTGCAAACGCCCCCCGCATCAGGAGGACGCAGTTCAGATTTGCAAGCAAAACTTAAAGAAGGAAATCCTAGAAAGAATGATCGGCACCGAGGTCAAGACATTTGACCGTCTGAATAATGTGGTAGCAGAGATCGAGGCATTCTTGGCCCGATACTCCTCCACCCCGGCCATGTCAAGCCAGAGGGCCAGACAGGCGGAGAAGAAGCCGGCTCCCCCGGAGGTGCATGCACTAGACTTCCAGGCTTTCGAAAAGCAGAAGGAGAAAGCCAAGGGAGCAGCTAACCCTCCGCCGCCCAGAACCACAGAACGGCGAGAAGGCCCCTCACTAAGAGAGAAGATGAGAAACAAGTTGTATTCCTTCTCCCGGGACAAGTCCAAGCTCCTGTTTGAGTGGGCAACCAGCTACAATAAGATCACATTGCCAGAGCCGAAAAGGCCTGGCGACTCAAAGAAGAAAGATGACCCGCGCTTCTGTCTGTACCACCGGGTGCTCGGGCATACTATTGAAGATTGCTACGTCTTCAAGGATGTTATTGAGTCCTTAATCAGGGACGGGGAGCTGGACATGGGGGAGCATAAAGTAGACCCCCCGCAGCCACACGAGCTGCCCAGTATAGCCTCCTCCGTCAGTATGATCTCGCTATATCAGGAGCTGCCAGAAGAATGGGCGAAGGCCTGTGCCCGTGCCACTTATGAAACCTTTATCATGGCCCCAGCTCAAGACCAAGAAGGGTGGCAGACTGCACCCGGAAAAACCAGAAAGGCGCGCGCCTCTCGACCTACCCCAGGAATTCACTCGAGGGTAGCAGCGCCCCTGCCTGCACCGCCCCCGATAAACCCTGTTTGCCACGACACGGCCCCCCGGCTGGTCATGAGGCGGCCCACTCACAACAGGAAGAGCTCTGCCCCGCTGCGGATGCACAAGAAGACTAGCCCGGCGGTTGAAAGACTCCAGGCTATTATTGATGGGCTCGAAGATTATGAACAGCCCGAAATCCAGCCTGTGGAGCTGAAGGAGTATGTCCCCTGGACGGAGTTCGAATCACTCGAGCTGGCTCCGGGAACAGAAGCTGATGCAGACAAAGAGCCTCCCCTGTGGGGTGAACCTCCTCAAGAGCAGCCACCCGCTGCAGCAGGCAAGAAGAAGAAGAAGAGAAGACCCAGGGGCAAGAAGAAGAAGGAGGTCGTCTTCGCCTGCAATACCCTCTCGGCGCTGTTCGACACCGCTCTCTCCCTGGAAGAGAAAGAAGGAGAGCCACCCCATGAGCCGGCAGAGGTGAATCAAGCTGAGGCGTCCACCTCCCAACACGCCACCAGGTCCGGAAGGAAATGGGGGCGCCCTCCTCAGGACAACCTCAACATCATGCTCAGGGGGGAACGACCATACCAGGTTCCCGAGCCCGAGGTCCGAGGCACCGAGATCCCTCCTCCATCAGACCTCTACCCCGGAGGCACCAAGAGTCAAAGCACCCCGTCATTCGCCGAGTTCCTGTCCGCCCGAGCAGGAAGGCGGGTGCACCCCCAGGGGTCCGCTGCGACCAGTGAAGCAAGCATTCCCCAAGCTTTACCAGCGGCAACTCCTGTCCAGCCAGAGGAAGAATTCAGCGGCACCCCAAACCTCGCCGAATTCATGCGGGCAGCGGAAGAGGCCCGACCGACCCCGCCGGCTCAACAAGCTGCAGCAGAACCCACAAAACAGGCATCCCCTGATCCGGCACCCCAATTCCAGGATGAAGGCAGGCGCAGCAAGCCCGAAGAGATGAAACTGCTCAAGGTACGGGCGGCCGAGCGGATAGTCAGACATCTCAAGAAAATCCCGACCCGGTTCACGGTGTGGGAAATGCTGTCCTTGAATGAAGAAACACGGCAAGCCATCATCACCGCACTCCAGACGCCAGCACACCTTGAAGCCTGTTTGGCAGAAATACCACCTGAAGTAGCAGTGGCTTTCACAGAAGATGACATGCTCCTACCGACTTGCAGCCATAACAGGCCCCTCTACATGAAAGGGCAGCTGAACGGCCAGCCTATCAACAGGGTCTTGATCGACCCAGGGGCAGCGGTGAATATACTCCCGTACCGGGTATACCAGAAGCACTACTTTGACGTACATCTGGTCGAAGTTAAAAATGTCAAGATTGCCGGCTTTAACCAGAAATGTGAAGTTCCTATGGGGGTCGCAGAGTTCAACTTGACCTTTGATGACTTCACCACCAAGGTCCAGTTCCACGTCATCAACTCCAGCACTTCCTACAAGGCGTTGCTTGGCCGGCCTTGGCTACACCAGAACAGAGTGGTGCCCTCCACCCTGCATCAATGCATCAAGTACCCCTGTGAGGGAAAGGAAGTCAGAATCTTCGCCGACCTCCACCCGTTCGAGGTGTTCGAGTGTCACTTGTCAGATGCTAATCTGTACTTGGAGAAGGCGAAGCAAGCTCCTCAAGTCATCCAAGACAAGGGCAAGAAGAAAATGGAATCAGGGGGCTGGTTTCCTCCGCCGCCCCCAGGCTATGTAGCTCCCCCGCATGTACCATTTATTGCACAAGAAGAAGGGGTATTCAGGGCAGCCCCTCTCGCCATCTACCCCACACCGGGGGCACCCTGCCTCGAAGACCTGCTAGAAGATGTCAGGGTCCCGCCAGGGATCGTCAAGCCGATAGCAGAGATAGAATCCCAAGCAGCTGAACGACTGAAAACCTTCGAGGTGCCTAACTCTGAGGGGCCGCCCACTATTTTCTATGTGGCCGGGGAAAAGCCGGTCAGGGAAGACGATGATTGCCGGTTCCCTGACGAGTTGCATGACCCGCACGTCCCCATCACGGGACTTCCCCACATGACTGACCAGGCAGCCAGAATGGTCAGAAAGCAGAAGATTCCTCCCTACCAGCCCTCCAGCCGGAAGGAAATGTTTGAAAGAATGTGGAACCCACCAAACCTGGATCGACGGTTGCTGAAAATCACCAAGCACCCCGGTCTGGGCTTTTCACTAGAAGATTACTACGAGACTGATGTCATATCGGTCTCAGCATGGCCCGGCGACGACCCCGCAGAAGCTGCAGATTCGCTGGAAACCCACCGAGACACATGTCCCGGGGCCTCGGCCGAAGAGGCACAAGACGAAGAAGTATTCCTGTGGAAGCCTCCCAGCCGCCGCTATATGGAGAAGACCCCCTCCTTTTCCGAAGTGTCGACCTCGAGAGGGCACGCCAGCGAGGCGCCTCCACCCCGGCCGGCCGGCGAAGCAAGGAGCAGTAGCATGGGCCATGCCCCGAGTTCCCCTCGATACGACCCCGTCATGTACGCCTTGTACCATAGGCAGCAACGGGAGATCGAGATGCTAAAAGCACGACTGGCCGAGTTAACCTCGCTAGTCGCCGACCTGATCCAAGGATCTCTTCCCCCATGGGGTGGCCGGATGCCTCGGCCCCGAGGCACCAGTCCCAACACCCCCGCCTTGACAAGGCGGGAAATGAGAGACATGGCAAGCCCGCTGATCGAGCGGCCAACCAGGCAAGGGCTGACACTCCAAGAGAAGCTGCAGAAGCCTTATTCCTTTCCGAGAGAGAAGACCCGGGGCATCTTCGACTGGGCTTGCCATTACGGCAAGGTCTCCCTTCCACGGTCCAAGAGGCCGCAGGACACCCGAAGAAGCGGGAATCCACTGTTTTGCCCTTACCACCAAATACTGGGCCACGCCATTGAAGACTGCTATGTCTTCAAAGACCTTGCTCAAAGCCTCATCAACAGGGATGAGCTTAGAATGGGGGACTACGTGGTAGCCCCGCCACGCCCCCATGTGGCAGACAGCCCCAGGGCAGGAGCCTACACTGTGTCCATCCGATGCCGGGCGCCCGAAGATGCGGCTACCCCAGCCTCTGCAGGAGCGGTCTATGATGAATACACAGAAGAGCCCGAGATGCACTTATGCCCTCCTGAACCTGCGGACCTTACGTACCCGGCGGCTACGACCCTGGGGGACTGCGAGGCAAATGCAACCTCTATGCCCAGTCATGATGAACAAGGGGAGGGAGATGACGTCCTCGAGCCCGAAGACAATGAAGACCAAGACTTCGTGGATTTGTCGCCAGCCCCGCCGGAAATTGAAAATGGCGGCCAGGCCACAGTCGACGAATTGGTTGAAATCAACCTCGGCACAGAAGACAATCCCAGGCCGACTTTTCTGAGTGCTCTCATGCCTCTACAGGAAAGAGAACAATACACAAAGTTGCTGCAAGAATTCCGGGATTGCTTTGCCTGGAACTATGAAGAAATGCCCGGACTGAGCCCCGAGGTGACTCAACACATCCTGTCTATTGATCCCAAAATGGAACCAGTGAAGCAACCTCCCCGGCGCATGAGGCCGGAGTTAACCAGCCAGATCTGCAAAGAGGTCGACAAGCTCATAAACGTCGGCTTCGTGGCAGAAAATCAATACACCACATGGCTGGCCAATATTGTACCGGTGAAAAAGAAGAATGGACAGATCAGGATTTGCGTGGACTTCCGCGACCTGAATAGAGCCTGCCCGAAAGATGACTTCCCGGTGCCTATCACCGAAGTGATGATTGATGCAACCACCGGCCACGAGGCCCTGTCCTTTATGGATGGGTCGTCCGGCTATAACCAAATCTGGATAGCCGACCACGACCGGGTCCATACGGCTTTCCGGTCACCCAAAGGGGTATTTCACTACAAGAGGATGCCCTTCGGCCTCAAGAATGCCGGTGCCACATATCAGCGGGCGATGACCAAGATCTTCGACGAGCTGCTATACGGCAAGGTCGAGTGCTACATTGATGATCTGGTCGTCAAGACGAAGAAAAGAGACGAGCACCTGAGCGACCTCAGGGCCGTCTTCCAAAGGCTCCGGCAGTACGGGCTGAAAATGAATCCCATGAAGTGCGCCTTTGGCGTGTCCAGCGGGAAATTCCTCGGCTTTATTGTCCGGCACAGAGGGATCGAGATCGACCCCCTGAAGATAAAAGCCATCCAGGAGCTGCCTCCTCCGAAGAGTCTGGGGGAGCTGAGGTCCCTACAGGGGCGTTTAGCTTACATCCGCAGGTTCATCTCCAACCTGTCAGGGCGTTGCCAACCCTTCCACAGACTGATGATGAAGAATGCACCCTTCAGCTGGGGTCACGAATGCCAGCACGCGTTCGACCAGCTAAAGGAGTACCTGAAGACCCCACCCGTCCTGGGGGCACCTGTCAAAGGTAGACCGCTTATTCTCTACATAGCGGCCACCGAGTACTCACTGGGGGCAATGCTCGCCCAGAACAATGATGAGGGAAAAGAACAAGCTCTTTACTATCTCAGTCGAAGGTTGGTGGGCGCAGAGGCTAAGTACACCCCGATTGAGAAAATCTGCCTTGCCTTGGTCTTCGCGGTCAAGAAGATGAGGCACTATATGTTGTCCCATGAAGTCAGCCTGATATCCAGGGCCGACCCCATCAAGCACATTCTCCTCCAGCCAGTCCCGAAGGGGCGCCTTGGCAAGTGGGCCGTGCTGCTCATGGAATTTGACATCACTTACGTGCCACAGAAGGCCGTTAAGGGGCAAGCCGTCGCGGACTTCTTCGCAGCACACCCTGTGCCCGAAGACTCTCCGTTGGCCACAGAGCTACCCGAAGACGAAACACTAGAGGTGGATCAAGTGCAACAAGCCGTCTGGCAGTTATACTTCGACGGGGCCTCGAGAACAGAAGCGACCCCGTCTGGGCATGGCAAGGTGCGTGCCGGAGCTGGCATCGTCCTCAAATCGCCAGATGGAGAAGTGATGCACACCTCCTGCTGCATTAGCAAACCCTGCACCAATAATGAAGCAGAATATGAAGCTCTAATCATCGGTCTCCAGGTCGCCCTTCAAATGGAGATCAAAATGCTCCAGGTGTTCGGCGACTCGCTGTTGGTCGTCAAGCAAGTCCAGGGGCAATTTGATGTCCGAAAACCTGAGCTGCTCCCGTATCACACTAAAGCAAAAGGGCTCATGAGCGGTTCTACCTCCTCGAGATAGGCCATGTCGCCAGAGGGGAGAACGCACAAGCCGACGCATTGGCAAAATTGGCAAGCTCACTGGCAGTGCCTCTAGATGGATCTCTCCATATCCAAGTAATAAACCAACGCCAGGTACCCAGCATGATGGCAGAGGAGTCAGAAGAAGAAGACCTAGAGGTCACTACAGTGGAAGCCGTCAGCCTGCCCGACTGGAGAGCCCCCTTGGTGCAGTGGTTCAAACACCAGCGATTGCCTGACCGAAGAGAAGAAAAGATCAAGCTAGTCAGAACCAAGGATTCTTACGAGCTCCGAAGCGGAATATTATTCCGAATTGTGGCAGACGCCAGAAGGAAGCTGCTCCTCCGATGTTTGTCCACCGAAGAAGCTTGGAGTGTTATGAAGGAGGTCCATGCCGGCATAGCTGGCGCGCACCAGGCGGGACCGAAAATGAAAATTGAAATTAAGAAACTTGGCTATTATTGGCCTGCAATGTTCAACGACTGTTGCGAGTATGCTAAGTCGTGTCAGAGATGTCAGAAGCATGCCACCATTCCTAGAAGACCTCCTGCACCACTACACCCAACAGTGCCCAGTTGGCCGTTCGCCCAATGGGGAACGGACGTCGTGGGCCCCTTTCCCGCATCTTCCACAGGCTGCAAATATATTCTGGCGGCGACCGACTACTTCTCCCGCTGGGCAGAGGCTGTTGCCTTACGGGAGGTCACCGGAGAAATCGTGGTCAGGTTTATCCGCCGCAACATTATATTCCGGTTCGGCGTGCCCGACCGGATTGTGTCGGACAACGGCAGCCACTTCCGCAACCAGAAAGTTTACCGGCTAGCAGAAAAATACAAAATTGACTGGAGGACATCGACTCCTTACAATCCACAAGCCAATGGGCTGGCCGAAGCTTTCAATAAGACACTTTGCACTCTCCTGGCCAAGACTGTTAGCTCTAACAAAAGGGACTGGGAAGAAAGAATGTATGAAGCGCTTTGGGCGTACCGAACCGTATACAAGACCCCAACGGGCTGCTCGCCCTTCTCTCTTGTATATGGCTCGGAAGCAATCATCCCCGTCGAACTGGAGATACCGTCCCTCAGGGTCGCCATTCAGCATGGGCTTGTCCCCGAAGGGCAGACCAACACCGAGCGAAGGCTCGATGAACTCTCCAGTCTGGAAGGAAAGCGGCTTCAAGCCCAACAGAATATCCAGGTCTATCAGGCCCGGATTGCACGCGCCTTTGACAAGCTCGTCAAGGAACGCGAATTCAAGAAGGGTGACCTTGTCATGGTCAAGAGAAGAGATCTCATGGCGGCCAACCCCAAAGGTAAGCTAAACGAGAACTGGCTCGGACCCTACGTAGTCCAGAAAGTCTACGAAGGCGGAGCCTATGTAATTGTCAACCACCGCGGGGAGGTTCAATTCTCGCCTCTTAATGGAAGGCACTTGAGGCTGTACCACGCCCCAGTGCCCCCATTCAGGTAATAATATTACTCTTCGCCCCATTTTGGGGCGGATTTGCGTGATTAATGTCCGAATGATTTGGCCACCAGCCGGGTTCCCGAAAAAGGGAAGAAATGAATAGAAAGAGAAAGAAAGAAGAAGCAAAAAAAAAGAGAAAGACAAAAAAGAAGAAGCAAAAAAAATGGAAAGAGGAAGAGAGAAGAAGCAAAAAAAAATAGAAGAAAAAAATAGAAAGGGAAAGAAAGAAGAAGCAAAAAAAAGAGAAAGACAAAAAAGAAGAAGCAAAAAATGGAAAGAGGAAGAGAGAAGAAGCAAAAAAAAAAAGAAGAAAAAAAATGGAAAGAAAAAGAAGGAAGAAGCAAAAAAAAAAGAAGAGAAAAAAAAGAAGAGAAAAAAAAAAGAGAAAAAAAAAGAAAAAAAAGAGAAAAAAAGAGAAGCCAGAAAGGGGGAACGCCCCCCATTTCCAGTCACCGCCCCGCATCAGCGGGGGTACCAAAATTGATTTAAAAAGAAAGAAACAAACTCTTCTCTCCGTCCTTCCCGGGCGGTGAGTATCCCTTTGGCTCGGACCTCACGTCCGGGTCATTGACTAGACAAACTCTTCTCTCCGTCCTTCCCGGGCGGTGAGTATCCCTTTGGCTCGGACCTCACGTCCGGGTCATTGACTAGACAAACTCTTCTCTCCGTCCTTCCCGGGCGGTGAGCACCCCTTTGGCTCGGACCTCACGTCCGGGTCATTGACTAGACAAACTCTTCTCTCCGTCCTTCTCGGGCGGTGAGTACCCCTTTGGCTCGGACCTCACGTCCGGGTCATTGACTAGACGAACTCTTCTCTCCATCCTCCCCGGGGGGCGAGCACCCCTTTGGATCAGACCTCCCGTCTAAGTCACTGACTAAACGGACCTTTCTATCCGCCACCTCTGAACGGCAAAAGGGGTCTCTGGCCAAGTACCCCTCACTCGAGACCAGCACGCGCTTCCAATATTGCGGCAAAACCAGGGAGTTGCCCGTTCGGTATGGTAGAGTGGTCCCCTCGTCCTCCCCCTGGGAAGGCGAGCACTCTCCTGTACCCTGACATGGGTCCCTGCCTGGTCCTTCCAAAGTGAATCCCCGCAAAGACTCATACCCTGCCAATGGGCCCCTACACGAAAAGGGGGGAAAGATACAAGAGCGAGGGAAGAGGAAGGAGAAAACAATATGCACGGAAGAGAAAGAGGGGTGGGAAAGCTCCCTCCGGGATAAATGCATACACCAGGAACGCGTGAAATCATAAATGCTTTGCTCTATTCAAAAGAGGATCAAACTACATGTGCTGCGGGGCATACCCCTGTGTTACATTCAAAAAAAAAGAAAGAGAAATTAAGGGATGCAACGCTCAGTCGATGTCCCTGAAGATGTCCTCGAGGGGGAGGATCCCGACGCAAGGGAAGTTCATCATATCGCGCAGTCGGCCCCTCAATCCCTCAAGACGGGCGAGCTCCGCTTCGACGGACGCCATTTCAACGTCGGCAACGGCAAGAGCTTCCCTCTCCTCTGCCACCGCCCCTTCCGCCTCGGCGAGGCCAAGTTTAGCCGCAGCGAGATAGCCCTCCAGCTTCTCGATCCGGTTCTTGAAGGAACGAACGCTGCCTTCGCCTTCCTCTAGGGCCTTTCCGTGGCGTTCTCTACTGTCGCGTCGGGCCTTTAGGGCCTGCAGATATTCGTCTGCCTGAGCATCAAGGGCGGCGCGTTCGTCAGGAGCCTGGGTCTCCAGGAACTCGCGGCGCTTGACATATTTCAATAATAGCAAGACCCGCCGTGACCATTCCCCCAGCGGATAGCCAAGCACTTGCAGCGCCCCCGTTAATTGCGTCACGATGGTATGCACCTCCCGATACGACAGAGAAGCATCGGCGAGAAGCATCGTCCGTAAAGTGATCAGCATCTGACGGACTGGCGCTTCTGAGGACGTGTGACTAACTGAGGGCACGACCGGAGGGGTGAATTCCACGATGCTGTCCACCTCTGCCCACAGGTCGGTATCTGCCGCCACTGAAGATGAAGGAAGGGCGAGGGTCAAGTCGCCCGGCCGGCGTAGCTCGACGAGAGACTCTTGGCCGACCATTGCCTGGGGAAAGGAAAAGACCATTGCCGAAGCCTCCGGTGCCCCCATCGTTTGGAGGTCACCTGCCCCCTCTGCCTCCGTCTGGCCCGACTCTGCCACTGCTCCAAGGGGCAGGGGTGCAGGTGCCGTTACCTCGGCTAGAGGAGGAGCTTCGAGTAAGGCCGGGCCCGAAGCCGCCACCCACGAACTTCTCTCTCGCGTCTGGGACCCCTCCAGATGTGCGCGGAGCCCCGTAAATATTCGCCTTAGGAGCGGGTCCTCCATCTGGGCCGGAAGCTTCGGGAAAGGCGAGAGTGGAATCATCATTCGGGGTAGACGCCCCGCTTCCACCAGTGCAGCAAGACTCGCCGCCCCTAAGTCGGAGACGAGAGCCGGCCCCTCCACCGCTATCGGGGCAACGCTTGGTCGCCGCTTGGCCACGGCCTTTCGGACACGACCAGTCGTTTTCTCCGGTTCCAGCATCGCCTGACCATGTGGAGGGAAATCAGCCATTCGCCATCCATAACAAATCATGCGAGGGCAGGAGGCGAAAAGAGATCTCGGAGCCCGTATGCTTACCTTAGCCGCTGGTACGCTACTTTCGGGCGCAATCTCCCCCTCCTCCAGAGGCTCGCCTGCCAAAGGTCCCAGCGATGCGTCCGCCTGAAGGGCCTCGAACAGAAGGGCCAGCTTGCCCATGCCAACAGCAACCCCCGCCGGGCGATCAACCGGCGCAGTTGGAGCAGCCCCTCCTGCGGCCTCCGGCTTAGCTGATTCCTGCAAAGAGCAGACACAACAAAAAACGGCGTCAGTAGGCGGCCATACAGGTAGCCCTGCGCCAATGAAGCCACGCCTACGGCAGCAGCCTCCATCGAGCCGAGCGACCTAGCAAATGAAGAAGCCTTAAAGGCCAGCTCGGACGGCCCGATGCCTCAAGACGCTACCTCAGCAGGAGCCACTTCGTCGGAAGAGTAGTCATAGTCTACCTCTTCCCCGGACGGAGACTCGACTGCCGCTGGCTCGCCCGGCACCGGCAAAGGGGCCTCCACCTCGAGCTCGACGACCGGCGCCTCCTCTCGTGGACTGGGTGAGACCGCCGTGCCGGACTTCAGCCTCTTCCGCACATACAGCTGCGTCGCCGGGAGGTGCACTCGGGGGCCAAATAGCCCAGTAGTAGCTCCAGCTGCACCTGTTACAAAAAAAAAAACAACACGCGGGTCATGGCAAGCCCAATCGGCTCCCAAAGGATGAAAGAGGTAAAATAGGCCGACAAAGGCAGATACCTTCTTCGACCTCGGCAGACAAAGCCTTCTCCGGAGCCGCAGCCTCGCCCTCAAAGAAGAAACGCATCGTCTCCGCCCGGGGACGCAAGGCCAACTCAGGGGCGAGATCCGCCATGGACGACGCGGGCGATTGCCGAGCCTCACCAGTATCACGGCCCGGCCCGGTCTGCATGGCCGCAAATGCCTCGAAGGACGGGATAGCGACCGTCGGTGAGGCTACTGTCGTACCCAGGGCTTCTTTGGCCCGCCTCCGCTTGGCCGCCCGTTCCCCGGCCACCTTGGCAGCAGCCGGTGCCTTCTTAGCGGGCGACTGTGCCCGGGGCCTTCCCGTTGCCTGCGGCAAGGGAGCTGGTGCCGCCGCCGGGGTCGCCTCCGCTGGGACCGCAACTTCATCCATGCCAGGCGTGGGCGTGGGCTCTTCCATAGAAGCTGAAACAAAAGAAGTACCCAGGTGTCATGGCCCCACTCCAAAATAAAAAGGGAGGTGGGAGATTCAAAAGGCACGCTAAAGAGCAGGGACGCGGACCGGCAGATTGGCTTGGCTCGGGACGGGCAGCTTCGAATTCCTCGAAAGATGGGACTAGTGGTACCGGAGGGACAGTCGTCGGGGCTTTGGCCGCCTCCGTCTTTCTCCGCTTTGTGTCCCGCTGCTTAGCCGCCTTGGCGGCATCCATTGCTTTCTTCACGGGAGATTTTGCCCGGGGCCTTTTCGCCGCCTTGGGCATAGGAGCCGCAGTCGGGGCCAGTGGCGCGGCTTCGAAATATGCAGGCTTCTGCACAAGCCGAAGGAGATTCCGGTACGTGGCCATTTGTGTGCTATCGGGGTGGTCTGTCAGAAAGGAAGAGAGAAAGAACAGACATGCACGCATGATTAGCATCCGACCATCTGTAAAGGCCGCAATGATGGGAGACGAAGACAAAAGGAGAAAAAGAGATTAAGTACCATGAGGGCCAGTATACAGCCGCAGGGTGATCGGCCAGTAGTTCAGGGATGGCTCTTTGTCCCGACGCGCCGCCTCTCGAACGAGCCAGCACACGTCCTCGATCTTTTGACATCGATCCGTGAGGTTGGCCAGATCCGCTTGCTTCTTGGAAGAGAGGTGGCAGAAAAGATTGAAGTGGTCCATGCCCCACCCATCAGCATAATAATAGGGGATGTGCAGGCGTTTGCCCAGGATGGAGGCCGTCACATCCTCAATCTTCATTCCATTTACCCGGAGGAGGACGTATAGCCACGTGGTGTCCTTATAGTTCTCGGGCTTCCTCTCCTCCCGCCTCATGAACGTGCGGTATAGGCAGGCCAAGTCCCTCTCTGGGCGCCAGCTCTTGGCAGGGGTCCCCTCTTCCTCTATGGGGAATGGGTAGTTGATGAGCTCCAGATGGCCGCTCCCCACCCGGCACAAGTCCCGCAGCGTCTTCTCGTAATGATCCTTGGCCACCGGGGGTAGCTCCACCTTCGGCGTCGGCCTCTTGTCCCGGGCTTCTCGGCGAGCCACCAGATATGCTGCCACCTCCTTCTCCTGTCTGTTTTTGAGCCGAAGAAGATGGTCTGGCTCAATGTCAAGAACCGGCATCGGCTGCCGACTAAGGAATTTCCTCTCGGCCCCATCCCAACAATCGGTCTTGTGAAGCCGATAGAAGGCCGTCCGGCTATTCCACCACTTAATATAATCCTGGGTCACTCGGGGCACGCGACCCGGGGCTGGCACCCTGAAGGAGGCAGAGTCCGCCCGGTGGAAGAAGTCCCACCAGCTTCTAGCGTGCTCGGGAACCGCACTCCCCCGGACGTTCCGCGAAGGCAAGCCGAATTGCGCATGATAAGCAGGGATATGCTGGTCATACCCGAAGTTGCGGCCAAATCGGAAGGGGTAATACGGCTCCAGTAGTGCATTGTCTCCCTTCCGGAACACCAACACGCTCGGGCGGATAGCCAGCGCCCAATCCCTCAGCTCGGGCTCCAGCAACGGGCGCACCACGTTTTCCTGGCTGATAGGGTGGACGTACCTCTCCACCTGGTCATCCTTGCATTCCCTCTTATTATTCACGAGGGGGCTTGAATGTGCGGCCAGCGTCCAGAAATGAATGGTACCGGCTGCATCCCGGGGAACCGTGGTCAACCGGCCCCGAATATCATATATCCGCATGGAAGTGGAAGCCGGCTCTGCACTCGCGAACTCCAGCATCCTCGGCACCAGCCCCCAATCCTGAAGGACTCATGGGGCGAACTCCGGAAACAGTGAACAAACCCACGCGTTGAAGAAATGCAGTGGGCACACGTACCGGGCCTGCCTCGGGAACTGGTGCGTGCTGATGTCTCCCAGTGCCTTATAAATCAGACAGAGCGCCGCCGGGCACAGAGAAAGTTTAACACCCCACGCCATCTGACACGCCGGGTAGATGGCATCTGGCCGGATCACCGTCTCATCCCCGTACGGCATGGCAAATGAACACAGCCAGTACGTCAGATAGGCGGCACAGTGAGTTTGTGGGTCGACCCCCATCGGATTGGCCCCGCTCCGACGTCCCCTGGAGGGGATCTTCACATCACGCTTGGGCTTCGCACGTTTCTTGCGAGCAACAGCGGTGCCGACGCAAGGAAAATCTTCATACTGCTTCAGCCCATCATAGAAATATTCCAGCCATACCGCCATACGCACCCGTTTCCTATCCCCACGGGCGGGCTGCTTCCCCTTGTGCGACAGCTGGTACAGCTCCCGGTACGCCTTCATCAGGTACCGGTATGAATACCCCAGAGAATAATAGCCGTCCCCGTTAGTCTCGTCTTTGATCAAGTCCGGGAGGCATACTTCTTCATAAGGCTCCCCGTCAATGGGCAAGCCGCTCAGCTGGCTTAGGCTCCACAAATCAAGTGAAGTCTCTCCCTCTGCCGTGTAGAAGGTATTGGTCTCCGCACTAAATACTTCTATCATGCCGCAACAGAGACCCTTGGAGATGGGATAACCATACCGGGAAGCGTACACGCTGTGATAGATGCCAACTCGGACCAGCAACGGGGCGTAGTTGAACAGTACATATTCCGTGAACTCCACCGCCCCTTCTCGGAAGCTGTGGGCGTCTTGAAGCTTCAGCTCCCCGAACCAGCCCAGTGATAGTTCGTACTTGAACCTGATGGCCAAACAGTCCAATATGAACGGCTCCTCCCTATAACCCCATTTCAGGGGAGCCAAGAATAAACCAAATCGGGGCGACTCGCCATGCACCTTCCCCGCAGACATGTCCCACCTTGCTGGCGTGAACTGAGGGGCTCGCACCAATTTATCTTCAGCCGGCAGCACCCCTTCGATCCCCAGGACTGGCTTCCATTCCCGGGCTTCTCCCACCAGATACATCGGAATGCTCCTGGGGACGCTGTACAGCAGACTGTCTCGGGCATGCACGATCGCCCGCTCGGCCGCCTTTATGACGCGATAATCTCGCCCCTCTCGAGAGCGCAAATGCTTCAGAAATCGAACGAGGTGCCTATCTTTCGGGAAATCCTTCCTGTATTCTTCAGTGGCCCGATCGAATGTGAAGCCGCTTTCAACTCTGACGAGTCTGTGGACGTCCATGCTTTCACAGTCAGACCCCGATGACTCAGCCAAGGCGGCAATCTCCGCGTGCTCTCGATCTAGGTCCTCCACATTGAGCCATGTGACTGTCGGCACGGGACCCCGCGGGATGAGGTCGGCACCGACGGCGGCAGCAGGGGCAGAAGAACCACTTGGGGCGGCCATTTGTCTGCAAAGATACACAAATAAGAAGATCAGAATAGATCACAAGTAAAAGGACTGTGAAGGGGCGTTGCTACAAGTTAGATGAATAAATATTGCCGATCTCTGACGAAATTTCGGCAGAGTTTCCCCTAGGCCAGAGGCGTAAGGGAAAACACGGGTGCGCGTCCACAAGGAGTGACGGCCCCAACAAAGTCATGGTGGGCCCCGAGAGGCAACACCAGAAGTCCACCGGTCAAAAGTCTTCTTCCCATGGCTTAAGGCTTCTTCAATAGCACACTGCCCAGTGCCTTCCCCGGCACACCCTGCGGTTGCCCTCACCGGCACACTACACTGGGTGCCTTTCGCCGGCACGCCCACAGGTGCCTCCCACGGCACACCCACATACGCCTTCCCCGGCACGCCCTCAGTGCCTCCCCGGCACGCTCCCTTGTGCCGCCTTCGCCGGCACGGCCCATTAAGGCTTCCCCGGCACACCGCCCAATGGCTCCTCCCCGGCACGCCCCTCGGCCTCTTCGCCGGCACAGCCTGTGGCCTCCCTGCCCGGCACACCCCATATATGCCTTCATCGGCACACCCTGTGGGCGGGCCTCCCCGGTACACCCAAACGCCCCTTCACCGGCACACCCACCAGGATTGTTCCCCGGCACGCTCCCCGTGCCCTCACCGGCACGCCCAGACGGGCCCCTTCCCCGGCACGCTCGGTGCATGGCCTCGCCGGCACGCCCCCAGGCGCCCTTCCCCGGCACGCTTAGTGCCTGCTTCACCGACACGGCCTAAGGCCTCTTCCCCGGCACGCCTCTGCTAAGTGCCCTCGCCGACACGCCCCCAAGCACCTTCCCCGACGCACCTAGGTGCCCCGCTCCCCGGCACGCCCTATAGGGCTTCCCCGATACGCCCGTAGCACCCCTTCGCCGGCACACCCCACGTGGGGTTTCACCGGCACGGCTCTACGTCTCCTCCCCGACGCGCCTTCACACACGCTCACCGCCGGCCGCCCGCGACGTCGGAGACGAAAGAGGAGACAGAAAATAGAAAAAAGGGGGGGGCCAAAGGGGAGGACGGGGAATGAGAAGAAGAAGAGGAGGGAGCCCTAGGGTCCCACTGCCCCGAGGGCGGAAAGGAAGGAGAAGAATAGGGCGAGGAGAAGAGAAAGAAGAAGAGGTGATGTGGGCACAGCCCAAAGACCACTAAATATGATAAGGTGACCCTAGGACTTAGACCCGCAAGCATACAAGCGCTCAATGATTCTCACAACGACGATTTCTGCTCACTCGGTTCACACGTTCACCCGGTGGGTCCGGGAGATGATGGTGAGGGTCCGAGGCGGGACCCAATTGTCCTAATGGACTTACAATGCTAAGGCTGACCTCCAATGGGCCTGGGAGTCCCAACTTTGTGGGTGGCTGGCCCGCAAGGCGGGGTGTGGGGTGGCACTCACTCACGGGCCGCGGTGGGCACGATATTGCTTAAAATGAATTCCGAGCACTCTCTTACCGTCCGACGGGCATTCAAGGCAATACTACATTTGCAGAAATGAAGCTACAAGGGTGTGATCAGAAGCTCACCTGATCGGTGTGAAGACACCGATCCCGTTCGGAGACGAGGGCGCGCCGGGAGGCGAGGGTATACACCCGATCGCCGCGGCGATGGAGCTTGACCTGAAAATGTGAAGAGGTACAGCACTACGCCCCTTGCAAGGGGGGGATCTTGGGGTGGGGGTTAATGTATTACAACCAAAAATTACCTCCACGCAGGGAGGGGCCTTCAGCCGGCCAAGCGGGGAGGGGAACGAGCGAGATAGAGTCGACTTTCCGAGCTTTGCCGATTCTGCCTAGCTTCTGTAATTCTGGACAGAGGGCCGATGTCGATGCTGCCAATAATTCCACCGAGCTTGGAATCTGATGAAACTTGCGCCAAAAGCTTGCTAACCGGAGAGGGGTGCGGCTTGAATTTTTGGACGACGTTCTGATCTGGGGGCTGACTGCTCCAGCGACTGGAAGATGGATGCAGCTCTGGTCTCTGGCCGAGCTCAGTCTGAAACAGCAGGTTGCAGAAGCTGCCACGATCGCTCCTGAGCTCCAAATTTGGCACCGCTAGACTCGTTGGAATCGTGGACGAGTCTACTTTGCAGCAAAACAAACGGGAAGTCTTCTGATGTTGGAGATGAGCTGGGTGTCCAGAGAAGTGGACGGTGGTCGGTGCAGACTGTGAGGAGGCAGACCGGCGTGGGTGTGGTAGAAAATTGGTATCTCTGGTTGTCGGATGCCGAACGGGGTTCCGCCTTCTGTTCCTGGACGCTGACAGGGGGAGGAAGAACTTTGTAGAAGACCTCGAAGACTGGTTCCTTCAAGGTTCGTCGTGGGAGAGTCTTCTCTGCCGCTCTGGCTCCTGGTCTGAGAGGTTCTGCGCAGTCGGGGAAGAACAGCCTTCACGGACGGCCACGAACTCGGAATGGAGTGATTCCACCTCGCCTGCGAAGAGCACAGGGAGGCCTTTCCAGAAAGTTAGGCCACGCCACCAGCAGAACCAGGATGCAGTCGTGGACGTCGCTGCAACAGAGTGCTAATCTGCAGGTCGGCCTGCACACAAAGCTGGAGTGGAGAAGAGAGGAGGGGGCGAACTTGGCTTGAGGGGAGAGGAGGGGTGCGACCTAGGGAGCAAGGAGGGAAGGGGAGATTCGAATTTGGGCTTTGGAATGAGTTAATTCAGCCTTGGGAAGGTGGAGATATGCTTAGGGAAGTGAAAGGGGTAGGTGGTGGTTGGAGGGTGGGGTTTTGAGTGGTGGAACTTCCTTGGGACTAGGTGAGGATTAAAGAGGGGTTGTGGGAAGTTGTGGGGAGTTAATGGAGGTAGGTGGGGGTTGGAAGTGGTTGAGAGGGGGAGGAGAGAGAGTGAATTTCGAAATTTAGAGAGAGGAGGAGAGAGAATGGAGAGATAATGAGAGAGAGAGAGATATTGAGAGAGTTTGAAAGGGTTTTCTTCAATATTCATCAAAAGTTGAATACAAGAGGAGAGATGGGGCCTATATATAGGCAACCATTCTTTACATGACCAAAATACCCTTGACAATAAGATAAAAGACCGAGCATATCCTAGACTCAATCCTATGGGCCCATAACTAAAGTAATAAGGCCCAATTAAACATAACAAGGGAAATGGACTAAAACCATATGACTCAATAAAGGAAAATACATAAGATAGGACTCAATAAAAAGAAAATACATAAAATGAAACTTGGGAAATGAAGATAACAAGTGTAGACCATGATCAATCCATATCAAGAGTGTGCAGGCGATCAAAGCTAGAGGGGTGTCGGGAGATGCCCTCATCAAATCCCCCGGGGTGGGGAGAGCTCGACCCTGTCGAGTATGGGTCTGCCTGGCTGTCGTACTGCTCCATCATGTCGGGATCCAAGCATATCAAATCCTCCCGACTCACCCATGTATCCTCGATCGGGGGACGGCTCTTCCACCTAACCAGATAGCGCTGATACACCCTGTGCCTCGTAATGATACTCTGCTCATCCAGTATTGCCTCTACCTGCTCTCGTCGGTCTCTCAAGCTAGAAAGTGGAGTCCCTCCGGGAGTGTCTCTCATAAGGGGGGGTAAAGGCTCAAGCTCCTCACTGGGTTCCACCGCGGGGCCTTTGTGGGGTACCAGGTCCGCCACACTGAAGGTAGGGTGCACCCCATAGCTTTCTGGTAGGTCAAGCTCATAAGCATTGCTGCCAAGTCGTCGTAGAACTCGAAAGGGTCCCGAACCCCGTGCCCTCAACTTGGAGGCAGGTCCCGGAAGGAGCTGCTCCGTCCTCACCATCACCGAGTCTCCCACTTGGAACTCGTAGTGGCGCCGATGAGCATCTGCCCGCCTTTTGTAAGTCTCATTGATCCTTCCTATATGCTTGCGAGAATGCGTATGCCATGCATGATGATGCGATGTTAGTGTGAAACGAATGGTATGCCAAGGTGGACCTGGGCAGCCAAATGTAGACCGATCACACTTTGATGCTATGAAGACTGTGGTAGTCTTAGGAGGGCCGGGACATCCATAGATGAACCTTTTATGCATGGGTGTGATAAATGTCGGGGGACCCGGACATCCATGTATGCTCCTATCATGCTTAAGACTCATGATGAATGAAGGTGGGCCAATACATCCGAATATGGTCCACTTATGCTGCCTACTTGACATGTGGGTGATGTGGATGAATGTACCCGACTTATGAATCATGTCAAATGGTGTGGTAGGCCTGGACACATGCATGTTTATCCCAAAGGTGACTTCCATGTGCATAGATGTGGGATGACTTTTGAACGTCCACGTGAATGGGTCGAAGGGATCTACGAACGTGGTTATGGGGTGGGGCACTTCATCAATCCCAAGGTGTTTGTTGCCTAAGGTCAAGGCTCTCATGTTGTAACCCGATTCTAGGAAGGGAGGAGTTTGGGTCGACATGGGCGATGTGGGTAAGGTGAGGTGGGTGGTGAATAGGGAAAGTGGGTCACATGGAGATTTAGGCTCCCATAGAAAAGGGTCAAAGGGATTATGGTAAGGGTCACCTAGGTAGGGGTACTCCATGTTCTCAAGGTCCTCAAATGGCGAATCATCTCTCTCTAAGATAATTGGGCCAAGGTTGCTAATGGGTTGGCCAATCAAAGTACTTGGGATCTCAATGGTTGGGGAGTAGACTAGGATGGGTTCCTCCTCCATGGGAAGAAGGAGTATGATCTCACTTGTAAATTGGCCATTGGTGTAGATGGAAGTGATGGAGCCAATGGTGGGGTAAGCTAGGCTAATGGTGCTAGACTCTGATGGCCTCATGGCTAGCATATCGGTCAAGTGGACTTGCCAATGTAGGTAGGCCACTAAGTCTCCCAAATCTTCTACACAATAGGAGGTTTGATAAGTGACATGAGGCTGAGTGGGAATGAGTTGGGATTGATGTCCCATGAGTAGGTGGCTTGGTTGTAAACTAGGAATGGTGAGGCCTCGCTTGAGCCATAGGAATATGGACTTATCTATGGTGATGGTGTCATGGGGAAGGGTGTATAGCTCTTGAGGAACTAGGTTAGGAGGAGTGGGTGAGTTGTATGGCCCTTGGATTTCCTTGATTTTGGGAGGTGGATCCGAATTGGTATCCCTCTCCACTTGGGTAGGTGTGTGGGTTGCAACTCCTAAGGACAATGGGGTAGGAAGGTCTATGGTGGGTGGGTTGGTGTTAGTCGAGGCATGGCGCACTCGAGGAGGTGAGCAAGGTCGGACATGGGTTGGACTTGGGAGTGGAAGTAGTGGAGGCCTAATTTGGGGTAAGATTGGTGTAGGAAGCGGGAGGTGGGTTGGGTGAGGGGTTTTGGGTTTTGGGGTGGTGGCCATTATGGGCCTTGGTGGAGGGGTGGACATGGTGTCCACATGGTTTTTAATGGTGAGGGTTGGATGAGTGGTGGTCACCATGGAGGGAATTGGGTTGGTTAGGGGTCTCTTGCCCTTGGGATCACTTGGGGTGGAAGTGGGGGCTAAAGGGGCTTGACTAGTGTAGGTTAGGGAAGGGGGTTTTGGTTGGGATGTGGGGGACCTCATGGGGTTAGGTGGGGAGGTGGAGGTCTTAGGTACTTGGGTTTTAGTGATAAGGGTTTGGACGGGTGGGGTGGGAGGAGTGGGAGTGCTCCTTGGGTTTTGGTGATCCGAGTGGGAAGGGGACACATACCTAGCCCTTAGTTGATCCTTCATGTCCTCCCATGTGGTGAGGGGAGCTTCCCGTCTAATTATCCTTAAGCCCTCAATTTTACACCAATGAGTTTGAGCCCTTTTGGTTAGTTGTATTTTGGCAACCCATGCCTTTTCATCCTCGGAAATATGATACCAATTGAAGTATTGGTCCATTGTAGCTTCCCAATCTAAATATTTGCTAGGAGAGGTCCCATCAAAGGTGGGAAGTGGGAAAGGGGCCATCCTATCGTCCGTCCTTAGGGCGGGCCTATTTTTTCCAAGTTGGTTGAGTCGGCCCGATATGTTATCAAGTCGCTCATTGGCATAGGTCAAGGCTTTCATGAAGTAGTTGAAGTCATGAGTGTTAGTGGTAGGCATCCCTTGGGGTTTTGGATTCATTGTGGGATTGGAAGATGTAGTATTGGGTTGAAAGCGAGTACCACTACGAGTGGTCATGCAAGGTTGGGTGGGCTATGCAAGGGTGTGCGGATGCACCTATGAAAGACTTAGTGTGACCCAAGACTAGACTTGTAAGGACAAGCCTATGACCGCTCTGATACCACTTGATGTGGCACAGCCCAAAGACCACTAAATATGATAAGGTGACCCTAGGACTTAGACCCGCAAGCATACAAGCGCTCAATGATTCTCACAACGACGATTTCTGCTCACTCGGTTCACACGTTCACCCGGTGGGTCCGGGAGATGATGGTGAGGGTCCGAGGCGGGACCCAATTGTCCTAATGGACTTACAATGCTAAGGCTGACCTCCAATGGGCCTGGGAGTCCCAACTTTGTGGGTGGCTGGCCCGCAAGGCGGGGTGTGGGGTGGCACTCACTCACGGGCCGCGGTGGGCACGATATTGCTTAAAATGAATTCCGAGCACTCTCTTACCGTCCGACGGGCATTCAAGGCAATACTACATTTGCAGAAATGAAGCTACAAGGGTGTGATCAGAAGCTCACCTGATCGGTGTGAAGACACCGATCCCGTTCGGAGACGAGGGCGCGCCGGGAGGCGAGGGTATACACCCGATCGCCGCGGCGATGGAGCTTGACCTGAAAATGTGAAGAGGTACAGCACTACGCCCCTTGCAAGGGGGGGATCTTGGGGTGGGGGTTAATGTATTACAACCAAAAATTACCTCCACGCAGGGAGGGGCCTTCAGCCGGCCAAGCGGGGAGGGGAACGAGCGAGATAGAGTCGACTTTCGAGCTTTGCCGATTCTGCCTAGCTTCTGTAATTCTGGACAGAGGGCCGATGTCGATGCTGCCAATAATTCCACCGAGCTTGAATCTGATGAAACTTGCGCCAAAAGCTTGCTAACCGGAGAGGGGTGCGGCTTGAATTTTTGGACGACGTTCTGATCTGGGGGCTGACTGCTCCAGCGACTGGAAGATGGATGCAGCTCTGGTCTCTGGCCGAGCTCAGTCTGAAACAGCAGGTTGCAGAAGCTGCCACGATCGCTCCTGAGCTCCAAATTTGGCACCGCTAGACTCGTTGGAATCGTGGACGAGTCTACTTTGCAGCAAAACAAACGGGGAAGTCTTCTGATGTTGGAGATGAGCTGGGTGTCCAGAGAAGTGGACGGTGGTCGGTGCAGACTGTGAGGAGGCAGACCGGCGTGGGTGTGGTAGAAAATTGGTATCTCTGGTTGTCGGATGCCGAACGGGGTTCCGCCTTCTGTTCCTGGACGCTGACAGGGGGAGGAAGAACTTTGTAGAAGACCTCGAAGACTGGTTCCTTCAAGGTTCGTCGTGGGAGAGTCTTCTCTGCCGCTCTGGCTCCTGGTCTGAGAGGTTCTGCGCAGTCGGGGAAGAACAGCCTTCACGGACGGCCACGAACTCGGAATGGAGTGATTCCACCTCGCCTGCGAAGAGCACAGGGAGGCCTTTCCAGAAAGTTAGGCCACGCCACCAGCAGAACCAGGATGCAGTCGTGGACGTCGCTGCAACAGAGTGCTAATCTGCAGGTCGGCCTGCACACAAAGCTGGAGTGGAGAAGAGAGGAGGGGGCGAACTTGGCTTGAGGGGAGAGGAGGGGTGCGACCTAGGGAGCAAGGAGGGAAGGGGAGATTCGAATTTGGGCTTTGGAATGAGTTAATTCAGCCTTGGGAAGGTGGAGATATGCTTAGGGAAGTGAAAGGGGTAGGTGGTGGTTGGAGGGTGGGGTTTTGAGTGGTGGAACTTCCTTGGGACTAGGTGAGGATTAAAGAGGGGTTGTGGGAAGTTGTGGGGAGTTAATGGAGGTAGGTGGGGGTTGGAAGTGGTTGAGAGGGGGAGGAGAGAGAGTGAATTTCGAAATTTAGAGAGAGGAGGAGAGAGAATGGAGAGATAATGAGAGAGAGAGAGATATTGAGAGAGTTTGAAAGGGTTTTCTTCAATATTCATCAAAAGTTGAATACAAGAGGAGAGATGGGGCCTATATATAGGCAACCATTCTTTACATGACCAAAATACCCTTGACAATAAGATAAAAGACCGAGCATATCCTAGACTCAATCCTATGGGCCCATAACTAAAGTATTAAGGCCCAATTAAACATAACAAGGGAAATGGACTAAAACCATATGACTCAATAAAGGAAAATACATAAGATAGGACTCAATAAAAAGAAAATACATAAAATGAAACTTGGGAAATGAAGATAACAAGTGTAGACCATGATCAATCCATATCAAGAGTGTGCAGGCGATCAAAGCTAGAGGGGTGTCGGGAGATGCCCTCATCAAGAGGGGGAAGACCAAGAGGGGAGGAAGAAGAAGAAAAGGGGGGCCGTTCACGGCGGCCTCCTCACCCCGGCGACGGAGAGGACGACGGCGATGGCGGAGTGGGCGCCCGGCGTCGGAGAAGAAAGAAGGGAAGAGGGACGGGGGGGGCTCGTCCGCTCGGTCACAGAAGAGAGAGAAAGAGAGGGAGGCGGGGCAATTCGAACGGGGTGACCGTTCGAACTACCCCCGCCCCCCCTATTTATAGGAGAAGAAAAAAAAGGGAGAAACAGAGAAGAAAAAAAAGAAAGAAAGAAAAAAAAGAGAGAAAAAAAAGGAGAGGAAAAGAAAAAAGGGGGACGGGAAACAAAAGAGAAGAAAAAAATAGAGAGGAGGAAAATAAAAGAAACAAAAAGAGGGAGACAATAAAAAAAAAGAGAAAAAAAAAAGAAGAAAAAGAAGAAGGAGGAGTGAGAAAAAAATAGGAGAGACAAAGGGAATAAAAAGAAGAAGAAAATGAAGGGAGGGAAAGCAAAAAATAAATATATGTAATATCTATTAAATAAATACATATATATGTACATATATATATATATACCCATATATGTATACACATTTACATATCCATCCGCTCACATATGCGGAGGAGTAAGTCGACAACACACAATAATAAATGCCCCCGGGGAAGACATTCCATCCCCACGATCCCAGTCAGACGAACGTCCACACCAGCAAAGACGACTCTACCCCTGTGGCTCTATCCTTGTCATAGGGTCACTACCCTACCACCAAAACAAGCCCGTCTCTGGCACATCGCCTCGGGCCTCAGCTACCACCCACGCCATACAATATCGCCATCACGGGCCTTACGCCTGGATTGGCAGAATCTCTACCTTTGCGTTGGCATTAGCCCCTTGCCAACGAATAAGTCCCTTTCCGGCGCAAGGCCCCGTGCCCTAGCCACCCACTCCGCACAATATTGCCATTACGGACCTTACGTCCGAATCGGCACAGATTCTCCCGTTGCGCTGGCATTCTATTCTTGCCAACGAGTGAACCTTACCTTCCGGCGCAAGGCTTCGTGCCCCAGCCGACACTTGCATATCACTCGTCAAAAAATTATATATATAATAAAATAAAATGGGGTTAAAAATAGAGATACCCCGCCGGACTTGTCCCTACACAGGGACAAGGGTAAAAATGGCAATAACCCGGCTGTGGCGAAAACCCGAAAGGGCGCTACGGGCAAAATTGGGTACCCCGCCACGTGAAAACCCGAAAGGGCGTGTGGGCAAAAGCAAGAGGGGGCCGGTACCGGTGAAAACCCGAAAGGGCGCTTGTATCGGTAATATGGTACAAAAAGAAAGAAGAACAAGAAAAGACGAAGAGATCAACAAAGCAGGTCAGTTCCCGACGTCCTGTCAGCACTGACAAAGAGACCAAGAGACCAAGAGACTAAGAGATCAATCAAGCATGTCAGTTCTCGGCACCCTGTCGACACTGACGAAGAGACTAAGAGACAACAAAGCATGTCAGTTCTCGGCACCCTGTCGACACTGACGAAGAGACTAAGAGATCAACAAAGCATGTCAGTTCCCGGCATCCTGTCGGCACTGACGAAGAGACCAAGAAACAACAAGCCAGGTCAGCTCCCGGCACCCTGTCGGCTCTGACGAAGAGACCAAGAGACTAAGAGACAAAAAAGCATGTCAGTTCTCGGCATCCTGTCGGCACTGACGAAGAAACAAAGAGACCAAGAGACCAAGAGACCAAGAGGCCAGGTCGGTTCCCGGCGCCCTGTCGGCACTGACGAAGAGACAACACACTGCTTCAGCTCCCGGCATTCCGTCGGCACTGATGGATAGACTAAGAGACAACAAACCAGGTCAGTTCTCGGCACCCTGTCGGCACTGGCGAAGAGACTAAGAGACCGACAAAGCTTCAGTCCCCGACACCTCGTCGGCACTGATGAAGAGACTAAGAGACAACAAACCAGGTCAGCTCCCGACATCCTGTCGGCACTGGCGAAGAGACTAAGAGACCGACAAAGCTTCAGTCCCCGACACCTCGTCGGCACTGATGAAGAGACTAAGAGACAACAAACCAGGTTAGCTCCCGACATCTTGTCGGCACTGGCGAAGAGACCAAGAGACCGACAAAACATGCCAGTTCCCCGGCATCTCGTCGGCACTGGCAAAGAGACCAAGAGACCGACAAAACATGCCAGTTCCCCGGCATCTCGTCGGCACTGGCGAAGAGACCAAGAGATCAACAAAACATGCCAGCCGGTTCCCGGCATCTCGTCGGCTCTGGCGAAGAGACCGAGAGATCAACAAGCATGTCAGTTCCCGGCATCCTGTCGGCACTGCTGGATAGACTAAGAGACAACAAACCAGGTCAGTTCTCGGCACCCTGTCGGCACTGATGAAGAGACAAAGAGACAACAAACTGCTTCGGTTCCCGGCACACTGTCGGCACTGATGAGGAGACCAAGAGACCAACATACTACTTTAGTTCCCGACGCTCCGTCGGCACTAACAAAGAGACCAACAAACAACAAACCAGGTCGGCTCTCGACACCCCGCCGCCATCGACAAAGAGAGAAGAGACGGAGACACCCGCGGGCACCGCCCGGCTCATCCTTCGCCTGCGATACCCGTGGGTGGGGGGCATTTTTGGACACCGAAAATTGCACATCCAAGTGTCATGTTCGGCCCAGCATCAACAACGGCGCCGAGTGAAGAAACCCCGGAGAAATCAAGCACAAAAGGCCCCACAGTCCGTGGGCCCCAAAGGAAATCAAACGGGCCATGACTCGTGTCCGCGACGGGCTCAGAACGGGCCCCAAATACACACCCCCCCGGGGGTGCTCAGCGGCACAACCCAAGGCTGCTCAGCAGCACACTCCCTGGGGCTCAGCGGCACGCCCCCGGGTGGGTTCACCGGCACACCCCAAAGGGCCTCCAGCGGCACGCCCTGGAAAGCCTTCAGCGGCACACCCTGCCGCGGCCTTCGCCGGCACACCCCTATGGGGGTTCACCGGCACACCCCAAGGGGGGGACCTTCAACGGTACGCCCCCAAGTGGCTTCACCGGCACGCCCCCTCTGGGTGTTCAACGGCACGCCCTGCAGGGGCTTCAGCGGCACGTCCTGCAGGCCCTTCAGCGGCACAGCCCTTTGAGGCTTCAGCGGTACGGCCTTTGGGGCCTTCAACGGCACGCCCAAAGGGGTCTTCAGTGGTACAGCCTACAAAGGCTTCAGCGGCAGGCCTTTTTGGCTCTTCAGTGGCACAGCGGTGAAGTTCTTTCAACGGGCGACGTGAGGCCCACGCCCTACGCATCCTTGGCGCGCAGTGGAGCCGTCTGAGGTGGCAGCCGATCGTTGGGCCACGCAGGCTACCCCACTGACAGCCAGGACGGAGGGGAGTCAAACCCCATCATCACGGGCTGCTTCCCGCCCTCGACAGCCATGCTCGAGGGCTCCCCGCTGCTGAGGATATAAAAGACGCCCGTCTTCCACAGAAAAAAAAACGGAGGGAGGGAGAGGAAGAGGAGAACGGAAGAAGAAGGAGGGCGAAGGAGGAGGCAGACGCACGGAGACAGACGGGGAGACACACAACACACACCGGAGAAAGAAGAGAAGAAGAGGCCCTCCCGGCCTGAGCTCCGTCCGACGGCCACCGGGAAGAAACAAGAGTAAGAGAGAGAGAGCTTGTTGTATTGGGGGAAAGGGTTGGGGATAGCGGCCGAAGTCTTAGGCCCGGATGTCTTCTTCCCTCTTGTATCCCATTCTTCCTGGCATTCTTGGTCTTTCTTACTCTTGTCCATGGCCCCATTTGGGGAGTTTGCTTTTGCCATATGTATGAAGGGCCTCGCCCTCTTGGTTCTCATGAATGAAAATCACCCTCTCCGGGTTTCTTTTCGATCTTCGATGTTTTAGGCTAGGCTTTGCGGGCTTTTTTGACGGACAATCCGTTCCTCCCTCTCTCCTTATTCCTCCGGCGTCTTTAGGGTCCTCCACGTCGATGTAGGTTTCCCCCTTCTGTTGGCCTTGGCTCCGTGAGCTCCTCACTCATTCCCTTCTATGGCCATCTACCGTGTTCCCGAGCTTGAGGAGGAGGGGAGGTACCCTTCTTTCCTCCCAACCACCCAGTTACTAATGGGCCACTCCCGGCCTTGAAATCCCCCCATCTTTATTCCTCTTTTCCTGAACAGCCACCAAGTACCCCCCCCCAGTTGCTAACACCCCTTTTAAGCCTCTCAGCGGTGCACCTTTCCGGCCTTTGGCCGGCACACCTTTCCAGCCCTCAGCGGCACGCCCAGATCAGCCCTCAGCGGCACACCCAGATCAGCCTTCAGCGGTGCGCCCACCCTTGGCCTTCAGCGGCACACCCTGTTCAGCCTCCAACGGCACACCCTGTTCAGCCTTCAGCGGCACACCCTGTTCAGCCTTCAGCGGCACACCCCCTGTTCAGCCCTCAGCGGCACACCCCCTGTTCAGCCCTCAGCGGCACGCCCTTCAGTCCCTCAGCTTACTCCTTGTCCAGTCCCAGTCCAGGTCCCTTAGATGTCTTCGGTCTGTCGTTCTCCTTCGCGTTTTCCGAGTCTCTATAAAGGTGTTCCCCCCCCCCGGGGGCCCACCTCCAGTTGTCGGGTTCCGCCACATCATGTGGGCGCGTTCCCTGTATCTCCCTTACGTCCCGGGTCAAGGGGAAATGCTACCGAATTTTTGTGAGAAACTAATAAACAATTAAAAGAGGCAAAAGGAGGCAACAAACAAGCAAGATAACTGACGAAACCTTCCAACTCATCAAACCACTGCCGGCATCACGACGAGAACTGAACCGAGCTAACTAACCACCCGGCAGCCCGAGCCTCCGACCCACAAGAAAAGAGATCGAACCGAACAAAGAGAACAAAATACGGGAGGAGTTTTATATAAAACCACACGAAAGTTAAGATAAGAAGAAAAGAAAAGCCTTAAAACAAATAATCAAAAAACTGATCGAGCCTCCACCCTCACGCCCCATTGACCTTCAGCGGTACGCCCCTTTGGCCCTCAGCGGCACGCCCTCATTGGCCTTCAGCGGCACGCTCCCTTGGCCTTCAGCGGTACACCCCTTTCAACCCTTCAGCGGTACACCCCCCCTTTCAGCCCTTCAGCGGCACACTCCCCCTGAGCCCCCCCAGCGGCACACTCCTCCTGGCCCTTTCAGCGGTACACTCCTTCCCTTCGCCGGTACACCCTCAGCCACTGTATAGACTTGGCCAACGTACAGACTTCATGGTGGCCAGTGTATAGACTTGGGCAGTGTATAGACTTCACACTCCAATGTATAGACTTATCCAGCGTATAGACTTGAGCCAGCCAACGTACAGACTTCATGATAACCAGTGTATAGACTTTGGGTAGTGTATAGACTTCACACACCGACGTACAGACTTTATGCTGGGCAATGTATAGACTTTGAGCATCCAGCGTATAGACTTCGTATCCCAACGTACAGACTTCATGATGGCCAGTGTATAGACTTAGGCAGTGTATAGACTTCACACCCCCAATGTATAAACTTATCCAGCGTATAGACTTGGGCAGTGTATAGACTTCACACTCCGATGTATAGACTTGGCCAGTGTACAGACTCCGGGCCAGTCGACGTACAGACTCCAAATTGCAACGCGTAGACTTTGCTCCACTCTGCTCCAGTGTACGGACTTTGGGCTTGGCAACGTATAGACTTCGAGCCTGGGGAACGTATAGACTTTATATCACTCCCCCTCCTTCACCGACACACTCTCCAGCGGTACGCCCCTTTGGCCTCCAGCGGTACGCCCTTTGCAGCCCTCACCGGTACACCCCTTCGCCACCCAGCGGTACACCCAATACCCAGCGGTACACTCCCGTCTCTCCTTCGCCGGCACACTACATGCATGCATATATACATCACGATAAGGGCATCAACAATAGCAAATAAATCAATAAAAATCACGCTAATTGAAGGACTCCAAATGCGCAATATTGATCATAATAAAAGAGGCGGGAGGGGTAATAAAAAAATAAATAACAAACCAATGATAATAATAAGAATAATCATGCATAAAAGAAGAGAAATCATCCCGGACAAAGGCACGAATAAATAGTAAACATCAAATCAGAAATCCCAGAAGGTATAACCAAGAAAGCTCTAGATAAAAGACGCTAATGCCCACGCCGCAGCCCGCTCTCTCCCCGGGACCCGGGGCAAAAGGAACAACAACGCTGCCCCTTTAGGTTGAGCCCGAGTCTCGGGAATTCCCCCGATATGGCCGGGCTTTGATCTAACCTCGGGCCGACATCCTAATCGGACCGGATTTGTTTTCTCGTTCCGGATACCTTCCGAACCTTCATTTAAAATTGCCGCATGCTCGGCAGACATTTGAAGGGATCTACCTCGATTTTCTCATTGTGGCGCTGCCACAGACTTGTGTCCGAATACGAAAGGTCTACGAGTGGCCGACACGGCCGACAGTTTATGGCCTTAATACAACTTTCAGTGTGACCCATCCCTATCTCTCTCGTATAATTAGTGTTACTCCTTTCGGCCGCGGGGCCTCTAATTTCGGCAATTAATCAAGGGTATTCCCTCGTATGAGGGATGTAAATGACGTCGTGACCTTCATGGCGCGACGGGATTCGGTCCCGACACGAACCACACAATCGTCTGACGAAGTCAGATCGAGCGCACCGTGGGCTCTCCGAAGCCCGAATAAATTGTCACTCCGGTGACTGGCACGCCCACGCACTTAATAAAACCAACAGACGAACCGGAACAACAGTTTAACGGAAAGTGCGTCCACACACCCCCAGGGGGTCTCCAGCGGCACGCCCTCAGGAGGCTTCAGCGGCACGCCCCTCGCAGGCCCTCAGCGGCACACCCCAATGGGCCTCAGCGGTACGCCCTCGAGCTGTTCAGCGTGAGCGGCACACCCTCCGCCCTACCCAGCGGCACAGCCCTTTAGGCCCTCAGCGGCACGCCCCCAGGGGCTTCTAACGGTTCACTTCTGTGGGCCTCCCACGGCACGCTTTAGCAGCGTTCAACGACACGCCGTTTTGGCCCTCCTACGGCACACTTGTTCATCGCACCAGCGGCACATCGTGAAGTCTTTTCAATGGCCAGACGACGTGGTGCCCATGCCCTATGCATCCTTGGCGCGCAGTAGGCTCTCTGGGGTGTCAGCCAACGGTTGGGCCACGCGGGCTACTCCCCTGGCAGCCAGGACAGGGGGAGTCAAACCCCATCATCACGAGCCACTTCCCGCCTCCGACGGCCGTGCTCGAAGGCTCCCGCTGCTGGGAGTATAAAGGCACTCACATTCCAGGAAAAAAAGGGAGGAAGAGACAGAGACACGAAGAAGAGAAGAAGAGAAAGAGAAGAAGAAAAAGAGAAGAAGAGGTGTAAGACCCCAAAATCTTTAGAAATTTATTTAGTAAGTTATTTGTAATTATTTAGAATTTATTTGAAGTTTTTTGAATTAATGAGAATTATCCAAATTAATTAGATTAATTAATTAATCAATAGAATAAGTCATTTTTCAACTATTTTCTAAAAATCCCCCAAAATCACATCTTGTAGAATTAATTTTGTTTAGCAACTTTGTCTTCTACATTTAAGCCTAAGAAAATCATTTATTATGCCGAATTAGTGAACTTAGTTTTCCGAACTTAACATTTAACTATTTACGGAATAGTATAAGTAATAATCCGACTACCTTAGAAAAATCTGTAAAAATAGTAAATAGATTTAGGTCGATGTAGATAACAACTTTTCCTTCTGGCATTAGGCCATTGTAAATCCGTGGTAAGATCTATTTAGAGTTTAAACCCAAAAGTGCACACTTTTGACCCATACCTAACCCTTAGTTTAAAACACGAAATTCGACCTCAATACTCAACCAAATGATCTGAAATCAAGGGCAAATGGAAGGCCACAATGTAAGGAACATTTACCCTCAATCAATTTGAGGTAAACTTAGCCCCAAAACGTGCTGCCGACATAGTTTGGTCAAGTCAAGATTTCGGCGCCGTTTCTAAACACGTAGCTTGCAGCAGCGAATACTCCCAACTCAGAAGGCTCCAGAAGCTCTATGAGCTATCAAAATGAAGCCCTACGAGTCTTCTTTCATTTGGCTGCTGTGGGGTTCGCTGAAGTTTCAGATCTGGAGAGATCTAGTTCGAATTGTGGAGGTGGGTCAGCAGGCCGTTGGCTTCCCTTCATCCTTCTTTGATCCATCGATTGAGGTAGGAATTCTCAACCAAATCTTGATCATGAGTATAGCAAATTGTTCCTCTCATCGAGCTCTATCCATTGGTGGCAAAAGCCCCAATTTTCATTAGGTATCCGTGGAGAAATCGAGCTTTTTGTGAGGTGCTGTCCAAGTGTTCTTCATCCTAGGGTTTGAGTTTTCTCTCTCCGATTTGAGGTAGGATCTAACAACCAAACTCTAATTAACTTACATGAAGTAATCAGCATGTTATTATCTTTCATTTAACGTAGAAAGCCCCAAATTCCATTGAGCATGCATCGTGAATTTCGATTTTTGTAGAAGCATGTCTAGAACATGATTCATATAGTGTTCCTTAAGTCAGAGCTTGATTACGGGCTCATTTTGAGTCATGTAACTTGATCTTCATGTAGCATATTATATATGATTGGATTCATGATCGTGTTAGCTTTCTTTTGACACCAAAATCCCCAAATTTGGTTTTGTATATCGAGAGAATTCGACGATTTAGTGGAAGTATGTCCTGAACTAGGTCTCCTTGTGTTCTTCATAGAATAGGTTGTGATTCTTGTGAATTCTGATGAAATTCGTGTTTCCAAATTGTAGTTTTATGACCTAATATGTCTAGCAAGATTCCTATGGCATGTGGCTTTGATTTCAACTCATTTGGACCTCAATTGGGTGAGATTTCTCGTTTTCCGGAAGCCCCAGCCGCTGCTGTTCTTGCAGGGGTCGACCCCAGGGGTCGACCCATCACCTGGCAGCCCAGGCCAGCCCGAGGGTCGACCCCAGGGGTCGACCCATGCGGCCCAGCCCGAGGGTCGACCCCAGGGGTCGACCCATCCTGCTCCCAGACCCCAGTTTTTCAGGGGTCGACCCCAAGGGTCGACCCGTACACCAGAAACCCGATTTTCTTCGTTTTTCGACCCGAAGATGGATCCGAATCAATGGGGAATCAACCCATTTAACTTAGACCCATTGAAATTATATTTTTGAAGAACTTTTGACCTATTCATGTACCCCCCTTGATTTCAATTTGCATTGGTCCTTTCTCGCAAACATAGTACAAAACACGATGTTTACTATCTCCATTACAACACTTACATTGGTTAAATAGAAACTCACTTAATTAATGATTAATGGTGTAATTAAAGCCCCTGATAATGCATTCTATTTCACCGCTGTGAGAGCTTGTTCTTTACCTTGACAACTTGTTCTAGCTTGTTGGCTCTTTGGCTAATACAAATGATAATGGTTAATCATGATATCTTAACTTGGTGATTAGGATTAATATGTTGATTAGCTTGTTTGATTGCTGCTGTTTTACAGTAGCGCAGCACGATTTACTCTTGTTGTGACTTGGTTTCGATCTCCTTGATGATTATACTTACCTTGAAATTCTGGAAATGAATCTCTTTCCTACGTGAAGTTGTTATTGCTACTTAGTTTAAACCTTGGAATTCTGGCCATAAACTGTGGAAGTCTAGATTCGTGGGATCTTTGATCCAAAGAAATCAATGCCTGGCAAACAATTAAGGGCTCGGTCTGGTCCTGGGAAGAGCGCCCGAACACTACGTGTACCCCCGGGGAGGTGAATGACTAGGTGTGGCATTTGGCACCAGTACTTGACATGTGTTAAATCTAGGACTGTCCACTACTCTCTCCACTACTCTCTACATTACTTTCTACTACTTTTCACTTTCCACTCTTCACTGTTCTATACTCTACTTGTGGTTACTTTACTTGCTTATTACTTGGACGTGGAAATGAAATTACATACGTGCTTGACATGACTTGAATTGTCTTGATATGGCCAACTTTTTATCGTTATCTCCTGTAGTAAATTCTTGTCTTACCATTCTATTCATTATATTTCTTGACCTTGCAAGATCTTTGAATTTTGTTTCGTGATATCATCGTTATCTTTTTATTGTTTTATCATTTGTAGCATGACATTTTAAAATGTAATTAAACTGTTAATCACTTATACCTGTCTGTTATTTCCTACTGAGCGTCAGCTCATAGTTGTGTTTCCCCCCTTTCCAGGCTTTTCAGGTGACGCGCTTACCGATGGGGAAGGGCAGGAGTGATGTCTTGAGTGTATCAGTTCTAGTGTGTTAGTAGTGTGTTATCTTTCTTTAGTTGTGTTTTGGAGAGCTTTTAGTCTCAGTCATGTTATTGAGTTTTAGTGGTTGATTATTCCAGTTGTATTAAGTTGAACTTGAGGTTATTGTATCAGTTGTGGTTTGTTAATGATCATTTAGTATTTCCATCTTGTAGCACTTGTGTATTATTTTAGATTAGTTCTCTCTCTTGCCAGCGTGTCCCTAACTGTACGTCCCGATATTTCCGCCTTGTTCGGGGCGTGACAGTTTAGTTGGTATCAGAGCCTAGGTTTCACATTCCTAGGTTTCCTAAGTTTTAGGTTTTCTTGCATTGCATCCCAATAACCGGTATATCAAAAGGTGTTGTCCGAACGTTAGGCTACGCCTATCGGAAAGGTCGCACACTTGCGCGAGTGGTCTTCGGACCGATTACCTCCGCCAGGTACCGAGTTTTTGGTCGTGTCTAGGTGCATTAGATCCCTAACCTTGTAAAAGTCTAGGACCTGACCTGGTGAGAATGGGTAGAAACTTGGGTTAAGATCGTTTCTTAATCGTGTAATTATTTATCTTGATTAAACCTAAGTAATCTATTTCTCGTGTAGATGGCAGCTGATCGTGCTGAATGGAGGAACCTACAGCGTACGGTGCAAGGCCTTACTCAGGCCCTTCAGCAAGTAGCTCAGGCAGGAGCGGCACCGCATGGCACCGGTGATCTATACCGGAACTTCCGCGGAATGAACCCGCCTAGATTCGCTGGTTCGACTGACCCTGACCAAGCCGAGCACTGGCTAGATGAGATGGGGAGAATCTTTGAAGTTATGCAATGCACCAACCAGGAGCGTGTCCTTTTGTCCACATTTCAACTGGAACATGATGCACGTACTTGGTGGGATTCTATCAAGGCAACTCTCGGTGATCGGCAAGTTATGTGGGAAGAATTCGAAGAATTCTTCAACAGCAAGTATTTTTCTGATAGAGTGCAAGAGAAGAAAGCGGCAGAGTTCGCGGCCTTGAAACAGCGAGGTTTGTCCGTGGCAGAGTATGAGGCTCAATTTGCACGGCTTTCTCGATATGCTACACATCTCATTTCCACCGAGAAGATGAAGGCGAAGCGCTTTCTCAATGGATTGAAGCTTCATTATATCAACCAATTGGCACCGATGGAGATTTCCACTTATTCTGAGTTGTAAGGAAAGCGCAAGTTCTAGAGGATACTCTTGAGATGACGGAGAGAATCCGTGGTAAAGGCACCAAGAAAGAATTACCTACGGGTTCCGGGAGTGTCAAACCCGGGTATACCAAGAAGAGGCCTGTTAGTGGACCTGGTTCGTGGAGCGGGTCCGGATCGTGGAAGGGCAAGATGCCGAGGCATGAAGACAAGAAGCCTGGCCCTATTGTTCCATTCAAGGGCGTGTGCAACTATTGTGATCGTCCGGGTCACAAGATAGAGGAGTGCTGGCGCAAGCTAGGCGCCTGTTTGCGATGTGGAAGCAAGGAGCACCGTATCCCCAATTGTCCTCTCATATCGGAGCAAGCTACACCGGCAAAACCTCTAGTCTTCAAGAAACCACAAGGCAAGCTTCAAGCTTTACATGCAGATGAAACTGGGATTTCTGATGATGGCGGACTCGTCGAAGGTACCCTTACTATAATCGATAAGCCCGCATTTGCTCTCTTTGATACTGGTGCAACACATTCATTTATTTCTCGGAGATTTGCTAAGTCATTAGTTGTGGAACCTGTTTTGATGAATACTCCGTTAGAGATTTCAACCCCTATTGGCACTAGATCAACAATCCAGTATTTCTATCCTTCTAGTAAGGTTATGATTGGTGAACAGAACTTTCCAGCAGATTTGGTCTGCATGGATATGAAGGATTATGATGTAATCCTAGGAGCAGATTGGTTGGCCAAGTATGAGGCCAATGTTCACTGTAGTTCTAGCTCAGTGACTTTTACTGGACATTCTGGTTTATCTTTTACGGGAGTCAAGCACCATAACTCCGTACCGCTCATCTCGGCTCTTCGAGCTGATAAGCTTTTGAGGCATGGGTGTGAGGCTTTTCTAGCCTTTGTTTGTGCAACTCCTGAGCAGCAGATGGAGATCAAGGACATTCCTGTTGTCCGAGATTTTCCTGATGTCTTTCCAGAGGAACTACCAGGACTTCCGCCTGAGCGGGAAGTTATCTTTTCTATTGATCTTATTCCTGGCACATCTCCTATTTCTAAGGCTCCTTATCGTATGTCTCCTGCGGAACTGAGGGAACTGAAGCAGCAACTGATGGAATTACTTGAGAAGGGTTTTATTCGTCCTAGTACTTCTCCGTGGGGAGCCCCTGTACTATTTGTCAGGAAGAAAGATGGTTCGATGAGGCTGTGCATTGATTATCGGTAATTAAACCAGCAGACTGTCAAGAACAAATATCCCTTGCCGAGGATTGACGAGTTATTTGACCAGATAGCGGGAGCTCAATATTTCTCTAAGATCGATCTTCGATCTGGATATCACCAGTTGCGGATTAAGGAAGAGGATATTTATAAAACGGCTTTCCGCAGCAGGTATGGTCATTTTGAGTTTGTCGTTATGCCTTTTGGTCTAACGAATGCACCAGCGGCTTTCATGCAGTTGATGAACGATGCATTTCGGCCCTATCTTGATCAATGGGTCGTGGTCTTTATTGATGACATCCTGATTTATTCTAAGAATGAGGAGGAACATGCTGAACATCTGAGAATGGCATTGCAATTATTGAGAGATCATCAACTATATGCTAAGTTCAGTAAGTGTGAATTCTGGCTGCAAGAGGTGTCCTTTCTAGGACATATCATTACGAAGAAGGTATTTCAGTTGATCCTTCGAAGATTGAGGCAGTGAAGAATTGGGAGCAGCCTACTAGTGCAACTGAAATTAGAAGTTTCCTAGGTCTGGCAGGCTATTACCGAAGATTTATTCAAGATTTCTCCAAGATTGCAGTACCTATGACAAGATTAACCCGCAAGGAGAATAAGTTTGATTGGTCAGATGATTGTCAGCGAAGCTTTCAGACTCTGAAGGAGTGTTTGACTACTGCACCTGTTTTGGCTTTACCTTCTGGTGAAGGAGGATTTGTTGTTTATACTGATGCTTCAGGTATTGGCTTAGGCTGTGTACTCATGCAGCATGGGAAGGTGATTGCCTATTCCTCTAGACAGTTGAGGAAGCACGAAGATAATTATCCTGTTCATGATTTGGAACTTGCTGCAGTCGTGTTTGCTTTGAAGATATGGAGGCATTACTTGTATGGAGAAACCTTTACAGTGTTCTCAGATCATAAGAGTTTGAAGTATTTATTTTCTCAGAAGGAACTCAACATGAGGCAGCGGAGATGGTTGGAGTACTTGAAAGACTTCGACTTCTCGATTGAGTATCATCCTGGCAAAGGTAATGTTGTGACAGATGCATTAAGCCGGAAGCCGGTAGCTAGATTGTCAAGTCTCATGTTACAAGAATGGAGGTTGTTGGAACAATTATCTAGTCTGGATCTTAATATCGACAATGATCGGGTCATGATTGCTCAGATCCAACTTAAGCCCGAATTGTTGATAGAGATCAAGTCCTTGCAAGATAATGACCCCGAGTTAGTAGAGATCAAGGGAAGCTTGAGCAGTAGACCTGACTTCATGTTGGCCGATGATGGTAGATTATTATTTAAAGGCAGAACTTGTGTTCCGGATGAGGCTACAATAAAGAACAAAATTCTTGAGGAAGCTCATAGATCCAGATATACCATTCATCCTGGAGGCACTAAGATGTACCGAGATTTGAAAAGGTCCTTTTGGTGGCCGAATATGAAAAGAGAAGTTGCAGATTTTGTGAGCAGATGTTTGGTATGTCAGCAAGTTAAGGCCGAACATTTCAGACCAGCAGGGAAATTGAAACCACTCGACATACCCCAATGGAAGTGGGAAAGCATTGGCATGGATTTCATTATGGGTCTACCTAGGACTCGTGGTGGATTTGATGCGATATGGGTGATTGTCGATCGATTGACAAAGTCGGCTCATTTCTTACCAATTAAGTCCAAGTGGACGATTGATGTATTGGCTGCTTTGTATATAAAGGAAGTGGTGAGATTGCATGGTATTCCAGTGAATATAGTATCTGATCGAGACCCCAGATTTACTTCACATTTCTGGAAGGGACTGCAAGAGTCTTTGGGTACTCGTCTGAATTTCAGTACTGCTTTTCATCCACAGACAGATGGACAGACTGAAAGAACCAATCAGATAGTGGAAGATATGCTGCGAGCTTGCATGATTGATTTTGATGGTAATTGGAGTGAGCATTTGGCATTAATTGAATTTGCCTACAATAACAGCTATCAGTCTAGCATTCAGATGGCTCCTTTTGAAGCACTATATGGTAGAAGTTGTCGTTCTCGTTGTGTTGGGACGAGGTAGGTGAGAAACAGTGGCTTGGACCAGATCTTGTTACGGAATCATCACAGAACATCCGTGTTATCGAGACCGGTTACAAGTAGCCCAGTCAAGACAGAAGAGTTATGCCGACAACAGAGAGAGCATTAGAATTTCAGGTTGGCGAGCATGTGTTCTTAAAGGTCTCTCCAACGAGAGGGATCTGAAGATTTGGCATTCATGGCAAGCTGAGTCCGAGGTACATTGGTCCATTCGAGATTCTAGATAGAGTGGGAGAGGTGGCATACAGACTGGCTTTACCACCGCAATTGTCTGGCGTACACAACGTTTTCCATGTGTCTATGTTGTGGAAATATGTGTACGATCCCACTCATATCATTCAGCAGGTGGATTTTGAACTGAAGGAAGATTTGACCTATGAGGAAAGACCTGTCAAGATTCTAGACCGGAAGCAACAGCAACTCCGGAATCGTTCGATACCGATGGTCAAGATTCAGTGGAGTCGGCGTGGGACCGAAGAAGCTACATGGGAGTCTGAAGAGACTATGCGAAAGCGGTATCCCGATCTATTCTAGGCGAGCGATCTTTTTCTACTCTCAGTTTTAGTGCAGTGAATTTGGAGGACCAAATTCCTTTAAGTAGGGGAGGGTGTAAGACCCCAAATTCTTTAGAAATTTATTTAGTAAGTTATTTGTAATTATTTGGAATTTATTTGAAGTTTTTCGAATTAATGAGAATTATCCAAATTAATTAGATTAATTAATTAATCTATAGAATAAGTCATTTTTCAACTATTTTCTAAAAATCCCCAAAATCACATCTTGTAGAATTAATTTTGTTTAGCAACTTTGTCTTCTACATTTAAGCCTAAGAAAATCATTTATTATGCCGAATTAGTGAACTTAGTTTTCCGAACTTAACATTTAACTATTTACGGAATAGTATAAGTAATAATCCGACTACCTTAGAAAAATCTGTAAAAATAGTAAATAGATTTAGGTCGATGTAGATAACAACTTTTCCTTCTGGCATTAGGCCATTGTAAATCCGTGGTAAGATCTATTTAGAGTTTAAACCCAAAAGTGCACACTTTTGACCCATACCTAACCCTTAGTTTAAAACACGAAATTCGACCTCAATACTCAACCAAATGATCTGAAATCAAGGGCAAATGGAAGGCCACAATATAAGGAACATTTACCCTTACTCAATTTGAGGTAAACTTAGCCCCAAAACGTGCTGCCGACATAGTTTGGTCAAGTCAAGGATTTCGGCGCCGTTTCTAAACACGTAGCTTGCAGCAGCGAATACTCCCAACTCAGAAGGCTCCAGAAGCTCTATGAGCTATCAAAATGAAGCCCTACGAGTCTTCTTTCATTTGGCTGCTGTGGGGTTTGCTGAAGTTTCAGATCTGGAGAGATCTAGTTCGAATTGTGGAGGTGGGTCAGCAGGCCGTTGGCTTCCCTTCATCCTTCTTTGATCCATCGATTGAGGTAGGAATTCTCAACCAAATCTTGATCATGAGTATAGCAAATTGTTCTCTCATCGAGCTCTATCCATTGGTGGCAAAAGCCCCAATTTTCATTAGGTATCCGTGGAGAAATCGAGCTTTTTGTGAGGTGCTGTCCAAGTGTTCTTCATCCTAGGGTTTGAGTTTTCTCTCTCCGATTTGAGGTAGGATCTAACAACCAAACTCTAATTAACTTACATGAAGTAATCAGCATGTTATTATCTTTCATTTAACGTAGAAAGCCCCAAATTCCATTGAGCATGCATCGTGAATTTTGATTTTTGTAGAAGCATGTCTAGAACATGATTCATATAGTGTTCCTTAAGTCAGAGCTTGATTACGGGCTCATTTTGAGTCATGTAACTTGATCTTCATGTAGCATATTATATATGATTGGATTCATGATCGAGTTAGCTTTCTTTTGACACCAAAATCCCCAAATTTGGTTTTGTATATCGAGAGAATTCGACGATTTAGTGGAAGTATGTCCTGAACTAGGTCTCCTTGTGTTCTTCATAGAATAGGTTGTGATTCTTGTGAATTCTGATGAAATTCGTGTTTCCAAATTGTAGTTTTATGACTCTAATATGTCTAGCAAGATTCCTATGGCATGTGGCTTTGATTTCAACTCATTTGGACCTCAATTGGGTGAGATTTCTCGTTTTCCGGAAGCCCCAGCCGCTGCTGTTCTTGCAGGGGTCGACCCCAGGGGTCGACCCATCACCTGGCAGCCCAGGCCAGCCCGAGGGTCGACCCCAGGGGTCGACCCATGCGGCCCAGCCCGAGGGTCGACCCCAGGGGTCGACCCATCCTGCTCCCAGACCCCAGTTTTTCAGGGGTCGACCCCAAGGGTCGACCCGTACACCAGAAACCCGATTTTCTTCATTTTTCGACCCGAAGATGGATCCGAATCAATGGGGAATCAACCCATTTAACTTAGACCCATTGAAATTATATTTTTGAAGAACTTTTGACCTATTCATGTACCCCCCTTGATTTCAATTTGCATTGCTCCTTTCTCGCAAACATAGTACAAAACATGATGTTTACTATCTCCATTACAACACTTACATTGGTTAAATAGAAACTCACTTAATTAATGATTAATGGTGTAATTAAAGCCCTTGATAATGCATTCTATTTCACCGCTGTGAGAGCTTGTTCTTTACCTTGACAACTTGTTCTAGCTTGTTGGCTCTTTGGCTAATACAAATGATAATGGTTAATCATGATATCTTAACTAGGTGATTAGGATTAATATGTTGATTAGCTTGTTTGATTGCTGCTGTTTTACAGTAGCGCAGCACGATTTACTCTTGTTGTGACTTGGTTTCGATCTCCTTGATGATTATACTTACCTTGAAATTCTGGAAATGAATCTCTTTCCTACGTGAAGTTGTTATTGCTACTTAGTTTAAACCTTGGAATTCTGGCCATAAACTGTGGAAGTCTAGATTCGTGGGATCTTTGATCCAAAGAAATCAATGCCTGGCAAACAATTAAGGGCTCGGTCTGGTCCTGGGAAGAGCGCCCGAACACTACGTGTACCCCCGGGGAGGTGAATGACTAGGTGTGGCATTTGGCACCAGTACTTGACATGTGTTAAATCTAGGACTGTCCACTACTCTCTCCACTACTCTCTACATTACTTTCTACTACTTTTCACTTTCCACTCTTCACTGTTCTATACTCTACTTGTGGTTACTTTACTTGCTTATTACTTGGACGTGGAAATGAAATTACATACGTGCTTGACATGACTTGAATTGTCTTGATATGGCCAACTTTTTATCGTTATCTCCTGTAGTAAATTCTTGTCTTACCATTCTATTCATTATATTTCTTGACCTTGCTAGATCTTTGAATTTTGTTTTCGTGATATCATCGTTATCTTTTTATTGTTTTATCATTTGTAGCATGACATTTTAAAATGTAATTAAACTGTTAATCACTTATACCTGTCTGTTATTTCCTACTGAGCGTCAGCTCATAGTTGTGTTTCCCCCCTTTCTAGGCTTTTCAGGTGACGCGCTTACCGATGGGGAAGGGCAGGAGTGATGTCTTGAGTGTATCAGTTCTAGTGTGTTAGTAGTGTGTTATCTTTCTTTAGTTGTGTTTTGGAGAGCTTTTAGTCTCAGTCATGTTATTGAGTTTTAGTGGTTGATTATTCCAGATGTATTAAGTTGAACTTGAGGTTATTGTATCAGTTGTGGTTTGTTAATGATCATTTAGTATTTCCATCTTGTAGCACTTGTGTATTATTTTAGATTAGTTCTCTCTCTTTCCAGCATGTCCCTAACTGTACGTCCCGATATTTCCGCCTTGTTCGGGGCGTGACAAGAGGAGCCTGCTGCTCCGACCACCACAGGCTGAGAGAAAAGAAGAGAAGAAGAGAAGGAGGGGGAGGAGCTCACGCTCCGTCCCTCTTCCCCGTTGTATTCCGTTCCCCCTCCCCCACGCTATATTCTCTTTCTCCTTTCTCCTATCCCTTTCCCTTTGCAATGTATGTGGTCGTTTGTGGCCCTTTTCCCTTTTGAATAAAAACCCCCTTTTGGGATCTTCCGTTGTCTCCGTCCGTTTGGGTATTTTACATGCGTTTGATCGTGTTCTTCCTCCTCCTCGTCTTCCCCGTCGGTTTGGCCTCCGGCGATGATCTTTCCTCCTTGGCCTTCCCCCTTTCTTCAATCCCCAGTCCACCTGGCTAACCCCCAGTCCTCATTCCTTTGCCCAGCCTCCCTATGTAACGCCCGGTAATTTTTGGAACAGGAATAAAAATATACATAATGATATACCTACTCTTATAAGTATAAAATGTTAATTAAAAATTTATTCAAATAAATAAATGGTCAAGTGATATTCCCAAGGGGTTGCTCAGATCGAACCTGCCTCTGATACCTAGGACAAAGACTAATAAAAGTTAAAGAACTTATTAGCAATAAAATCTCTAAATAGAAGATTACTAAGATCTCAATGTAAGTGAGAACTAGCCACACCAAGTCAATGAGGTATAGAACCTTAGAGATAGTCTTAAGAGCCTTATTTATGCATAGACGGAAATACATGCAAGTTATTAAAAGATATAAGTCGTATGTGTAAGGTCTTGACAAATAAACAAGTAAGACTTCCAAACAAAGTAAACTTGTGTAAAGGAACAAATAGAAATAACTAGTTACAAATATAATTATTAGGCCTTGATAAAGGATTAACATTTTTAATGCTAAGCTCCATTGGCCCAAACTCAACCCAAGCATTTTACGCTTAATGGGCTTTTTAACACGTTTTATTATCTTCTCCCATATAGGCAATATATATATATATATATATATATATATATATATATATATATATATATATACATAAGTACATAACATAAACCTGTATATATGTATATATACCTAGAAATAAAAGGAAAGTATATATTATATACGAATGAACAAATAAAAGAGTGAAATGGAAATAACGCCTCGGATAAAGGCGCTATTTAAATTATAAACGCCTCTAGTTAAGGCGTGACTCAAGAAGTGACGCCCTCACCACACGGCATCAAATTTCAACGTCAAAAATGGTAAGGCCAAGAAACGCCCCTATCTTGGGCGTGTTTTAAACAAAGGAACGCCCTAACTAAAGGCGCTTCTTAATAAATGACCTGAACCAGGTCGTCAATTCAAGAATCAACGCCCTGACCAAAGTCGTTAATTCCATTCGAGTTCCGTTCGAACCCAGAGCTTATCCAGGGAAGGATCATGTTAATCTAGTAAGTGGTTAATAGGGCAAGGACTCTAATAGGGATATATTACCCTCAATCAAACACTACTTTTGTTAGGACTCCAAAAACCCTATAAATAACCTACTGATCGAACCTGAAACGCTATTTGGCGTTTGGAAAAAACTACAAGGTACGTAGTAGCAGTTCATATAGTTTCTCTTTGCTTCGGTTACATGAAGAACTAATGGTTCTTCATCTTCTTTTCCTCTAATACAGGTTAAGGGAGTTCTGCATATGAGAAAGAACAAGGTATTATTCTTTTCCTTCCCCTCTGGTCAGACACGAGGAAGAAATTAATATTGGTTTCTTCTGTAGGATCTGCATCTTTTGATTTACTGAAGAAACAAAGGTTCTTCTGCGTCCTCTTCATCAAAGCCATCAGCCAGTAGCTGCCATCTTAAGAGCCTGTTATAAACAGAGCATCGATCCTCTTCCCAAAACCTTCACGGTTCAATCTTCAGATTATCAATTAAGGTAGGATTTTCTCAAGTCACTGTAGCCCAAATAAAATAATTTAAGATATATGTATATTAGCATGACATGCATACGGTTTATTATAATTTTAATGCATTTTTCTGTAATATTTTAAAAGAGACGCCCCTGTCAAGGGCTCTATTTTACAAGACACGACCCTGACCAGGTCGTCAATTCTAGATTTGACGCCCTGAACACAGGCGTTAATTCCATCAAATTACCTGAAATTAATAATCGTTCACGGTTTAAAAATTCATTTTTATGGAATATCAAAACTAATATACTGCATGACTCTACCTGTGAATTCCTGCCAATTTTCCTGTCATGATGATATGATTGTTATCCTGAAATTTATTTCTTCATGTTCATGATAATTTCTGAAATTTCTTGAATTCACGACCTAGATAAGGTCGTTTTCCATGTGTTAACGCCCCATCACAGGGCGTGAATTGAAAAGTAACGCCCCTTCATGGGGCACGTTTCTGTTAAATTCCCGAACAATATATTCTGTAAAAATAAGAATTTAATGATTAACGCCCCTGCCAAGGGCGCGTTTTTGATAATTTCTGAAAATAAATATGATCTGTAAAATATTGTAAATAAAAAGACGCCTGCTACTGTAGTCGTCTCATTGCAAAGAAACGCCCCTGTCCAGGGCGCGTTTTAGATAAATTTCTGAATTATTAAAAATTCTGCCAATATGTAAACATATGTAAACGCCCTTCTGTTAGGCGTTAATTACTTGATAAACGACTTTACTTAAGTCGTTATTTTACTGTAAACTGATTTTCACTGTTTTTGTTAACCGATGGTTTCATATGTTATATAATATATATATCGGCACTATTCTCCATTCCGTGAGTATAGTCCCACGTTTCACGATTGTTTTATCGATCACACTCAATTCTCATTGACATACAAGCTCTCCATTGGACATTCCGTTCCTTTGGACTAGCGAGTTAGTCATAGAGACCTCCGTAAGACTCCTCGTAGCCTTGGATTCCCTCAAGGCCGACTGAGCTGGTTGTACCCTAAAAACCCATTACACCATTGATGCCATGTCACTCTAAAGAAACATGGTATACCGGCCCTTATGCTATACAAAGAGTATATCATAAGAAATTCTTAATGGAATGATGATATCATGCCATTCTTGTAAACCTCATTTCTATGATAAGAATGAGGGTATCTTACCTTTGATATACTGTTCATGTGGACCTAAATTCTATATATAGAATGTCCATATTGATTTGTCATGGTACCCCAGTTAAGGGAACCATATTCTACCTAGTTTTATCGATATCGTGATTATACCGTTATTATCGCCATTCTATGTCCTTTGTCATATTTTTGGACTCCATTCTGTCAAAGTTGTCATACATATCTACAAGCTTGATTATTGAAATTCAAAAATTGGCTATGTAAACAAAAGTGGATGTCAAAACACATGATAAATGCCTGCGCATATAGGGCCCGATCTGGTCCTGGGGGGAGCACCCGAAGGTATTTGTGCCCATGGGAGTTAAAATGATAAGGTATCTGGCATTATACCGAGTACTTTACTTTCTAGATTGGACATTCCACATAAATCTTGTGCTTGAAATCGTACTTGCCTTGACATGAAATGCGTGGCCCGAAAAAGGGTAATTTACTTGCTTGATATATGATAGCCAAAATTCTTGACATGACTTGTTAAATGTACTTGCTTGAATATCTTAAGTATCTTGTTGAAAGTTCATGATTAGTTCATCTTATTCTTTGATATTACATTCTCTCTATCTTGTCGTTTTATGCGAGCATGCATAGCTTTATTGCATTCATGAAACTTGTAATTACTTAAACCCATTGCTAGTGCTTGAGATATAATTTCCTACTGAGCGTACGCTCACTCCGTTTTATTCCAACATTTTCAGGTAAGCAGGTAGCTAGCAAGACCGAGACCCACACGGGCGGGACAAGTGTGCAAGCGAGCTGTGGAAACTAGTGAACCCGAGTCTTTTATTTTTCTTGAGTCTAGATAGTATTGTCTAGCTAAGTTAGCTTATCGTCTCTTATTCAGTTATCTTGTCTAAGTCTGTTAGTATGTCGTTATCTTCTTTTCCATTATGTTGAAGTCTCCAAGATGGACAACAAGTTCTTGTAAGAGATTCATATTAGAAATAAAATTTCTATTGTTGTTCAAAATTATCTTGGTCTTATGCGATTGCTCTTGATCATTCACGACTGTTTTACTGCCACGTTCCGAGCAAACGACACGTTCCGCTGCTATCGGCCCGGGGCGTGACAGAGGTGGTATCAGAGCTTCGGCTTTCACATCCTCCAGTTGTCATATCCTCCAGTTATTAAGCCATATCAGAGCTTCGGCTTTCACATCCTCCAGTTGTCATATCCTCCAGTTATTAAGCCATATCAGAGCTTCGGCTTTCACATCCTCCAGTTGTCATATCCTCCAGTTGTTAAGCCATATCAGAGCTTCGGCTTTCATATCCTCCAGGTTAAGTATCCTTGTCTGCCATATCAGAGCTTCGGCTTTCTTATCCTCAAGTTATTAGGTTTCAGTGATATGTCAGATATCCTTGTTAGTCATATCATAGCTTTGGTTGTCGCAATCGTTAAGTTTCCGTGATAGGTCCGGTATCCCGGTCGGTCATATTTGGATTCAACTTTCCAAGATCCTTAGGTTGTTGAAACCAGATTATAGGTTGAGTATCCTTGTCAGTCGTCCTATAGGAATTCCGTGAGAGATGGGTAGAACTTGGGGTTAAAGTTATAAAAGAAAGATAAAGTATTTACATTTCATTAACACTAAATCTTGAGTCAATAAATTATCCCTCCACTCATCCTTGCAGGAACCTAGATAAAATGGAAGCCTCTAAGTCGAGCCTTGTTCATGAAATGATCTTGGTGGATGTCCAAGTTTACGCGAGCCTTGTCAGGAGAGTTCAAGAACTAGAGAAAGTAGTGGAAGAAAAAGAAAGAGTTGAAGGGAAAGATCAAACAAATAACTCCGAAAGTTTCGCCGTTACCAAGAAAAGAATAAATGAGGATGATATTTCACAAAGGTGTAAGAAATGTCAGAAATGTAAGAAGTGTAATAAGAAAGAAGCTTCGGTGGATCACTCGAAAGATAAGTGTAGATCTTGTGAGAGATATGGTCACCAATCGAAAGAGTGTTGGTGGTGTTCGGGTGCATGTCTGCGTTGCGGGAACTTAAATCACAAGATAGCAGAATGTCCCAAGAAGCCTCCAAGAGGAGTTCAAGATTTAACCCTACTTGCCAAAGGGAAAGATGCGAAAGGTATCCCTCACCCGTAATCCTAAACTAGCCCTTTTTCATTCTGAAGATTTCTTCTGTATAAGCTCATAATAAGTTCTCTATTAGGAATGAAAGGTGATGTGAATTTGGGGACCAAATTCTTTTAAGTGGGGGAGGGTGTAACGCCCGGTAATTTTTGGAACAGGAATAAAAATATACATAATGATATACCTACTCTTATAAGTATAAAATGTTAATTAAAAATTTATTCAAATAAATAAATGGTCAAGTGATATTCCCAAGGGGTTGCTCAGATCGAACCTGCCTCTGATACCTAGGACAAAGACTAATAAAAGTTAAAGAACTTATGAGCAATAAAATCTCTAAATAGAAGATTACTAAGATCTCAATGTAAGTGAGAACTAGCCACACCAAGTCAATGAGGTATAGAACCTTAGAGATAGTCTTAAGAGCCTTATTTATGCATAGACGGAAATACATGCAAGTTATTAAAAGATATAAGTCGTAAGTGTAAGGTCTTGACAAATAAACAAGTAAGACTTCCAAACAAAGTAAACTTGTGTAAAGGAACAAATAGAAATAACTAGTTACAAATATAATTATTAGGCCTTGATAAAGGATTAACATTTTTAATGCTAAGCTCCATTGGCCCAAACTCAACTCAAGCATTTTACGCTTAATGGGCTTTTTAACACGTTTTATTATCTTCTCCCATATAGGCAATATATATATATATATATATATATATATATATACATAAGTACATAACATAAACCTGTATATATGTATATATACCTAGAAATAAAAGGAAAGTATATATTATATACGAATGAACAAATAAAAGAGTGAAATAGAAATAACGCCTCGGATAAAGGCGCTATTTAAATTATAAACGCCTCTAGTTAAGGCGTGACTCAAGAAGTGACGCCCTCACCACACGGCATCAAATTCCAACGTCAAAAACGGTAAGGCCAAGAAACGCCCCTATCTTGGGCGTGTTTTAAACAAAGGAACGCCCTAACTAAAGGCGCTTCTTAATAAATGACCTGAACCAGGTCGTCAATTCAAGAATCAACGCCCTGACCAAAGTCGTTAATTCCATTCGAGTTCCGTTCGAACCCAGAGCTTATCCAGGGAAGGATCATGTTAATCTAGTAAGTGGTTAATAGGGCAAGGACTCTAATAGGGATATATTACCCTCAATCAAACACTACTTTTGTTAGGACTCCAAAAACCCTATAAATAACCTACTGATCGAACCTGAAACGCTATTTGGCGTTTGGAAAAAACTACAAGGTACATAGTAGCAGTTCATATAGTTTCTCTTTGCTTCGGTTACATGAAGAACTAATGGTTCTTCATCTTCTTTTCCTCTAATACAGGTTAAGGGAGTTCTGCATACGAGAAAGAACAAGGTATTGTTCTTTTCCTTCCCCTCTGGTCAGACACGAGGAAGAAATTAATATTGGTTTCTTCTGTAGGATCTGCATCTTTTGATTTACTGAAGAAAAAAAGGTTCTTCTGCGTCCTCTTCATCAAAGCCATCAGCCAGTAGCTGCCATCTTAAGAGCCTGTTATAAACAGAGCATCGATCCTCTTCCCAAAACCTTCACGGTTCAATCTTCAGATTATCAATTAAGGTAGGATTTTCTCAAGTCACTGTAGCCCAAATAAAATAATTTAAGATATATGTATATTAGCATGACATGCATACGGTTTATTATAGTTTTAATGCGTTTTTCTGCAATATTTTAAAAGAGACGCCCCTGTCAAGGGCACTATTTTACAAGACACGACCCTGACCAGGTCGTCAATTCTAGATTTGACGCCCTGAACACAGGCGTTAATTCCATGAAATTACCTGAAATTAATAATCGTTCACGGTTTAAAAATTCATTTTTATGGAATATCAAAACTAATATACTGCATGACTCTACCTGTGAATTCTTGCCAATTTTCCTGTCATGATGATATGATTGTTATCCTGAAATTTATTTCTTCCTGTTCATGATAATTTCTGAAATTTCTCGAATTCACGACCTAGACAAGGTCGTTTTCCATGTGTTAACGCCCCATCACAGGGCGTGAATTGAAAAGTAACGCCCCTTCATGGGGCGCGTTTCTGTTAAATTCCCGAACAATATATTCTGTAAAAATAAGAATTTAATGATTAACGCCCCCTGCCAAGGGCGCGTTTTTGATAATTTCTGAAAATAAATATGTTCTGTAAAATATTGTAAATAAAAAGATGCCTGCTACTGTAGTCGTCTCATTGCAAAGAAACGCCCCTGTCCAGGGCGCGTTTTAGATAAATTTCTGAATTATTAAAAATTCTGCCAATATGTAAACATATGTAAATGCCCTTATGTTAGGCGTTAATTACTTGATAAACGACTTTACTTAAGTCGTTATTTTACTGTAAACTGATTTTCACTATTTTTGTTAACCGATGGTTTCATATGTTATATAATATATATATCGGCACTATTCTCCATTCCGTGAGTATAGTCCCACGTTTCACGATTATTTTATCGATCACTCTCAATTCTCATTGACATACAAGCTCTCCATTGGACATTCCGTTCCTTTGGACTAGCGAGTTAGTCATAGAGACCTCCGTAAGACTCCTCGTAGCCTGGGATTCCCTCAAGGCCGACTGAGCTGGTTGTACCCTAAAAACCCATTACACCATTGATGCCATGTCACTCTAAAGAAACATGGTATACCGGCCCTTATGCTATACAAAGAGTATATCATAAGAAATTCTTAATGGAATGATGATATCATGTCATTCTTGTAAACCTCATTTCTATGATAAGAATGAGGGCATCTTACCTTTGATATATTGTTCATGTGGACCTAAACTCTATATATAGAATGTCCATATTGATTTGTCATGGTACCCCAGTTAAGGGAACCATATTCTACCTAGTTTTATCGATATCGTGATTATACCGTTATTATCGCCATTCTATGTCCTTTGTCATATTTTTGGACTCCATTCTGTCAAAGTTGTCATACATATCTACAAGCTTGATTATTGAAATTCAAAAATTGGCTATGTAAACAAAAGTGGATGTCAAAACACATGATAAATGCCTGCGCATACAGGGCCCGATCTGGTCCTGGGGGGAGCACCCGAAGGTAATTGTGCCCATGGGAGTTAAAATGATAAGGTATCTGGCATTATACCGAGTACTTTACTTTCTAGATTGGACATTCCACATAAATCTTGTGCTTGAAATCGTACTTGCCTTGACATGAAATGCGTGGCCCGAAAAAGGGTAATTTACATGCTTGATACATGATAGCCAAAATTCTTGACATGACTTGTTAAATGTAGTTGCTTGAATATCTTAAGTATCTTTTTGAAAGTTCATGATTAGTTCATCTTATTCTTTGATATTACATTCTCTCTATCTTGTCGTTTTATGCGAGCATGCATAGCTTTATTGCATTCATGAAACTTGTAATTACTTAAACCCATTGCTAGTGCTTGAGATATAATTTCATACTGAGCGTACGCTCACTCCGTTTTATTCCAACATTTTCAGGTAAGCAGGTAGCTAGCAAGACCGAGACCCACACGGGCGGGACAAGTGTGCAAGCGAGCTGTGGAAACTAGTGAACCCGAGTCTTTTATTTTTCTTGAGTCTAGATAGTATTGTCTAGCTAAGTTAGCTTATCGTCTCTTATTCAGTTATCTTGTCTAAGTCTGTTAGTATGTCGTTATCTTCTTTTCCATTATGTTGAAGTCTCCAAGATGGATAACAAGTTCTTGTAAGAGATTCATATTAGAAATAAAATTTCTATTGTTGTTCAAAATTATCTTGGTCTTATGCGATTGCTCTTGATCATTCACGACTGTTTTACTGCCACGTTCCGAGCAAACGACACGTTCCGCTGCTATCGGCCCGGGGCGTGACACCCTAGCTTCTAGCCGTGCGTCCTGGCTAAGCCCCTCGCTGATATACCATCAGCAGCCTTCGCCGGCACGCTTATATTAGCCCTCGACAGCACGCCCTCAACTGCCCTCAGCGGCACACTCCTTGGCCCTCAGCGGCACACCTTTGGCTGCCCTCAGCGGCACGCCTTCAGCTGCCCTCAGCGGCACACCCTTTGGCCCTCAGCGGCACACCTTCAGCCGCCCTCAGCGGCACACTCCATTTGGCCCTCAGCGGCACACTTTCCATCTCCTTCGCCGGCATGCCCTCTCGTGCCGTCCTTGCCCGGCACACCTACCCTTCCTTCTTGCCCGATGCATTCCCCCCTCAGCCAGTCCTAGAGTAGGCTTCTATTCGCCGTTCCCTCCGAGTTTTCTGAGTTTTATTAAAGGTGTTGCCGCTCTCGGGCGCCCACCTCCAGTTGTCGAGTTCCGCCACTCCTTGTGGACGCGCTCCCTGTATCTCCCTTACGCTCGGGTCAAGGGGAGATGCTGCCTAATTTTCGTTAGAAACGATAACATGTTGAAAAGATAAAGAGAAACAACTAACAAATGGAGCGATCACACGTTAAGAAGGACTAAAAGAAAGCAACAAACAAACGAAAAGAACAACGGTAAAATGCTTCAACCAATGCAAAGAACAATGCAATCAATTCAAAGAGAGCCAAATCGAACGATAACTAAACAACTTGAACATTCGTCCTTGTGGGAGAAAGAATAGAAACTGATCAAGAGAAGAAAAGAAGAAACCTCTGTACACTTAATAAAAATCAGAGAGGAAGAAAAGAAAAGCCTTAAAAAAACTAGAGGGAGAGTGGGCCTTCACCGGTACACCTAGTCCAGCCCTTCGCCGGCACACCCCTAAGGGCCTTCCCCGGTACGCCCTGCCAGGCCTTCGCCGGCACGCTCCAACCGTCGCTTCCCCGGCACGCTCCAGCCGGCCCTTCCCATGCACACTCGGCCATACCCTTCGCCGGCACACCTCCTCAGCCCTTCAGCGGCACAGTCCCCAGGCCCTTCAGCGGCACACTCCTCGGCCCTTCAGCTGCACAGTCCCCAGGCCCTTCAGCGGCACACTCCCAGCCCTTCAGCGGTACGCCTTTCTCTTAGCCCTCTAATGGCTCATTCTCTCTCCAAAAAATATGAGTAATAATAATAATAATAATAATAATAAATAATAACAAATTCAAAAAATGAATAAATAAATAAGAATAATAAAGGAATAAGTAATAGTAATAATAAGCTTAAAAAATAAAGATAATAATAATTAGACAAATAAATGATAACAAAGATGAATGAATAATAATAACAAACTCACCAAGAGTGATAAATAAATAAATGATATCCCAGGATAAATAATAATAACAAACTTAACAAAAAATGACAAGTAAACGAATGATAATAAAACGAACAAACAATAAAAATAAACCTAACAATAACAATAATAAATGAATAAATCACAAGAAAAAAATAAATAAATAGCAATAACGAACTCACTCAAAGATATACATAAATCAACAAATAATAATAGTAAAACTCTAAGTAATAATAAAACGATGGTAAAATCCGCTTTGCAGCCCCGTCTCTCTCGTGACCCAGTGCTGAAGGAACAACGATGTCGCCCTCCCAAGTTGGGCCTGAGCCTTGGGAATCATCCCGAACTGGCCATGACCCGACCTCGCTCGGGCCAACATTCCGATTGAACCGGACTCGTTTCTCAGGCCGGATCCCTTCCGAGCCACTACTAAAATTGCCGCACGCTCGGCAGACATTTGAACGGGTTCACCCTGATTTTCGCCGCGTTTCTATTGCAGACCTGTGTCTGAACATGAAAAGACCCGTGAACAAACCAACATGGCCGATGGCTCTCGCCCTGATATGGTCGTGAGCCGGCATTATTCCAGGCCGATAGCTCGTTAGATCGGATTCATTCTAACGGGATTCGCTCCCGCCCTTTCATTGAAATTGCCGTAAACTCGGCATACATTTGTACGGGATCGTTTCCACCCACGTCGCACTTTCAATATGGGCCCTTGCCCGAACATGAAAAGGTCCGCAAGTGATCGACAGAATCGGAATAGAACGAGACGGCTCTTGCCACCCCTGGACTCCCTCCATGGGAATATCAATAAGACCTACGTGGGCCACACTTAGACCTCGGGCCCGTCCCGATCATGGTCATCGTCTGGCTCATATCCTCGGTCTACAGCCTGTTCCTTTCGAATACGTTTTTGATTCTGGAATCTAGTCCCAGGACTCTCCCCCGTTACCCTCCAACGCCGGAAATATTAATGATGCCCGCGCAAGCCTCGTTCGGACCACGGGAGGCGCCCCCGGTATGGTCCTGACTTGATCTCGCATCGGGCCAATAGATTCGCTGGTTTCCGATTACAACAACTGAGATTCAACCGAATGTTTTCAGTGTCTCGGAATTATAAACTTGCCGTATCCCGGCACGCATATGTTCCAGGTCCTCCTGCGACGATTATAATATTCTCAAGCCGGACTCTCATCTGAATATTAAATGGTCTCCCGAATGACCGACATGCTTCGAACGCCCGCTTCTCCAGACACAGGGCTTTTCAGCCAATGCAAGGGATATTCCCTCATCGCCCCTTGGCGCCGAAAATATTAATGACGCTCATGCAGGTCTTGTTTCGACCGCGGGGGGGGCCCACCGTAGTATGGTCGCAGCTTGCTCTTGCACCGGGCCAACAGATTTACCGGTTTCCGACTACTCTAACCGAGGTTTAGCCGAACGTTTTCCGTCCTTCTGAACAATAAGTTGCCATATCCTGGCATACATATGCTCTGGTCTTCCCGCGACGATCACGCTTTTCCCGAGACGGACACTCGTCCGAACATTAAATGGTCAGCACATGACCGACATGATCTCGAACGGTTTTCTTCCCGCCTTCGCGCGAGGATTTCAATACCTCCTAATAGACCTTTTATGTAATTAATTTCTTGGCCATGAGGCCCTGAATCTCAGCGATTAATCAAGGGTGTTCCCTCGTATGGGGGATGTAAACGACACCGTGACCTTTATGGCGCGGCGGGTTTTGGCCCCGACACGAACCACACAATCGTCTGACGAAGTCAGATCGAGCGTACCATGGGCTCTTCGGAGCTCGAATAAATTGTCACTTTGTGACTGGCACGCCCACGCACTCAATAAACGAATAAACCAACAAGAGAATAACAAGTGAACGAAAAGTGCGTCCACAGACCCGTATGCATTGGTCGTGGTGTTGTCAACTAGGTTGCCGTGATTTTGGATGGCACTTTCCTTTCCTAGAGATGTGTGCCATGAATTGTCCTGGTAGTGTCTCGTGGTTCTATGATGCGGGCGGAATCGGGATTGGCAGGTGTCCACTTGGATAAGTTGAGATAGGATTCGATGAGATAGGACGGAAGAGTGATGCCTATGCATGGAGGTCCTTGATCGGAGGTGGTGTCCGAGAGGAGTGCAGCTCGAGATGTGGTTTCGACCTGTGTGTGAGTCAGCGGTTGGCCTGTTGTGAGTTAGATCATGCCTGCTGGGATGGTGGAAGGTTTCCCGTTGACGGTTGTCTGGCGACCAGTGGATGGTCTTTTCACAGACAAAAGATGCTATTGGTTGTGCATCGTGAACGGTGAGAGCCGTGCATCAGTGAGACCTTTGGTGGTCGTTTCCGTGGTGTGCCTTCCGGATGGGATTTGGGCTTTGTAGAAGTTTGAGTTCTGACAGAGTTGGTCCCATGCTGTTGTTGGCGTTTGGCTTGCCAGGCGTGAGTTGATGGAGGCTATGTATTGGTTGTTCCCTTGAGAAGGGTGTGCGCTAGCCAACTGGTCGTGAAGCTGATGTGTGTTTTGTCTGCCGACCACAGGATGGATCGGTAGCTGTTTCTCGTGACGAGGACTGTGTCTCCTCGGTGAGCGAGATGGTGGCAGCGGTACCATGATTGGTTTCTCCTTGTGACAGAGGTGATGCCGGACTGTGTCCTTTGGTGTACGCCTGCTCTGATGGCTGGTGTGTGCGGCGTGTAGAGAGAGGTGTTGTTCTTGATTGTAGTTTGGCTGTATCCCTTAGGAATTGTGTCTTTCGTGAAAATTAAGGTCTTTCTATGCTGGGGCTCTGACACCGTTGTCAGGTTGTTCGGTGTTCTTCCCCTATCACTTGGTGCTAGTCCTGAATTTCGAGGATGAAATTTCTTTAAGGGGGGAGGGTTGTAATGCCCCGAGTTTTTCAGATATTTCTCGGATCTGCATCCGTGGGTTCCAGATCATTTTCGTGGGTCCTCGAGTGTGTTTTGTGTTTTACACATATTTTTCCCTGATGCCTTGGGAACACTATGCAGGGTGAACTGTGGCATTCTCCGACTTCGGGATGTGACCAACGCGTTGTGCTCTTCCCGAGGATTGCGGAGGTAATTTTTCGTAATTTTTTGAGTTTCTGCAATTTTCAGACTTTTCTATATATATTAACCCTTTCTCTCTCTCCCCTCTCATTTCTCATTCTCTCCCTCTCTCTACTCTTTCTCTCCCCCTCTCCCCCGGGCGGCCGACGGTGGTGGAGGAGGGCGAGACAGTGATGGCACGAGGCGAGGAACGAGGAACGAGTCGAGGATCGAGGGCCGGCGGCCCGTTGAAGCTTGACCGTGGGTTCGTGGAACGGCGAGGGTTTTGCGATGTTTTCTTCGTGGAGCGGCGTCTGTGGCGCGTGAAATCTTCGGTGGAGGTAGGGAGATGGACCCTCACCTCATGTACTTCCTTTCCCGCAATTTCGGTAGGCCGTGGTGAGCTGAGCGGGCTTATTTGTGAATTTTGGGGAAAAAGCATGATTTTGGGGTGTGAGCCAGATCTCCCGTTTTGTGAGGTTTTTGACCGATCTAAGGGCATAGATGCATGCTAGGAGGCTTGGGGATGGATTCCCCTTTGTTTTCCCATCACCCGGGGGTGATTGGGGCATGGATCGGATTTTTTGGGCATTTCCAGCCGTTTCGGGTTCGGGACGCCTTAACGGTCGTTCTAGAGACCGCTAGGGGCGCCCAACGGACCAAGGGTAGACCGCTATGGGTCTCCCTGTGTCGGTTCAAGGCTAGCGGTCACGCGATAGACCGCCAGGGTCCTTGGCGGTCCAGGGTTAGACCGCTAAGACCGCTTGAGTTCGTGTGTGTTCCAGGGGTTTAGCGGTCCTGAGGTATCCCGCTAGGCCGTGCCTCGCGGCCCAAGGGTAGACCGCTAGGGCCCCGACATTTCAGTTTGTAGCGGTTCAGTGTTAGACGGCTAGCCGTTCTTTGGTGGTCCAAGTGTAGACCGCTAGGCCTCGTGGCGGCCTAGGGTTAGACCGCAAGGAGTTTTCCATGCTTGTAATGTCGGGTTAGCGTGGGGTTGTTCTCCGGTCGACCCAGTTGTGACCCAGTGGTCGACTATCAGCCTTGTGAGTGTTTCGGACATCCCGTGGGTTCCATGACCGTGTTTCTGGGATGTCTGGAGGTACGTGTTATCTTGATTAGCGTGCCCATAGGTGTGGTGGGTCCGGGTGACCCCATGTGTTCCGGGCTTTGTATTACGCTTGATCGAGTCGCCGTATATCAGTGTGAGTGCGGTGGGGTTCCCTCGCATGTCGTGGGTTTCTGCGGAAGATGGTTCTCGTGTGGGCCTCCTGTAAGGCCTTGGACTGTGAGTCCAGTCGTCCAGCTTGGAGCTGGAGGTTTCCCGCTTTTCCCTAGTATGGGAAATCAGCGTGGCGGCTTGTGAGCTTCCTTGGGAACCGTGCTTCTGTGCTTTCTGTGTGGGCCGTGTGTGTGGCCTGTGGACTATGAGTCTAGTCACCTAGCCTGGGGCTGGAGGTCGCTTGAGTTCCCTTTTAAGGGAATGGTCTCGGCGGCTCGTGAGCTACCTCGATATTAGTGTTACCGTGGTTTTAGACCTAGGGATTAGGCTAGATTAACGGCATTGTGCTGTTGCGTACGACAGTCTTGACCCAGAGTCTTGTGACTTAAGGACCGTTGGATTTAGTTAGTCTAGAGGACTGTCCAGAGTCCAGTGGCTCGGCATCACTTGGTTCTCGACTTTCGCACAGGGTGCGTGCGTGTTTCTCGGAGTTTCTCCTTGGAGAGTGGTCACATCAGTGACTCCCCACTACTCGTAGCTTTCCGACACGCGAGTGGTCCCACCTGGGAGTGGTGGCGAGGCTACCCCAGAGAGACGGTTTTAGATTGGTTACCGTCAGGCCCCACGTTTATCAACCAGAGTCCAGTTGAGGGGAAAACCAGTCAGAGGGCCAGACCAGAGATGCATGGTCTGTGTGTGCACACGTGGTCGGGGACTTCGGTCGCATGCTGACGAGCACGACCCTGACTAGTCACTTGTTCTGTGGTTACTTATACAGTGTCTCAGTTCCCGCTGGGCCGGAGGGAGACACCTGAGGCGCGGATTAAGACGTTAGTGGACGAATCCGGCCTTGCTTCTAGTGGGCATGTACTCCTGTCACGTGAGCCGTGACTCTCCTGTTTCCGAGTTCTATTTCCCGTCTGCAAGACGTGGCTTCTAGACCGTTCCAGTGTGCTTTACCGAGATTGCATCTTGTTGGTGCGGTGTCCTCGACCAGGCAGTCGGGATCACACCTGGACAGCGCATCCAGGTTGGCATTGTCTAGGAGTACAGGCCTCTACGGCAGGGTTGCCGTGAGTGTTCCTCGGTAGGACTGGCATTAGAGTGGTCCGGTTCCCGATTGTGAGATCGGGGTTTCCATTTCCTATCACCGGTAGGAGTAGTTGTAGAGCCGTGGTTTTCTCGACTGCCGTGGTTTGGTATGACTGTTCCCTTCACCGTAGTTGTTACTTCGCCGTTGTTGTTGTTGCTCTTGTTAGCTCCATTTTCCCTTCTGTTATTGCCGTTGTTCTCGGTTGGGGTTCCGCGGGATCCCTACTGAGCCAGTGATAGGAGGCTCACCCCTACTTTTCAGGTGCGGCGGTTCTTCCTTGAGGGTCGAGGGTGCTTTGCGGAGGTTCTCAGTTGCCAGCTCGCCAGGCCGAGTGTTCACTTGACATGTGGTACCCTTTACTACTTTAGATTGTACTTTCTGTTGGACTGGACTCTGTTGTTGTAGTTGTTATTTATTTCTATTAATTGTTGATTTGTCTTGCTTTATTTCTTATTTCTTTGTACCTCCACACTCCTTTTAGCCCTTTCGAGCCCTCTCGGCTCGTGGGCGGCGGGCCAAGATTCGAATGGTATCAGATTCTTCCTAGTATCCGGATCTTGGGTTGTCACAAGGACCCACCCTTGCTTGAACACAATTCTCCTCTCTCTCCCTTACTCCCCAACTCTCTGCTCTTCCGAGGCTCACACGCGGGCACTATGGACGCACTTTTTTTTAAATCATTGTTTATTTGTTAATTTGGTTTATTAAGTGCATGGACGTGCCAGTCACAAAGTGACGATTTGTTCGGGCTTCATGTAAGCCCATGGTGCGCTCGGTCTGACTCAGTTAGGCGATTGTGTGGTTCGGGTCGGGACTGAGACTCGTTGTGCCATAAAGGTCACAACGTCATTTACATCCCCTCGGAGAGGGGAATACCCTTGCTTAATTACCAAAAATAAGGGCTCCACGACCGAAAGAAATACTAATTAATGCAGGAAGGAAATGGTAGCCGGGCTACGCAGTGAGCCCGTGGTGAGGACATGAACACTCGGATTATGTCGGTCGTCGATGGACCATTCTATGTTTGGGCAAAGGTCCATATGGAAAATAAGACGGTAACGGGGGACAAATCCATGCAAATGTCTGCCAAGGGATGGCAATTTTAATACAATGGGGAAAGTCAGATCCCGGTGAGGCAGGGGGCCCTGATGAGATATTGGCCCGAGGTAAGGCCGGGCGGTCACCATGACGAGGGAGACGACTCTCGAGGGTGATGCTCGGCTTACAAGAGCATCATTAATATTCCTGGGTTCGGAATCCAAGAAGGAGAGACGAGGGTCATATCGTTATGTTTGTAAATTGCCTTGCGTGACATGTATCATTTATCGTTCATTTATTAGCATTACTCCCTTTTGTTATCTTCTTTTCACTCATTATTTGATTGGAACTACCCTCCCCGTTTTATCACCATTATTATTATTTATTGTTCCTTTTGTTATATAATTTTTTTATTATATACATATATTTATTGGAGAAATGATGGAGTGTACAATTGGAGGTGGAATTAAGAGTGTGTCACTGAAGAGTTAGGAAGTGTGTCGCTGGAGGATTAGGAAGTGTGTTGATGGGGAGCTGAGAGTGTGCCGCTGGGAATTAGTAGGTGTGTCACTGGGGAGTTAGGGAGTGTACCGCTGGAGAGCTGGGAGTGTACCGCTGGAAGGGTTGGAGGAGTGCACTGCTAGAGGGCAAAGGGGAGTGTACCGCTGGAGAACTGGGAGTGTACCGCTGGAAGGGTGCTGGAAGGGTTGGAGGAGTGCACTGCTAGAGGGTGAAGGAGAGTTGATGCGGGACGGACACGGGAACCGACTCTAAGTGATGCGGACCTCGGACTCTAGATGCGGACACGACCATCAACACATAACTACGGAGATACTTTGGCCCGACACGAGGAGTTCCTATGGGCTATACGTTGCTAACAGAAACGCAGGCTCACTCGTCGTCCCAAGCGAGGGAAACGCGGATCGTGCGCGGTTGAAGAACTGGCAGAGTTCAAGGGTAGTCCGACTCACTTCCGGACTCGGATCGAGTCACGGGATGGGTCACTCTCACACTCACAGCGGTGACATGGACTCACGGGCTAGAATCCTACGCTCTTGCAGCGGCATACGACCATATACTAGCTAAGCAAATGAAATGACAAGAAGGTAAGATCGTTACCTCCACGCACCCGGCGTGGGGAAGACAACCCTGGCCAATCTCGGACTCCCGGTTAACATAATTTTACAGCAACATAATAAATTTGACCAACTCCATGCAGGGAGGTAACAGATCACATGTGGGGCCCGGGAGTCACAACAATCGGGTTGATAGGCAGCATCTTGATGTCGTCCCGGTGGTGCCGAACACGCGTTTTCGTGCTGTCCGGACGGCGCGATCTACGGGTCTGTGGGGCCCACGGACCGCTCCAACCTCCGACTCTGGTGGGGTGGGACCCGCTGTGATGGGGACCCCTGGTGGCGCGCCTCCCTTGACGGCGATCGGTCGAAAACACCGGTCGGAGACCGATCGGCTCCGTTCACCAAGTGGGGAAGTAGCTACCCACAGATTTTGACTTCTGTTTTCCGGCGCACGCTCCGGCAAGATCAGCTGCTGCGATCAATCCCGATGTCGGATCGGGGCACAGGAGCTATCGCTGGAAATCTCTCTTGAACTCCTTCAATCTGGGCCCTAAGAGAGGATCTGGATCTGCACGTATCTGGACCTTGTTGAATTTTGAAGTTCATGTTGTACAGTACCCGAACTCTCAGAACAGTAGGAAGTTTTCGTGAGAGTTACCTTTGACCACGGGGTAGACGTCCGATTCAGATCTTGAGCTCTTCATCAAAGTTGTGGAGGGGAAAGAGAGGAAAACGGTAATATTTTTTGTGGGTGGATTGGTGGAGGCTACGATTTGTTAAGATTTTAACACTGATGGGTGGTCGGATCTGGAAACTGGCTGATAGCACTGTAGATGGATCTGAAGATGAATTTTAGAAAATATGAATTGGCCTGAGGAAATTCCACGAAAAATTAGGGATGGAGGGGAAGCTGGACAAAACTCCCAGTAAATTTGGGCACTCCTGGGAAAATGAAAACATGGGTCGAAAATGGGAAACTCAGGGTAGGTGTGGATCTGGACTGAAAATAGATAGATCTAAAATGAAAAGATGAACGAAAATTGAAAATTTTGAATCGGAGTCTAAAAGCCAAACCAATTTTTTTAGAACATGGAGGGGACCTATGGAATACACCCTAAAAATCCCAGCTCAAAATGATCTCGTGGTTGGCTGCAATAATTCGTGGAAGACACCTCTGTCCTGGGTGGACAGAACACCGGCAGCAATCGCGGTGGTGCGATGGCGGCTCGATGGCGGCGGCGGCGATCACCGGAACGATAAGGGAGGAGTCACACCTCTAGAATACAACCTTCATAGCTTCAAGGGGGAGAGGGAGGAGAGAGGAGGGGGACGGCCAAGGCTGCGCCAACAAAATTCATCAATTTCTTCTTCATTAATTCTAATCAAATGAAAATACAAGGTATATATATGAAATGGCAAATGACTTAAACTATCCTTGGACCTAGGGTTTTGGGGAATAAATAATGAGTAGAACTAATTAGTTCTAATCACCATTTTACAAAAAATAAAATTGTGATGGTGAGAGGGGGGAGCCCCCTTGACCAAGTAGGTGGGGTTGGTGGCCAACCTTGACCCTTAAGCACACTTGTCCCCCACTTGGCCAACCCTTCTAGAAGCCCATAATTTGACATGTTGACTATCCCCACATGGGCCCTAGGGATGAGGGGGATCAATGGGAGGGGGTCTGGGGGTCCCGTGGGACCCAAGGGGTCCAAATTGCACATAAGCCCCCTCCTACATTCTAAATTACAAACCGAGTAAAACGAAATAAACACACATTACACACAAATAAAGTCTAAACAAATATGATAAATGTCGGGACTCAAGGGGGAGTCTCCAGGCTGTCTCCGAGCCAGATGAAAGCCGCTGTCGCTCGGGTGGTGCTCCGCGTACGGTATCGGTGGCTCACCGACTCGTGCCGCTCGTGTGCTCTGGTGTCCGCACCAATTCTCCCCGGGTGGGAGAAACTCGACCCTCTCGAGTAAGGGTCCGCGTGTAATACCCCGATAATTTTTATTGAGCCCAATGTATTTATTAAGCTTTTATTAACTTAAAATTGAATTTTTAGTGAATTAATGCTTGAATTTCAGACTTATAATATTTAATTCCTTAGAAAATAGAATAGTGAAAATTCGACTATCTTATAAAAATCTGAAAAAATTCTAATCGGGTCAAGGACCATGTAGTTAGAAACTTTGTCTTCTATGTTCGACCCTGCAAAAATCCGTAATTAGGGCTAATCAGTAGATTAAGCCTAAAAGTGCACACTTAGTTAACATTTACCTAACCTCATCTTAAAACATCAAATTAGAGCTTAATACTCAACCAAATGAGCTCAAATCTGTGGCAAATGAAAGGCCACGATCTAAGGATCAATAGCCTTCTATCAATCGAACACAAACCTAACCCTAGCATATGGTGGCGGCCGAGTTTTGGCTTGGTCAACCTTGGCGGCGCCGTTTTCCAACACCACCTTGCGTGGTCGATTTCTCCCAGCTCCAAAGTCTCCAGAAGCTCTATGAGCTATCAACATGAAGCTCTATGAGTCTATTTTCTTTTGGTAGCTGTGGTGTTTGCATTAGATTCAGATCTAGGAAGATCTTGGTCATTTAGTGGAGGTGGGTCGGCAGCCGTCCTCCTCCTTCCTCTCCTCTTTGTTCCATCGATTGAGGTAGGTTTCCTTAACCAAAACCTGCACATGAATACATCAAATTGTTCCTCTCGACGAGATCTTTCCAATGATATAAGAAGCCCTAAATTTTATTAGGTATCCGAGGAGATATCGAGGTTTTTCTAAGGTGCTGTCCAGTTCGTTCTTCATTCTAGGGCTTTAAGTTCTCTCTTCGATTGAGGTAGGATCTAACAGTCCAACTCTAATTAATATACATGAATGTAAGCATCATCATGTTAGCTTTCATTTGGCGTAGAAAGCCCCAAATTTCATTGAGCATGTCTAGAGAATTTTGGATCGAAGTAAGAGCATGTCTAGACTTGATTTATGCAGTGTTCTTATGAGTCAAAGCATGATTTCGGGCTGATTTTGAGTTGTATATCTTGATCCCCATATAGCATATCATACATAGATGGAATCAACATCGAAGTAGCTTTCTTTTGATATAAGAAGCCCCAAATTTCGTTGTATATATTGAGAGAACCATACGATTTAGTAGAAACATGTCAAGAACTAGGTTTTCATGTGTTCATCATAGATAGGTTGTGATTCATTTGATTTTTGTTGAAATTCGTGTTTCAAAACTCTTGTATTATGACCCTAGTATGTATCTTAAGAACCCTAGAGCATGTGGTTAAGATCCCAACCCATTTAGACCCCAAATCGTTGAGTTTTTTGTGTTTTCCGGAAGCCCGTTCGCGTCTGCAAACCCATGGGTCGACCCCATGGGTCGACCCATGCACCCCAGCAAGCAGACGGAGTCTGCCTGGCATGGGTCGACCCATGGGGTCGACCCACAGCTGCAGGGGTCGACCCATCACCAGGCAGACCCCTAGAATCTCCAGGGGTCGACCCAATGGGTCGACCCATGCCTGGAATTTTTCCAGGGGTCGACCCACGTGCTGTATGACCCGGTAAAGTTGTATTTTGACCCGAGGATCGATCCGGACCATTAGGGGATCAACCCATTCAACCTAGTCCAATTGAAAACTATATTTTTGAGGAACCAATGACCTATTCATGTAACCCTATGATTTCAAAATACATTGGTTCCTATATTCAATCATAGTGTAAAAAAATGATGTTTATCATCTCCATTTCAACGCATACAATGGTTAAATAGAAATCCACATAATTAGTGGTTAATTGTGCAACTAAATTTCTGTTAGTGCATGCTATTTCACTCCTATGCGAACTTGTTCTTTACCTTATCATCTTGAATCAGCTTTTTGGCAAATTGTCTTAATGCAAATGATAATAGATAATCCTTGGTATATTAACTTGGTAATTAGGATTAAATTGATTGTTAAGTTGCTGGATAGTCATTTTTACCCCAGTAAAATGGATTGCTTACACACCAGAATGGTACACTGTCAGCCGTTCTTTCTTGACCTCGTGGACTGAGTTTTGGCCCAATTCTTGAAATGCGGCCCAAAGTGACCGTATAACCGAGTTTTTGTTTTAGTGAATCCAAGGACAAGTTAGTCCTTAAATCTCATGCTATTGGTAGTAATTCCTATGATTAAATTGGCCATTTAACTTGACTGAATGTCTAGACAATCGTGGGATCTTGGATCCAATAAATCAATGCCAACGCATCATAAGGGCCCAGTCTGGTCTTGGGGAGAGCGCCCGAAAGTTAGTGAGCCCATGGAATGTTAATGACATGGTGGGGCATTGCACCGAGTACTTGACTAGTGTAACGTCTATTACATAAAAATCTCTTGTTACTTGTTACTTGATCGTGCTTGGAATGATGTTTAAATACTTGCTTGTTTGGCCGATTCTCAATTCTCTATTACTATCTCCTGTTGTAAATTCTTGTACTTGTTATCTTGTTATCTCTTGTCATCATTATATTTCTTGACCTTGCAAGATCTTTGTATTACGCTATTTTATTGTATTGTCTTTTATTTCCTTTATTTAGCATGGCATATGAAAGATGTAATTAACTTGTTAATCACGTAAACTTGCCAGTTATTTCCTACTGAGCGTCAGCTCATAGTTGTTGTTTCCCCCCTTTCCAGGCAATTCAGGTGATGATGTGCATACCGATGGGGAAGGGCAAGAGTGATATCTTTTGAGTGTACTTGTTAGTAGATGCCGTGTGGGCATGGTTGTTTACCTCTAGTTATTTCCTTAGAGTTGTGTTAGTACTTTGTTATTTTTGGAGTCAATTTTTGTATTAGAATTCAGATTGGAGGGCATGTTTGATCGTGTATTAGCAGTGTTGGTTATTGTAATAATTGGAATCATCTTGATCAATAGATTGTTTCTTTCCATAGCACCTGCGTAATTGTTTAATTTAGTTTTTAGTGTTATTTCTAGCTAGTTTCTAACTGTACGTCCCGATATTCCGCGTCGGGGTTTGACAGTTTAGTTGGTATCAGAGCCCTAGGTTTCACATTCCTAGGTTCTTTAAGTTCTAGGTTTTCTAAGTTTTAGGGTTGTAAGTGTTATCATAGGACCCCTAACCTTGTTTAGTCTAAGAACCCGACCTGGTGAGATTGGGTAGAAACTTGGGTTAAGTTCGTATCTTAATCGTGTTATTATCTATCTTATTGAACCTTAGTAATCTATTCCTCATGTAGGCCATTGCAATGGCAGCAGACCGTGCGGAATGGAGGAACTTGCAGCGTACGGTTCAAGGCCTTACGCAGGCTTTACAGCAAGTGGCTCAAGCAGGAGCGGCACACCAGGGCACTGGTGATCTATATTGGAACTTCCGAGGAATGAATCCGCCGAGATTTGGAGGCTCGACTGACCCTGATGAAGCCGAGCACTGGCTAGATGAGATGGGAAGGATATTCGAAGTGATGCAATGCAGCAATCAAGAGCGTGTCCTTTTATCTACATTCCAGCTGGAACGTGATGCACGTACTTGGTGGGATTCTATCAAGGCGACTCTTGGTGATCAGCAAGTTACATGGGAAGAGTTCGAGGAATTCTTTAACAGCAAGTATTTTTCTGACCGGGTACAAGAGAAGAAGGCGGCGGAGTTTGCGGCCCTGAAATAGCGAGGTCTGTCCGTGGCGGAGTATGAGGCTCAATTTTCACGGCTTTCTCGTTATGCTACACACCTTATTTCCACCGAGAAGATGAAGGCGAAGTGTTTTCTCAATATATTGAAGCTGCATTATATTAATCAGTTGGCACCGATGTAGATCTCAACCTATTCTGAAATGGTGAGGAAAGCGCAAGTTCTAGAAGATACTCTTGAGATGACGGAGAGAATCCGTGGAAAAGGCACCAAGAAGGAACTACCTACGGGTTCCGGGAATATCAAACTCGGGTATAGCAAGAAGAGGCCTATTAGTGGATCTAGTTCGTGGACTGGATCTGGATCGTGGAAGGGCAAGATGCCGAGGCATGAAGATAAGAAGCCTGGCCCTATTGTTCCATTCAAGGGCGTATGCAAGTTTTGTGATCATCCTGGTCACAAGATGGAGGAGTGCTGGCGCAAGCTGGGCGCTTGTCTGCGATGTGGAAGTAAAGAGCACCGTATCCCTAACTATCCTCTTATATCGGAGCAAGCTACATCGGTAAAACCTCAAGGTATCAAGAAACCGCAAGGCAAGCTTCAAGCTTTGCATGCAGATGAAGTAGGAACCACCGAGGACGGTGGACTCGTCGAAGGTACTCTTATTATACTCGACAAGCCAGCATTTGTTCTTTTTGATACTGGTGCCACACATTGCTTTATTTCTCAGAGATTTGCTAAGTCTTTAGCTATGGAACCTGTTTTGTTGAACTCTCTATTAGAAATATCAACCCCTATTGGTACTAGATCGGCAATACAGTACTTCTATCCTTCTAGTACGGTTATGATTGGTGAACAAAATTTACTAGCTGATTTAGTTTGCATGGACATGAAGGATTATGATGTAATCCTAGGAGCAGATTGGTTGGCTAGACATGAGGCTAATGTTCACTGCAGTTCTAGCTCCGTGTCTTTTACTAGGCACCCGAGACTTTCTTTTGTGGGAGTTAAGCACCATAACTCCGTATCACTTATCTCGGCTCTTTGAGCTGATAAGCTGATGAGATGAGGATGTGAGACTTTTCTGGCCTTTGTCTGTGCAACACTTGAGCAGCAGATTGAGATTAAGGACATTTCTGTCGTCTGAGATTTTCCTGATGTCTTTCCAGAGGAACTACCAGGACTTCCGCCTGAGCGGGAAGTTATCTTTTCTATTGATCTCATTCCTGGCACATCTCCTATTTCCAAGGCTCCTTATCGTATGTCTCCTGCGGAACTGAGGGAGTTAAAGCAGCAGTTGATGGAATTGCTCGAGAAGGGTTTCATTCGCCCTAGTACTTCAACTTGGGGAGCCCCTGTATTATTCGTCAGGAAGAAAGATGGTTCGATGAGGTTGTGCATCGATTATCGACAATTGAACTAGCAGACTGTCAAGAACAAATATCCATTACCGAGGATTGACGAACTATTTGACCAGATAGCGGGAGCTCAGTATTTTTCTAAGATCGATCTTCGATCTGGATATCATCAGTTGCGGATTAAGGAAGAGGATATCTATAAAACAGCTTTCCACAGCAGGTATGGTCATTTTGAATTTGTCATTATGCCTTTTGGTCTAACGAATGCACCAGCAGCTTTCTTGCAGTTGATGAACAATGCATTTCGGCCCTATCTTGATCGATGGGTCGTGGTATTCATTGATGACATCTTGATTTATTCCAAGAATGAAGAGGAGCATGCTGAGCATCTGAGGATGGCATTGCAACTGTTGAGAGATCATCAGCTATATGCCAAGTTTAGTAAGTGTGAATTTTGGCTGTAAGAAGTGTCTTTTCTAGGACATATCATCACCAAGGAAGGTATTTCTGTTGATCCTTCGAAGGTTGAGGCAGTGAAGAATTGGGAGCAACCTACTAGTGTGACTGAAATCAGAAGCTTCTTAGGCCTGGCAGGCTATTATCGTAGATTCATTCAAGATTTCTCTAAGATTGCGGTACCTATGACAAGATTAACCCGCAAGGAGAACAAGTTTGATTGGTCAGATGATTGTCAGCGAAGCTTTCAGACTTTGAAGGTATGTTTGACTACTGCACCTGTATTGGCTTTACCTTCTAGTGAAGGAGGTTTTGTGGTATACACTGATGCGTCAGGTATTGGTTTAGGCTGTGTACTCATGCAGCATGGGAAGATGATTGCCTATTCTTCTAGGCAGTTGAAGAAGCATGAAGAGAATTATCCTGTTCACGATTTGGAACTAGCAGCAGTCGTGTTCGCATTGAAGATATGGAGGCACTACTTGTATGGAGAAACATTCACAGTGTTTTCAGATCATAAGAGTCTGAAATATTTATTTTCTCAGAAGGAACTTAATATGAGGCAGCGAAGATGGTTGGAGTACTTGAAAGACTTCGACTTCTCGATTGAGTATCATCCTGGCAAAGGCAATGTTGTGGCAGATGCATTAAGCAGGAAGCCTGTGGCTAGATTGTCTAGTCTCATGTTACAAGAGTGGAAGCTACTGGAACAATTGGCTAGCCTAGATCTGAATGTCGATAATGATCGGGTTATGATTGCACAAATTCAACTTAAGCCTGAATTGTTGATGGAAATCAAGTACTTGCAAGATAATGATCCTGAGTTGGTAGAGATCAAGGGAAGCTTGAGCAGCAGACCTGACTTCTTGATGGCTGACGATGGAAGATTGTTATTCTAGGGTAGAACTTGTGTACTTGATGAAGCTGGAATAAAGAATAAGATTCTGGAGGAAGCACATAGATCCCGATATACCATTCATCCTGGAGGCACTAAAATGTTCAAGGATTTGAAGAGTTCTTTTTGGTGGCCGAATATGAAAAGAGAAGTTGCAGACTTCGTGAGTAGATGCTTGGTTTGTCAGCAAGTTAAGGCTGAGCATTTCAGACCGGCAGGAAAGTTAAAACCACTTGACATACCCCAATGGAAGTGGGAAAGTATTGGCATGGATTTCATTATGGGTCTACCTAGGACTCGTGGTGGATTTGATGCAATATGGGTGATTGTAGACCGATTGACAAAGTCAGCTCATTTCTTACCCATTAAGTCCAAGTGGAGAGTTGATGTATTGGCTGCTTTGTATTTGAAGGAAGTGGTAAGGCTCCATGACATACCAGTCAGCATTGTGTCTGATTGAGACCCCAGATTTACTTCACATTTCTGGAAAGGACTGCAAGAGTCTTTGGGTACTCGTCTGAATTTCAGTACTGTTTTTCATCCGCAGACAGATGGACAGACTGAAAGAACCAATCATATAGTGGAAGATATGCTTAGAGCATGCATGATTGATTTCGGAGGCAGTTGGAGTGATCACTTGGCAATAATTGAATTCGCCTATAACAACAGTTATCAATCCATCATACAAATGGCTCCTTTTGAAGCATTGTATGGAAGAAGTTGTCGTTCCCCATTATGTTGGGACGAGATAGGTGAGAAGCAATGGCTTGGACCATATCTTATTTCAGAATCGGCACAGAACATCCGTGTTATCCGAGACCGGTTACAAGTAGCCCAATCAAGACAGAAGAGTTATGCCGACACAAGGAGAAGAGCATTAGAATTTCAAGTTGGCGAGCATGTATTTCTGAAGGTTTCTCCTTCGAGAGGGATTCGAAGATTTGGCATTCATGGCAAGCTTAGTCCGAGATATATTGGTCCATTCGAGATCCTAGACAGAGTGGGAGAAGTTGCTTACAGACTGGCTTTACCGCCGCAGTTGTCTGGCGTACACAATGTTTTCCATGTGTCTATGTTACGGAAATATGTGTACGACCCCACTCACATCATTCAGCATGTGGATTTTGAATTGAAGGAAGATTTGACCTATGAAGAAAGACCTATCAAAATTCTGGATCGGAAACAGTAGCAACTCCAAAATCGTTCTATACCAATGGTCAAGATTCAGTGGAGTCGGCGTGGGACCGAAGAAGCTACTTAGGAGTCCGAAGATACTATGCGGAAGCGGTATCCCGACTTATTCTAGGTGAGCGATCTCTTTCCCTACTCTCAATTGTAGTGCGGTGAATTTGGAGGACCAAATTCCTTAAGTAGGGGAGGGTGTAATACCCCGATAATTTTTATTGAGCCCAATGTATTTATTAAGCTTTTATTAACTTAAAATTGAATTTTTAGTGAATTAATACTTGAATTTCAGACTTATAATATTTAATTCCTTAGAAAATAGAATAGTGAAAATTCGACTATCTTATAAAAATTTGAAAAAATGCTAATCGGGTCAAGGACCATGTAGTTAGAAACTTTGTCTTCTATGTTCGACCTAGCAAAAATCCGTAATTAGGGCTAATCAGTAGATTAAGTCTAAAAGTGCACACTTAGTTAACCTTTACCTAACCTCATCTTAAAACATCAAATTAGAGCTTAATACTCAACCAAATGAGCTCAAATCTATGACAAATGAAAGGCCACGATCTAAGGATCAATAGCCCTCTATCAATCGAACCCAAACCTAACCCTAGCACATGGTGGCGGCCGAGTTTTCGCTTGGTCAACCTTGGCGGCGCCGTTTTCCAACACCACCTTGCGTGGTCAATTTCTCCCAGCTCCAAAGTCTCCAGAAGCTCTATGAGCTATCAAAATGAAGCTCTACGAGTCTATTTTCTTTTGGTAGCTGTGGTGTTTGCATTGGATTCAGATCAAGGAAGATCTTGGTCGTTTAGTGGAGGTGGGTCGGCAGCCATTGTCCTCCTTCCTCTCCTCTTTGTTCCATCGATTGAGGTAGGTTTCCTTAACCAAAACCTGCACATGAATACATCAAATTATTCCTCTCGACGAGATCTTTCCAATGATATAAGAATCCCTAAATTTCATTAGGTATCCGAGGAGATATCAAGGTTTTTCTAAGGTGCTGTCCAGTTCTTTCTTCATTCTAGGGCTTTAAGTTCTCTCTTCGATTGAGGTAGGATCTAACAGCCCAACTGTAATTAATATACATGGATGTAAGCATCATCATGTTAGCTTTCATTTTGCGTAGAAAGCCCCAAATTTCATTGAGCATGTCTAGAGAATTTTGGATCGAAGTAAGAGCATGTCTAGGCTTGATTTATGCAGTGTTCTTATGAGTCAAAGCATGATTTTGGGCTGATTTTGAGTTGTATATCTTGATCCCCATATAGCATATCATACATGGATGGAATCAGCATCAAAGTAGCTTTCTTTTGATATAAGAAGCCCCAAATTTCGTTGTATATATTGAGAGAACCATACGATTTAGTAGAATCATGTCAAGAACTAGGTTTTCATATTGAGAGAACCATACGATTTAGTAGAAGCATGTCAAGAACTAGGTTTTCATGTGTTCATCATAGATAGGTTGTGATTCATTTAATTTCTGTTGAAATTCGTGTTTCAAAACTTTTGTATTATGACCCTAGTATGTATATTAAGAACCCTAGAGCATGTGGTTAAGATCCCAACCCATTTAGACCCCAAATTGTTGAGTTTTTTGTGTTTTCCAGAAGCCCGTTCACGTCTGCAAACCCAGGGGTCGACCCCATGGGTCGACCCATGCACCCCAGCAAGCAGACGGAGTCTGCCTGGCATGGGTCGACCCAATGGGTCAACCAATCACCAGGCAGACCCCTGGAATCTTCAGAGGTTTTTTCCAGGGGTCGACCCAATGGGTCGACCCACGTGCTGTATGACCCGGTAAAGTTGTATTTTGACCCGAGGATCGATTCGGACCATTAGGGGATCAACCCATTCAACCTAGTCCAATTGAAAACTATATTTTTGAGGAACCAATGACCTATTCATGTAACCCTATGATTTCAAATTACATTGGTTCCTATATTCAATCATAGTGTAAAAACATGCCATTTATCATCTCCATTTCAACGCATATAATGGTTAAATAGAAACCCACATAATTAGTGGTTAATTGTGCAACTAAATTTCTGTTAATGCATGCTATTTCACTCCTGTGCGAACTTATTCTTTACCTTATCATCTTGAATCAGCTTTTTGGCAAATTGTCTTAATGTAAATGATAATAGATAATCCTTGGTATATTAACTTGGTAATTTGGATTAAATTGATTGTTAAGTTGCTGGATAGTCATTTTTACCCCAGTAAAATGGATTGCTTACACACCTGAACGGTACACTGTCAGCCGTTCTTTCTTGACCTCGTGGACTGAGTTTTGGCCCAATTCTTGAAATGCGGCCCAAAGTGACCGTATAACCGAGTTTTTGTTTTAGTGAATCCAAGGACAAGTTAGTCCTTAAATCTCATGCTATTGGCAGTAATTCCTCTGATTAAATTGGCCATTTAACTTGACTGAATGTCTAGACAATCGTGAGATCTTGGATCTAATAAATCAATGCCAATGCATCATAAGGGCCCGGTCTGATCCTGGGGAGAGCGCCCGAAAGTTAGTGAGCCCATGGGATGTTAATGACATGGTGGGGCATTGCACCGAGTACTTGACTAGTATAACGTCTATGACATAAAAATCTCTTGTTACTTGTTACTTGATCGTGCTTGGAATGATGTTTAAATACTTGCTTGTTTGGCCAATTCTCAATTCTCAATTACTATCTCCTGTTGTAAATTCTTGTACTTGTTATCTTGTTATCTCTTGTCATCATTATATTTCTTGACCTTGCAAGATATTTGTATTACGCTGTTTTATTGTATTGTCTTTTATTTCCTTTATTTAGCATGTCATATGAAAGATGTAATTAACTTGTTAATCACGTAAACTTGCCAGTTATTTCCTACTGAGCATCAGCTCATAGTTGTTGTTTCCCCCCTTTCCAGGCTATTCAGGTGATGATGCGCATACCGATGGGGAAGGGCAAGAGTGATATCTTTTGAGTGTACTTGTTAGTAGATGCCGTGTGGGCATGGTTGTTTACCTCTAGTTATTTCCTTAGAGTTGTGTTAGTACTTTGTTATTTTTGGAGTCAGTTTTTGTATTAGAATTCAGATTGGAAGCCATGTTTGATCGTGTATTAGCAGTGTTGGTTATTGTAATAATTGGAATCATCTTGATCAATAGATTGTTTCTTTCCATAGCACCTGCGTAATTGTTTAGTTTAGTTTATTAGTGTTGTTTCTAGCTAGTTTCTAACTGTACGTCCCGATATTCCGCATCGGGGCGTGACACCGCGTTACTCTGGTACCGCTCCAGTTGGTCCGGATCGATCCGCTGCAACTCTCCATGGGTGATCCATGTGTCCTCGGTGGCGGGTCGCCCTCTCCAGCACACTAGGTAGCGTGGGTAAGATCCGCTCCTGGTAACTGTCACCTACTCATCCAGTATATGATCGATATGCTCTCGCTACCGTGAAAGAGGGGCTGGAGGTGGACACTCAGGTGTGGGATCACTCTCAATGGGAGGGGACGGCTCAAAAGGCTCACTAGGGATCACCGCTGGGTCCCTATATGCAACTAGATCCGACACACTGAAATTTGAGCTTATACCATATTCCTCGGGCAGGTCCATAACATACGCATTGGATCCAACGCATTTCAACACTCTAAATGGACCGGCTCCGTGGGCTTGCAATTTCTTTATGGTTCCAGAGGGAAACCGTTCAGGTCTTACCCTGATCATGACATATTCACCCTCTTGGAACTCACGATGGTGTCTATGGGCATCGGCTAGCTCCTTATACCGTGCGTTGCTGGCCTCAATGTGACGACGGACGTCGTCATGCAGACTCCTAACATGCTTAGCAAAAAGAAAAACACACGGATGCACACACGACCCTAAACAACCCTACAGTTAGTCCGACTCATGCATATGCAAAGGTGGACCAGGACACCCGAATGTGTGCCATGCATACACTAGATGTAACCGATGGTTGGCGGAAAGTGGGACTCCTAGACATCCTACTTTGTCCCTAGCATGCGGATGCCCATTGGATTTGGGAGGGCTAGGAGGGCCGGAAGTAGGTGTATCGGGCTTGGATGTGGGAGAATTGGGAGATCTAAAACTACCTTTGTCAATACCCCTAGATGTAGGGTAGGCATGCCATGTTCCCCAATCATCGGACCTATTACTATGTGGAGGTTGATTGGCCTGAGTGGGAAGAGAGTGGTAGGGGACTTCCTTGACAAGGTAGAAGGGAAGTGGTGGACCACGAGGCCCACTAGCGAAGGGGTCAAATGGGTCAAAGAATGTGTGACCCCTTGGTTCCTCCATTACATAGTCCCATGTTTAAAATTCATGAAGGTGATGGTCACCTCCATCCGTCGTGGTAGATGGGAGAGTGTATAGAAGATATGGCTCCTCCCTCGGGATAAAAGGAATGAAGTCGGGCTCGGCCGGTAACGGGAGGAGTAGAAGAATCTCTGTGGTAACATGACCCACAGTGTACACGGAGGTGATGGACCCTAAAGCAGAATGAGTGAAACTACGACCTGTGGGTCGGTCAAAGCCTAGAGCCAACAAGTGCGTAAATGTCAATTGCCGGTCTAACCCTTTAAGAAGGTCATCCAATGTATCCACATAGTGACTAGACCGGAAAGTGGTGTGAAATGAATTGATTGGCACTAGAGGTAGAATAGGGTCCAGGGATGGGAGGGGAGATGGGGTCAAGCCGTTCTTGAGCCAACTAAGAAGTGGTTCAGCTATGAAAAGCATACTCATTAGAAACACGGGTGGCTCGGGCTTTGGTGGCTCCAAATGAGAGGGCTCCGAAATAAGATCGGAAGGTGAGTGTGACGGTAATGGAGCTCTCATGGGTGGGGAAGAGGGGCCCTCTATGATGAGGAGAGGACTTTGGGAGGGCACCGTAGATGGTGCCGGCTTAGGACTACCAGCTGTTACCTCCTTATATTCGGGCAAGAGTCCGTCAATCCGAGTGCACATCCTATCCAGCCCATCCGAAATGGCTTTGAAGAGTTTGGCAACAGTGGGGTTCGGATTAGGGATATTATGATGGACTTGCCCCTCGGGTCTCGGCCTGGCGGTGGACCTAGGCTCGACTACAAGCGGGGCTTCTTGCCTCCGACTAAGACCCACTTGGTTGGAAGAGATTGGATGGGGTCGGTTGGAGGCGACTGGTCTGGATAGGTAGACCCTTCTAAGCTCTCTCTTCATGTCCCACCATGACTCGATGGGCCATTGCCTCTGGTGAGGACACACGGCGCTATCCTCGACGGAGCACCCGGCACACCGCTACCTCCTTGTGGCTCGGCGACGGCGGCACCTTCTAGTTATCTTTTCATCATCATGTTTAGGCCATGTTGGGCCTCAGTCTGGACTTGCTCAGGCCTTGTGGGCCTTGCCTTTTGGTCCCTGTGTGGACATCTTTTTGTTTAGGCACTTATTGGGCCATATAGTGGCCAATTGGGTTGCTTTGTGGGGTAATGGGTCTTGTTATGGGGTCAGAGGCTTATTGGGGCTTGAAGCCCACTAAAAAAGGGCCCATTAGGGTTTAGGGGGCGGCCCCCTCCCCATCTAGAGGAGGAGGAGGCAGCCGCCCCCCCCCCTTCCTAGTTCTACTAGGGAAGGTGGGGGGCGCTCCCCTTTCCCTTCCCCTTTCCCCCTCTCCTCCTTTCCCCAACTCCACCCCTTCCTTATCCCGCTTAGGATCCTTTCCTATTTTCTAAGTTTGCTGAATTATGGGCCGCCTTTCTCTCCTTGGAGCTGGGCGCACCCCTCCCCTTCTAGTTAGATTAGGGTTTTCCCATCCCCTATAAGTAGTTCTCACCTTGTACCGATTACAGTTTACACATGATTTTGAATACAAGTGAGTATTGTGCAAAGCTTTTTGCGCCCTTCTCTCTCTCTCTCTTTCTTCTCCTGCGACGGGAGAACGGCGGGGTGTGACGCCTCAGCCCTCGGTGGACTCCGGGGTTCCCTCTTATCCTCATCTTCTTCCTCAACGGTTCGTGTGCGTGATTCCAGATTTCTGCCCCGACTTGTAGCAGAGCTCGCGCCCCCTTCTTGGACGAGTTTTGCCACGATCTATTTTCTGGAGATACGTCTGCGGATCAGCTTCGCGTCGGCGCCGGTTTTGCATCAATCGGGGATCGGCACTGCCCGTACCGATTTTCTCCGCCGACCTGCGCCAGCACCACTTTCTCTGCTCGCCCAGCGGGGAGGCCCTGATTGCGAATTTTCCCCAGGCCTCCACGCTGCGTCTTTTGCACTGGTTTCTTCAGCGTTCGTGGATCTCCGAGTTAACTTTCCAACGCCGCCGACGGCGTTGCGTTTCGACATCGTCACCGTCCGTGGCGGTCGATCTCGTGGGGTTGCGCCAGCGTGTCTGCCCAGACCGCCCAGCGAACCAGTCCTAACTTTCAACGACTCCTGCGGCTCGCACCGGCGTCGTCTGCCAGCGCCATTTGGCCGAGGGCGACCTCTGCCAATCAGCTGTCACCACCAACCGGCCCGGACTTGTTCGGGTACCAGAAGGCCGATTTCCAGATTTTACCGGCGGCGTGCGCAGTTCTGTGTCCACAGAACCTGATCTGACTTTCAGCAGCGCCCACGGTCACCACCGGCGGATCCAGCGCGCCCCCTTTGGCCGGAGCGTTCCTCCATCAGTCAGCGACGCGTCCTCTCTGACGGTGCTTCAAACGGGCGTCGTATCAGCCCGTGAGACCCCCCTCCGCTCAGGCGCGCGCGACACCGGTTTCGGCAGCGTTGCACCCGAACCTCCTCGCGGCCAACCCGTCACCGAGTGCGGCCCGTCAACCCGTGTCCGGCAGTCCCGAACGTATTGGTTGTAGCCTTTTACCTCCCTGCGAGGAGTGGGCCACTATTGGGTTGTATTTTATTGATCTCTGGTGTATCGGGGTTGTTGGTTCACGGCCGGGGTCCTTCCCCACGCCTAGGCGTGGAGGTACGCGCTCCGACTCTCCTCCTTTTGCTTGCTCTTTTAGTATGTGATTGATTATGCCGCGTGAGAGAAGGTAGGCGTCTAGCCACTTTTTGCCATCACCGCGGATCGTGAGTGAGAGCATCCATCCCTAGCACTAGTCGAGCACCGAGCTAGGACTCGACTCCCCTTGTCTTTGGAGGTCGACTATACGCCTAGACACGTGCGCTTCCCTCCTTGGGACGGCCGAGGTCGGAGTTTCTGTTGAGAGACGTCCCTCATTCTGTGGGATATCACGGTGGTCAGCCACTTGGCGACCCTTGAGCGTGCTACTGCTGGCCTGAGTTAGAGTCTTTTGTGAGTCTTAGTCCGTGTCGGTCCCCGTCCCGCGTCAAATTTGGTATCAGAGCCAGGTCACCAACTTGTCCTTACAGGTTGGGTCTTAGGGTCGTGTCTAGGTTTTGGACGTGTCTTGTTTGAGTCTTGCATCTCATTGCATTCGTGTCCCTCTAGGTCTTAGGGTGTCAGCCTACCCTTCCCTTAGTCTCCTTTGCATGCCCACTCGGGGTGGTTCAGATTACCATCGCCCGGACGCCATGGGTGACCAACACCCACCTCAGGGACACCCATCTCTAGAGGATCTGCTTACCCAACTTGTGACCCGTATGGACAGGTCCGACCAGTCCATCAAGGAGTTGACTGAGCATCTAGATGGCCGTCTGAAGATCATTGAGGATCATGCCAGAGTGTCTGACTTAACCATCCAGGGCCTTGTTGGACGGATTGGGAGAGTTGATGAAGTGCCCCACCAGGACCCTCCTAGAGCCGATCGAGCCCCTCCAGTTGCTGCCGCTCAAGCCCCTCGGGCTCAGGAGCGACGTCCCCGAGCCCCCGACTTTGATGACTATGGGTCCGAGAATGATTTTGAGGGGAATGGGCGCCAGTACCGTGGTCGTCGACCACATCAGGATGAGGATGATAGGATCCTTAGGACCGTCCGTGCCGATCCACCCACTTTTGAGGGGTCCCTTGACCCAAAAGTCTACATAGACTGGGAGAATAGCATGGATAGGTATTTCGAATGGGTTGAGATGTCTGAGCTTCGGCAAGTCCGATTTGCCAAGATGAAGCTCGTGGGGAGAGCCCAGACCTACTGGAGGAATGTCGAGAGCCTGATGTTGCAGAGGCAGGACCCACCCATAGAAACCTGGATTGACATGCGGCGTAAGCTCCGCGAGAAGTATGTCCCTCCTTCTTACCGCCAGAGGCTCATCGACCGATGGCAGACCCTTAGTCAGGGCGATCGGTCCGTGACCGAGTACATCGCCGAGTTTGATGAGTATTATTTGCGATGTGGAGTTGATGAGGAGAAGGGCATGCCTGTTTCGCGTTTTCGCCGTGGTTTGAGGCCCGAGTATCAGTATGAGCTCTACCGTCGCCAGGTAGACACTTTAGAGCTGGCTTACCAGGTTGCCCTAGAGTTAGAGCAATTTGAGTTGGAGTTTGGCCCCACCTTTCGTCAGGGGATGCCTAGTCAGCGGGGTCTTGACCCTCGATCCACTTCCACCCAGTATGGTCGATATCCGGCGGCTCGGCCCGCGGAGCCTCTTCGCCAGGACCCTACTGGTCCCAGGCCTCGTCCACCCCTTCCTAGGGACCCGTTCCCTCCACCTCGCCAGCAGCCGCCCTACCCCCCCACACGCCCTACACTTCCACCTCCCGCGCACCCTGCGCGTTCTCAGCCTTTACTGCCCGCGCCCCGTCATGATGACAAGGGCAAAAGTCCTATGACCGCTGGAGCCTCATCCAGTGCGGGTGCACGTAATAATTGTTACCGGTGTGGCGGTTTTGGCCACTTTGCTGATAGATGCCCCACTCGAGAGAGGAAGGCCCTTGTCATGGCAGACCCCACTTCCACTGAGTCCCCCACTGAGCCTATTCCTGTTAGTTATGAGGTAGACCAGGACTTGGTCGAGGAGTTCTTCGATGATCTGCTCGAAGGAGAGCAGGATGGTGCCCAGGATAGTCACTTTCAGGGTGACCCACAGTTAGGGGTAGTTAGGTGCATCCTAGCCCAGCCCCAGGTGAGTGACGACTGGCGTCGCACCACCATTTTTCACACCTTCTGCAGGCTTGGGGGTAAAGCTTGCAAGATTGTCATTGATAGCGGGAGTTGCATCAACGCCATATCTACTGGCACTGTTACCCGCCTTGGGTTGACCCCAGTTGACCACCCTGCCCCCTATAGGGTTTCGTGGGTCGATTCTACCTCCATTCCTGTTAGGCTCCGTTGCCTGGTGCCCCTTCAGTTCCAGACCTATCAGGATGAAATTTGGTGCGATGTTCTACCTATGGAGGTAGGTAACATTATTTTAGGGAGGCCGTGGTTGTTTGACATGGATGCCACCCTACAGGGCCATGCAAACACTTGCACATTTGATCACAACGGCCACAGGATCACCCTCCACCCAGCCCCACCTAGGGACCCTACTGTTAGGGGACCAGCCGGCCCTAGTGCCAAGACCACCCCTCAACAGGGGAAGGTCAGCCCACCACCACCACCACCTCCGGTGTCAGTTTCCACCCCCTCTCCCACCCTCACCATAGAGGCTCCTCCGACTAGGAGGTTGATGATCATCAGTCCCCGAGAGATGGAGAGAGAGGTTGCTAGTGGTGTCCCTCTTTTAGCTGTGGTTGTCAGGGAGACGGGTGAGGTGGTCCCCAGTCTCGAGGGAGTGACAGACCCTCAGTTAGCTGAGATGTTGCGAGAGTTTGCTGATATTTTCCCGGAGGACCTTCCCGAAGGCCTTCCACCATTGCGTGACATTCAGCACGAGATTGATCTTGTCCCGGGCTCGTCCTTGCCCAATCTTCCACATTATAGGATGAGTCCCACGGACCACGCTGAGCTACAGAGGCAGGTTGATGAGTTGATGAGTAGGGGTTCCCTTCGGGATAGCAAGAGCCCCTGTGCTGTTCCCGCCCTGCTAGCGCCGAAGAAGGATGGCACATGGCGTATGTGCATCGATAGCCGTGCGATCAATAAAATCACGGTTAAGTATAGGTTTCCCATTCCCCGGCTGGATGACTTGCTTGATATGATGTCGGGAGCCACGATTTTCTCGAAGATCGATCTTAGGAGTGGCTATCACCAGGTAAGGATCAGACCAGGTGATGAGTGGAAGACTGCATTTAAGACCAAGGATGGTCTTTACGAGTGGTTGGTCATGCCCTTCGGGCTGACTAACGCCCCTAGTACCTTCACGCGGGTGATGACGCAGGTGTTGCGTCCTATGATTGGAGTGTTTGTGGTCGTCTACTTCGACGACATCTTGATTTATAGCCGCACTAGGGAGTTACACCTAGACCACCTTAGGCAGGTGTGTGTTGTTCTAAGACGGGAGAGCTTGTTTGCCAACCCTAAGAAGTGTAGCTTCATGACTGACCAGGTTTCTTTCTTAGGGTTCATTATGTCCCGTGACGGAGTCTCCGCTGATCCGGAGAAGATCCGTGCCATAGTGGAGTGGCCCGAGCCCCGCTCACTCCACGATGTTAGGAGCTTTCATGGTCTGGCGACATTCTATCGCCGTTTCATTAGGGGGTTCAGTTCTATCACCGCCCCGATCACGGATTGCATCCGTAAGGGCGAGTTTACCTGGACGAAGGCTGCTGCCACAGCCTTCCAGACTATCAAGGATCGCATGACCCAGGCACCCGTTCTTACACTTCCTGACTTTTCTAAGGTGTTTGAGGTTACATGTGATGCCTCAGGTGTAGGCATAGGGGGAGTGCTTAGCCAGGAGTCCCACCCTATAGCCTTTTTCAGTGAGAAACTCAATGATGCCAAACTGCGTTACTCTACTTATGACAAGGAATTCTACGCAGTTGTCCAGGCTTTGCGCTATTGGAGGCACTATCTCCTCCACCAGGAGTTCGTGCTCTTTTCTGACCACGAGGCATTGAGATTTCTCCACACCCAAAAGAAGTTGAATGCCAGACATAGTAGATGGGTGGAATATTTGCAGGAGTTTACATTCGTTCTCAAGCACAAGGCAGGTGCTGAGAACAAGGTGGCCGATGCTCTTAGTCGGCGGGTGATGTTGATATCCACCATGAATGTTCAGGTGGTTGGTTTAGAGAAGTTGAAGGAGGCCTACATTGATTGCCCGGACTTCGGTCCCATTTATTCAGCCCTTCAGTCAGGACCGTCCCGTGAGTTTAGCGAGTATGTCCTTCAGGATGGTCACTTATTTCGAGGGGATAGGTTGTGCATCCCACGGACTTCAGTTCGTGATTTTCTTACGTGGGAGCTTCATGCAGGAGGTCTTGCCGGCCACTTCGGCCGAAACAAGACCATAGAGGCTGTTGAGCACCGTTTCTGCTGGCCCAGTTTGAAGAGGGATGTGGCCCGCATAGTTGCCCAGTGTCGTATTTGTGCCCTAGCGAAGCAGAGGAAACAGAACACTGGCCTTTATACCCCTCTGCCTGTCCCTGATAGTCCTTGGCAGGATATCAGCATGGACTTTGTGCTTGGCTTGCCCCGTACTGCACGGCGGCATGATTCTATTTTTGTTGTGGTTGACCGCTTCTCCAAGATGGCCTTGTTTATTCCTTGTTCCAAGACATCGGATGCCTCTAGAGTTGCCAGGTTGTTCTTCACCCACTGTGTGTCCAGGTTTGGGTTGCCGCGTACCATTGTTTCTGATAGGGATGTGCGTTTTACGAGCTATTTTTGGAAAACCCTTTGGCGGATGATGGGCACCCAGTTGAAGTTCTCCACCGCATACCACCCCCAGACTGACGGTCAGACGGAGGTAGTCAATAGAAGTCTAGGGGATCTTCTGAGGTGTTTAGTGAGTGACAGAGTTGGAGATTGGGACCTTGTCTTACCATTAGCAGAGTTTGCATATAATGATTCGGTCAATAGGTCTACAGGGTTGAGTCCATTTGAGATTGTCACTGGTCGTAGACCTAGGAAGCCGATTGATTTGATTCCCTCCCCCATTCAGTCCCGAGTCTCTGAGTCAGCTGAGTCTTTTGCGGAGCATATTAGACAGTTGCATGACCATGTCCGTCGTCATATAGAGGCCAGCAACGCACGTTACAAGGAGTTAGCTGACGCGCACAGACGCACACGTGAGTTCCGCGAGGGAGAGTACGTCATGGTCCGGGTTAGACCGGAACGGTTTCCTTCGGGAGCCGTAAAGAAGCTCCAAGACCGCGGTGCAGGACCATTCAGAGTGTTGAGGCGTATTGGGTCGAACGCGTATGAGATCGAGCTTCCAGACGACTACGGGATCAGTTCGACGTTCAATGTCTCTGATCTGGTAGCTTATCGGGATCCCGCGGTGATACCCAGTGAGTTATTTGGGCCTGACCCTCCTGTTGTGAGTGATACACCTACTGAGAGTCCACCTCCTCCAGCCCCATTACAAAAACGCGAGCATATAGATTGCATACTGGATGAGCAGGTGACTACTACCAGGAGCGGAGCCTACCAACGCTTCTTAGTGCGCTGGAGAGGGCGCCCCGAGTCGGACAACACCTGGATTACACGTGGAGAGCTGGAGCGGATCGATCCGGACCTGCTGGAGCGGTACCTCAGCGACCGTGACCCTTACTCGACGGGGTCGAGTTCTTCCCACCCGGGGAGAATTGGTGAGGACACACGGCGCTATCCTCGACGGAGCACCCGGCACACCGCTACCTCCTTGTGGCTCGGCGACGGCGGCACCTTCTAGTTATCTTTTCATCATCATGTTTAGGCCATGTTGGGCCTCAGTCTGGACTTGCTCAGGCCTTGTGGGCCTTGTCTTTTGGTCCCTGCGTGGACATCTTTTTGTTTAGGCACTTATTGGGCCATATAGTGGCCAATTGGGTTGCTTTGTGGGGTAATGGGTCTTGTTATGGGGTCAGGGGCTTATTGGGGCTTGAAGCCCACTAAAAAAGGGCCAATTAGGGTTTAGGGGGCGGCCCCCTCCCCATCTAGAGGAGGAGGAGGCAGCCGCCCCCCCCCCCTTCCTAGTTCTACTAGGGAAGGTGGGGGGCGCTCCCCTTTCCCTTCCCCTTTCCCCCTCTCCTCCTTTCCCCAACTCCACCCCTTCCTTATCCCGCTTAGGATCCTTTCCTATTTTCTAAGTTTGCTGAATTATGGGCCGCCTTTCTCTCCTTGGAGCTGGGCGCACCCCTCCCCTTCTAGTTAGATTAGGGTTTTCCCATCCCCTATAAGTAGTTCTCACCTTGTACCGATTACAGTTTACACATGATTTTGAATACAAGTGAGTATTGTGCAAAGCTTTTTGCGCCCTTCTCTCTCTCTCTCTTTCTTCTCCTGCGACGGGAGAACGGCGGGGTGTGACGCCTCAGCCCTCGGTGGACTCCGGGGTTCCCTCTTATCCTCATCTTCTTCCTCAACGGTTCGTGTGCGTGATTCCAGATTTCTGCCCCGACTTGTAGCAGAGCTCGCGCCCCCTTCTTGGACGAGTTTTGCCACGATCTATTTTCTGGAGATACATCTGCGGATCAGCTTCGCGTCGGCGCCGGTTTTACATCAATCGGGGATCGGCACTGCCCGTACCGATTTTCTCCGCCGACCTGCGCCAGCACCACTTTCTCTGCTCGCCCAGCGGGGAGGCCCTGATTGCGAATTTTCCCCAGGCCTCCACACTGCGTCTTTTGTGCTGGTTTCTTCAGCGTTCGTGGATCTCCGAGTCAACTTTCCAACGCCGCTGACGGCGTTGCGTTTCGACATCGTCACCGTCCGTGGCGGTCGATCTCGTGGGGTTGCGCCAGCGTGTCTGCCCAGACCGCCCAGCGAACCAGTCCTAACTTTCAACGACTCCTGCGGCTCGCACCGGTGTCGTCTGCCAGCGCCATTTGGCCGAGGGCGACCTCTGCCAATCAGCTGTCACCACCAACCGGCCCGGACTTGTTCGGGTACCAGAAGGCCGATTTCCAGATTTTACCGGCGGCGTGCGCAGTTCTGTGTCCACAGAACCTGATCTGACTTTCAGCAGCGCCCACGGTCACCACCGGCGGATCCAGCGCGCCCCCTTTGGCCGGAGCGTTCCTCCATCAGTCAGCGACGCGTCCTCTCTGACGGTGCTTCAAACGGGCGTCGTATCAGCCCGTGAGACCCCCTCCGCTCAGGCGCGCGCGACACCGGTTTCGGCAGCGTTGCACCCGAACCTCCTCGCGGCCAACCCGTCACCGAGTGCGGCCCGTCAACCCGTGTCCGGCAGTCCCGAACGTATTGGTTGTAGCCTTTTACCTCCCTGCGAGGAGTGGGCCACTATTGGGTTGTATTTTATTGATCTCTGGTGTATCGGGGTTGTTGGTTCACGGCCGGGGTCCTTCCCCACGCCTAGGCGTGGAGGTACGCGCTCCGACTCTCCTCCTTTTGCTTGCTCTTTTAGTATGTGATTGATTATGCCGCGTGAGAGAAGGTAGGCGTCTAGCCACTTTTTGCCATCACCGCGGATCGTGAGTGAGAGCATCCATCCCTAGCACTAGTCGAGCACCGAGCTAGGACTCGACTCCCCTTGTCTTTGGAGGTCGACTATACGCCTAGACACGTGCGCTTCCCTCCTTGGGACGGCCGAGGTCGGAGTTTCTGTTGAGAGACGTCCCTCATTCTGTGGGATATCACGGTGGTCAGCCACTTGGCGACCCTTGAGCGTGCTACTGCTGGCCTGAGTTAGAGTCTTTTGTGAGTCTTAGTCCGTGTCGGTCCCCGTCCCGCGTCAGCCTCCTAACCTCTCTCAAGCGCTCAATGTGGTTCCACTTTTCGGCAGCCTCGTGTAGAAGCCTCTCCTTGGCGAAATAGAATGGATCGGCTTCGGACAAGGTATAACAATCAAAGTATGTATCCATGGCGTCCTCCCACTTGAGGTAGTCGCCCGGGTCATTGGAGCCATAAAAATCCGAGGCTTCGGGCCTACAGAAGTAGAGAGGGTGGTTGCCAAGTCCATGGGTGTGCCTACGATCATATCACCTAGGCGATCGACATTCCATTGGAAATGGGGAACTACAAGACGGACATGTTGACACTTGGACAAGACACTAGACACAACTAATGCAAACACAGACTAATGCACTTAGACCTAAACCAATATCCGGTACCTGACGGAGTTAATCGATCCGAAGATCACTCGCGTAAGTGTGCGGCCTTCCCGATAGGCATAGCCTAATGTTTGGACAACACCTTTTAATATACCGAATTATCGGGATGAAATGTAATTTTAAAACACCCCTTTTTTGTTTTAAAAATAATGATGATCCTAGACTCGACTTAGACCATGATGCATGCAAGACTTATGCAAAGACTACCTTAGACTCAACTCGCTCTGATACCAAACTGATGCGGGACGGACACGGGAATCGACTCTAAGTGATGCGAACCTCGGACTCTAGGTGCGGACACGACCAACAACACACAACTACGGAGATACTTTGGCCCGACATGAGGAGTTCCTATAGGCTATACGTCGCTAACAGAAACGCAGGCTCACTCGTCGTCCCAAGCAAGGGAAATGCGGATCGTGCGCGGTTGAAGAACTGGCAGAGTTCAAGGGTAGTCCGACTCACTTCCAGACTCGGATCGAGTCACGGGACGGGTCACTCTCACACTCACAGCGGTGACATGGACTCACAGGCTAGAATCCTATGCTCTCACAGTGGCATACGACAATATACTAGCTAAGTAAATGAAATGCCAAGAAGGTAAGACCGTTACCTCCATGCACCCGGCGTAGGGAAGACAACCCCGGCCAATCTTGGACTCCCGGTTAACACAATTTTACAGCAATACAATAAATTTGACCCACTCCATGCAGGGAGGTAGCAGGTCACATGTGGGACCCGGGAGTCATGACAATCGGGTTGATGGGCAGCATCTTGATGTCATCCCGGCGGTGCCGAACACGCGTTTTCGTGCTGTCCGGACGGCGCGATCTACGGGTCCGTGGGGCCTACGGACTGCTCCAACCTCTGGCTCTGGTGGGGTGGGACCCGCTGTGATGGGGACCCCTGGTGGTGTGCCTCCCTAGACGGTGGTCGGCCGGAAACATCAGTCGGAGACCGATCGGCTCCGTTCACCAAGTGGGGAAGTAACTGCCCACGGATTTTGACTTCTATTTTTCGACGCGCGCTCCGGCGAGATCGGCCACTGCGATCAATCCCAATGTCGGATCGGGACACAAGAGCTATCTCTTGAAAGCTCTCTTGAAATCCTTCAATCTAGGCCCTGAGAGAGGATCTGGATCTGCACGGATCTGGACCTTGTTGAATTTTGAAGTTCCTGTTGTACAGTACCCGAACTCTCAGAACAACAGGGAGTTTTTCTGATAGTTGCCTTTGACCGCTGGGTAGACGTCCGATTCAGATCTTGAGCTCTTCATCAAAGTTGTGGAGGAGAAAGAGAGGAAAACAACAATAATTTGTGTGGGAGGATTGGTGGAGGCGATGTTTGTTAGGATTTTAACACTGATGGGTGGTCGGATCTGGAAATTGGCTGACAACACTGTAGATGGATCTGAAGATGAATTTTAGAAAATATGAAATGGCATGTGAAAATTCCACGAAAAATTGGGGACGGAGGGGAAGGTGGACAAAACTCCCAGTAAATTTGGGAGCTCCTGGAAAAATCAAAACATAGGTAGAAAATGAGAAACTTAGGGTAGGTGTGGATCTGGACTAAAAACAGATAGATCTGAAATGAAAAGATGAACGAAAATTGAAAAATATGAATAGGAGTCTAAAGGCCAAACCAATGTTTTTAGAACATGGAGGGGACCTCTGGAACACGCCTTAAAAATCCCAGCTCAAAATGATCTCGTGGTTGGCTGAAGAAATTCGTGGAATACACCTCTGTCCTGGGTGGACAGAACACCGGCAGCAATCACGGTGGTGCGATGGCGGCGGCGACGATCACCGGAACGATAAGGGAGGAGTCACACCTCTAGAATACAACCTTCACAGCTGCAAGGGGGAGAGGGAGGAGAGAGGAGGGGGGCGGCCAAGGCTGCTCCAACAAAATTCATCAATTTCTTCTTCATTAATTCTAATCAAATGAAAATACAAGGTATATATATGAAATGACAAATGACTTAAACTACCCTTGGACCTAGGGTTTTGGGGAATAAAATAATGAGTAGAACTAATTATTTCTAATCACCATTTTACAAAAAAATAAAATTGTGATGGTGAGAGGGGGGCGCCCCCTTGACTAAGTTGGTGGGGTTGGTGGCCAACCTTGACCCTTAAGCACACTTGTCCCCCACTTGGCCCACCCTTCTAGAAGCCCACAATTTGACATGTTGAATGTCCCCACATGGGCCCTAGGGATGAGGTGGATCAATGGGAGGGGGTTTGGGGGGCCCGTGGGACCCAAGGGGTCCAAATTGCACATAAGCCCCTCTTACATTCCAAATTACAAACTGAGTAAAACGAAATAAACACACATTACACACAAATAATGTCTAAACAAATATGATAAATGTCGGGACTCAAGGGGGAGTCTCCAGGCTGTCTCCGAGCCAGATGGAAGCCGTTGTCGCTCGGGTGGTGCTCCACGTACGGTATCGGTGGCTCGCCGACTCGTACCGCTCGTGTGCTCTGGTGTCCGCACCAGGAGTGTTCCGCTGGAAGGGTTGGAGGAGTGCACTGCTAGAGGGTGAAGGGGAGTGTACCGTTGGACAATTGGGAGTGTACCGCTGGAAGGGTTGAACTGGGAGTAAAGGGTTAAGGAAAAGTAGGGTGGAGTTTAGATGGGTGGAACAAAGTTCAAGAGAGGGAGTGCCTTGTTCATGCAGGTCTGATAGAGAACCTCAGAGGACCAACTTTCACCTTTTTGTCATGTAATTGAGTCCCAATTCCCGTTCAATAGTGCAGTCCTTTGAGTCTTATTCTGTCAATTCCGGGAGCTTTACATAATTCCTTTAGTTGATTAGAATGTTTTATTGTTGCTTAGTCCCATTCATTTTTTTTTGCTTCCTTTTGTCTTTTAACTTATCGTTATTTCTGACAAAAATTCGGCAACATCTCCCCTTAACCTGGGTGGTAAGGGAATAACAAGGAACATGCCCACAGGGTGTGACATGAACCAACAACTGAGGTGTGTGCCTAGGCAGCGACCTTTGGGGAAACTTTGGAAGACTCGGAGAAAACGCAGAACGAGAAACCCTTCAACTGATACGAGGTGTGAATGCACCGTAGAAGTGATAATCAAGGTGTGCCGGGCTGGCAGTCCAAGGGTGTGCTGCTGAGTAGGCCAATAGGGGGGGTGTGCCGCTGAGCAGGCCAATAGAGGAGGTGTGCCGCTGAGGCAGCCAAGGGAGTGCTGCTGAGTAGGCCAATAGGGGAGGTGTACCACTGAGACAGCCAAGGGAAGTGCGTGCCGCTGGGCAGACTCAAAGAGGTGTACCACTGGGCGAACGAAAATAGACGTGCCGTTGAAGGGCTTGAACAGTGTGATGACCGAGGGGCTTGAATGGGCGTGTGCATACCACTGGTTCCGGGGAAGGAGCAAAGGGAGATGTTCTGAGCACTAAGGGGGGGGTCCTGTGTGTCAAGGAGGATGGTGAGCTCCCACGGACCCGTTTAGCTAAACTCAAGGGTTGTTGTACTAAAGAAAGCCCCGGGAGGGGGAAGAGGTCAACTCTGTCCCGTCAAGCCAAGGACAAAACCCATCCAACAGGTAGGCCAGTGCCATGGGAAGTGGGATAGAGCCAGAAGTTGGAAAACTAGGAGCAGACACACAAAACCCACTGATCAACGATAAGAAGAAGGCAACAAATGCAACAAAAGAAGGCAAAGCCATAAGATATTATATTTATGACGAACTCAAAACGGCAGAGATCATGGCCCAAAGGCCAAACGTGATGCATTACATCCAAACGAACGGGAGAGGAAAACAGGGAAAAAAAGAAAGAAAAACTTGGGGAGAGGGTTAGGATGAGGAAGGGTGATCGTTCCCTTCACCGCCATCCTTCCCTCTCCACTACACAGCACATTCTCTCTTTCTCTCCTTTCTCTCCTCTACCTTCTTCTTCTTCTCTTCTTCTTCTGTGTTGTGCTCTTCGAACGCTTTTTTTTTGCCCGTGGATTCTGCCTCTGGTCTTCTTCTCTCTGAGAGGCTTTTATACATGGACCGTTTGACGGGGGACCTCATGATGGCACTGCCATCCGAGGTTGACTTTGGTCTCTTCCATGTCAGGTGGGGATCTCGCTCATCCAACTAGAAGGCGACACCAAGGCGGGTGCTAGCTGGCGTTGAAGTGGCCGAGCTGCGCGCCAAGGGGCCTGCCTTGTGACCATTGAATTATCTGCGGGTTTGTACCATTCAGGGGAATTCACCGCTGTGCTGCTGGGGTCCCAGGCCGTTGTGCCGCTGGAGGGGCGTGAAGGCTGGTGTGCCGCTGAGGGGCCGCCTGGCGTGTCGCTGAGCGGGCGCTGGAGGGGCCGCCTGGCGTGCCGCTGAGCGGGCACTGGAGGGTGTGCCGCTAGGGGCATGAAGGTTGGTGTGCCGCTTGTTGATTTGTTTTGCTTCTCTTCTTCTTTTTTGTTCTATGTGCAATAAAGATGATAGGCAAAAATCAAAGATCTCAATCAACCCAAGGACATGCGAACCATGAACCTAGGCAACCAGAACAAGCTCTAGCATGGGCATGTTGTCTCAATCATCAAACTGAACTAAGGAAATAAAGAAAAACACACGTCGGGGCGTGGAGCAAAAGCAAATAAAAACACACCGCAAGGGTGGAGCAAGGAAAGAGAATAAGAGATATGAGATGGAGAGAAAACTAATGCCCAATACCAAGAAAGAACGTGATCGCCACCAAAGTAAAAACAAGCCAAAGACTTGAAAATACCTTGGAAATAGGTGGATGAAGCACCCGCCCACGGGAGAGATAAAATCATGGAAATCTGCAGATCAACGGAATGTAACGGCCGAAAGCCCACGCGTCACTGGGAAGTGACGGTCGCTCGATGAACCGCTATATGAATCTGATGCGCCTGCACAAGACCGTCAAATAACCTGCAGTAATAGCTTGTGGATTCTTTTAACTCCAACTCTTCCAGCCGGCCAGAAGACTTGGGCCTCGTATGGTGAACCTGTAAACCTGCCAAAGAACGTGAAAACACAAGAAAACAGACCCAGATTAGTCCTTTAAACAATATAGCATCAATTCTTCAATAAACTCAATAGCATGCAAAAGGAAAGGAAAGTACCGAGGAGGTTTTGGTTTTTTAACCCCTCTGGGCGTTTTAAAAATGTAGGAGAATGTTTAGATGATGAAAAACCAGGGAGGACGTGGAAAAAGAAGAGGGACAATACTTTTGAGGAAAGGGAAATGAGGAAAAACACAATATGTAATGATGAACTTTGAAAACCAATGGAACGAATACTCCCTTCACCGCGAAGCGGATGAACGTAAAAGAGAATTCTCCTTGGTCAGATGTGACTCCAGAATGCGGCAGCACTTCGACGCGAACTCCAGATCTTCCTCTCTCGGGCCATGAAGTTAAGGGTGCTATTTATAGACCCTCAAACTCTCCGGTCGAGTAGAGGATAATCCAGCAAGATAAGAGGATAACTCTTAGCAAATCCTTGAAGATAATATCACCAAGAGTCCATAGAAATAAATAGAAGGTTCTGAGGATCAGATTTGGAAGAGAAATCAACAATTCAAACTCTTATCTCGACCACGGAGTAGCATAGAAAAGGCCTGAATTGCCCGGACTCTCTGTTGTATGTAACGGCTACTCGACAGACCGCCACATGAAAATAACGCGCCATGGAACGTCCGTTACATTCAACCTTATCTCAAAAGAGATAAGATCAATAGGAAGAAGGTCAAACAAGTTGGACTCTCGAAGGAAAGTAACGGCCAAGGCTGGACGCGTTGGAATAAATAATGGCTGCACGACAGACCGTTAGATTCAACGGATAAGTAAGAGGATAAGCTTTAGAACAAAGGCCTCAAACTTTAGGACTCTTCAATAAGTAACGGCCCAGGGATCATGCGTTATATGGAAGTAACGCACCTAGGGAGGACCGTTATTAACAATGAGGATAAAAAAGGTGCAAAGCTTGCTAAGCTCGTCGAATAAAAGGCCACAATAAACCACACTCCAACCAAGGAGAAGACTCAAGAAATAGGCTTCAAACTGATCAAGGAGACTCGATAAAGAGTGAACAACTCGGAGCATCATATGGATAAACAAGGAGACAACCCAACTTATTGGTCAGAAAACGGGTGTCAACAGATGCCCCTCCTTAGCGCCCTCTTCATAGGGGAGCGAGTGGAGGTGAAGCGGAAATGAAAATGGAAACATGGAGATGAAGCGGAAATGAAGCGGAGTGAAGCGAAAAAGTGGGCGTTAAGGTAAACGACACCCATTCTTTACCAACAAGCGATAGGAACTTTCCGGAAAACTTCGAACTGATCACGAGGAAATAGCCAACCAAAGGACGCATGTCTGGAGGAACTAACAACTAAGGAAAGGAAACACGGCTAGCCGCCGGAGGCAACGGAAAGGAAAGATAACAGACTAAACTCCAGATAGGAATCTTCAACCAACCAAGTCGAGCGACGAGATCAAAGGAAACCTTCTAATTCAGAGTGTGAATAATTCTCCTCATTCGAGCTCAAGAATACAGCTCTTCACCAACATCGAGATACCTTGAACAGATGAAGCACATGAATGCTCAAAAGATGCGTATGATGCATGCTGGGCTAAAGAAAAAGAAATCTTTAAAACGAATGCAAAGAAAGATAAAATATCAAGATACCCGAGAATAATATTGCTAAGCTGGAGAGACTAGGGTCAGGACACCATCTGCAACCACGGCGTGCAAGATAGAACCATCGTCCTCAAAATTTTCCAACCTAACGGCCTATCCAACGATTAAACATGTGGACTTAAATCATCATTATTTTTGTTTAAGGGGAAGATCAGATCCTGGAACACACGAATGACCAGCCGGTTCTCGAGATAATATATCATAGGTAACATATAGTAATGCATTGAGGGATTAAGGGAAAGAGATATAATACCTGACTTACCTGCCTGACGAACGGCAAAGCGTGTTGTTATTCATAACTTCATTCAGGAGAAAGAGGTTAGCCAATAATTGATATGAGTATAAATCAAGGCATAACCATTCATACGTGTTAGAAGCATTAATAATATGTGCCATGGCAGAAAATGCAATCATCTAAACATCAAATAGACTATTTCATTCATCAAGAAACTTGCAAGTTTGTAACGGTCTACTTAGAGGGCGTCACATAAAGTAACGGCCATGGAAAAACCGTCATAAACTAAGCAGTTCACATTCTCTAATGAAACAGTTCAAATTCATGTAACGGTCTGAATAGTACGCGTCAGAGGGTGTAACGGTCAGACGACAGACCGTCACATTTCCTGAGCGTTCAAAAAAAATAAACCGAACAGCCCATGGCCTCATTCAAGCATTCAACACTCAACCGCCCTCAAACACCCACACACCCCAACCCGAGAAGACCACCGGCGACCACCCACGACCACCGACGAAATGGCTGGCGACGAGCCTCCACCGCCGCTGAAGAAGAGGGAGAGAGGGAAGAAGAAGGCCATCCGACGCCTCCACCGCCGAATAGAACGAGAGGAGGTGCCAAGGCCCGTGGAAGAAGAAAGTAGGGCGAGGGGGCCAACAATGGAGGAAAGAGAGGTTCCCATGGCCGAGGAGGACCAAGGGGAAATCCCCATGGACGAGGGAGAGCCCAAGGAACAAGAAAAGAAGAGGAAGAGGGGCCAAGACCGAGAGGTAGGCCGCCCACCCTAATCTTCCAATTTTTAATTTTTATAGTTTTTTTACGTGTATGCATGTGGGAATGGGGTAGAAAATGGGTCTACGAACCCATTAGGATTGATTGCAGGCCCTTTTGGCCAAAGTGGGAGAGCCATGGAATGCAAAGGAAAAACGCCCTCTAGCAGGGAATGTGACGGTCCTTCCAGTGACCGTCACACACCTAACGCGCCACCCCTGATGCGTTAGAGACATGTGACGCCCCACTCCAGGGCCGTTACATCCACCAGAGGCTAGAACTATTTTTTAGGTTTTCAATTATTCAGTTTTTGTTTTGTTTTCATTTTATGAATGCTATGCAATGATTTTATGATGCATTTGACTGACTTATGATCTAAATGAATGCAGGGAAAAAGACCAACGAGGATCTCCTGGCTTTAGATCCGGGCGGTGTACCAGGCACTGCCCGATTACCAGAGAGAGAGATTGGCTGGGATGGGATTCACCGAGGTGCTGAGCATCGAGGTGACCAGGATGGACACGCCTCTGCTATACGCCTTGCACGAGAGATGGGATCCGATTAGCAGGGCGTTCATCTTCTCGTGGGGTCATATGATCCCCACGCTAGAAGACATGGCGAGAATTGCCGGGCTGCGAGTCCATGGAGCCGCAGTGACAGGATGGACCTACAGGAACTACTGGGAGATGGCCCAGGAGCTACTGGGGCTGGATTTGATCAGACCGGGGCAGACGTCACCCCAGCTCTCGAGATCAGTACTACAGGAGAGCTTAGGACTGAGAGGAGCAGCGATAGCTGTGGGTGAGCTACCAGAGGAGCATCTGGGTAGAGTGATAGACCAGGTGGCAGAGGCTGGACCGGAGGGAGATCGCACCCTGAGGCGGTTCCTGATGCTTTTGTTCGGGAAGCTGCTGTTTGCGACTCGAGCAGATGTGATCAGCTGCAGGTTGCTGCCGATGATCGAGGATTTGGGCAGAGTTGGAAAGTACGCCTGGGGAGCGGTAGTGCTAGCCTTCCTGTTCGAGTCCCTCAGCACGACGGACCGACAGACGATGTTGGGCGGCTTCTCGCCTTTTCTACAGGTAAATGCAATTTAAATGCTTCTATTATGATTTATGCAAATGTTTATGTAGTTGACTGACTAAACTAAATGCAGTTCTGGAGCTACATGTACCTCCCGGGCATCGGACGGGGCACACTACTCTACGCCGATGGCATCCCGATCGCGAGGTGATGGGTGGTCACGAGGGACCCGGGGTCGATCATCAGATTGACCCGGGCGATCCAGGACGATTTGGATTCCTTCCCGCATACGACGGTAAGCCCGAACTCAAAATGCCTTTTAAATGATTTAAATGCTTTTATATGCTTCTAAATGATGAACTCATATGCTGATGAATGGACTATCATGCTTCTAGGTGAGGTGGACCCCGTACAGAGGTGAGAGTTACGAGGGACAGCCGTGGGTGGAGGCAGCCCTCTCGTACCGGGGACGAGACATATGGTTGCACTGCATCCATATCATCGAGCCTCTTCAATATCGGCTGATTCTGAGGACTCGGGGACTACACCAGCCTGAGGTGACTTTCCCACGCCGTAGTGACGACCACCCGGGGAAATCAGCGAAGGGAATCAGCGGTGACATAGACTGGTGCGCCCGGAAAGCAAAGTACATCCATGACTGGAACAAGCGGGGCAGAGCAGTGAAAGAGCGGGATGAGAGTGATGAGGCGTATTTGAAGGCCTTCGCCCGACTGTACGGGGACCGGGTGTACCGAGGTACCCATCGACCGGTATGCAATTCTAAACTCAAAACCCTGAAATGCCTTTTATAAGAAGTTTTATCCTATATGCACTGACTCACATGCTTCTAAAAATGCAGCTAGACCCTGAGGGAAGGATAGCCGAGCTCGAGGGGCTACTCCACGCCACCGTCCAGCAGCAGGATGAGTACCGGACTGCCTTGGAGCTCCTGGTAAGATTCCCAAAACCTTGGATTTAAAATGGTTATGCTTTATGATGCAAATGATGCAAATGCGATTGACTGACCATGACTTCTAAATGCAGCGGGACCGGATGCCCCATCGTCATCCTCACAGCCTGCCAGAGGCAGGGCTGAGCGAGACGCCGAGTTTGCTCGAGCAGTTGCTCGGGTCGAGGAGGCGGAGGCCACCCTCGCGGAGCGGGTAAGATGCTAAATGCTATACTCAAATGCTTATGCTTATGTGACTAACTAGGTGAAATGCGAACTACAGGCGAGAGAGCTAGCCGTAGCAGTGGCCGAGGCAAGGCTGGCTCGAATGGAGGCAGAGCGTCTCCAGGCAGAGATAGAGAAGAGTCGGGCTAAGACTGAGCGAGCCCGAGCAGAGACAGAGCTTGTGCGGGCAGAGATGGCCCGATTGAGAGCGGAGAACCCGCGACATCTGGATGATGCAGAGGCGAAGCAACTTAGGGCTGATGCTGCGCGCCTAAGAGGTGAGCGAGACCAACTCCGAGTGCAGACTTTCGAGATGAAGGGCACGATCGGGGCCTTGAAGGATGCACTCCGTCTCCTAGGGAAGAAGTCGGGGATGAGCAGTCGGAGCCAGAGCGCGGCCCCTAGCAGCGGGTTTCAAGGGTACTTCACTAGTTCTTCTGGCCATCGGAGGAACGAGGAGGCAGACCAGAGACGACAGCAGGAGGGAGAGCACAGTGCCATGGGACCATCAGCCTGGCAGCCGGAGGGCACAAGGGATAGTGACGGTGGCCCGGGAGACAAGCCGGCCGAGTGATGCATTTTTTTCTTTTGTTTTTTTTACTTGTACATGACTTATATGAAATGAAAATGATAATGAAAAGTTCTTTTTGGTTTTTTTTGTTTGTGAATGCGTGAATGAATGGATGCGTATATGAATGTAAATAGATGAGCATGAATGAAGGTAAGAATGAATGTGAGAATGTGTGATTAGTAATGCAGGAAATGTATGTGGATGCGCTAAAGAACGGATTTAAAGAGCGGATGAAATGTGAACGATGGGGATGAGATAATGTGTGGATGTACAGGATGAACGGAATGGGAAGCCTGTAGGACCGCCAGGTCTACACGGAGGCAGATAGAAATAGCATAAGTCACAGCAGCAGACAATGAAGCGGTCTATACCCAAACCGTCAGGATCAAGTAACGCATCGGGTGGAGGCCGTTAGAAAGGACAGTGCCCAACTTTGCAGAACTGAGCAGCAGGAAGAGTAATGGCTCAGAGATGGTGCGTTATATACAAGTAACAGCCAAATGCTGGACCGTTAGAGATGGCAGAGCAAATGTTGAACTATGAACGTACTGACTGTACTCAGTGTATAGACCTTGCCCAATCGATGTGTAGACTTCGAGTCCAGACGTCCAGATGATGTATAGACTTCATGCACACAGCAGCAAGGATGTATGGACTTGGACAAGGGATGTATAGACTTGGGGCTTGTGCTCACGTTGGGCAATGTATAGACTTGAATCAAGAATGTACAGACTTGTAGCGGTGTGGACGTATAGACTTGGGATGAAGACTATACAGACTTGGAGAATGTATGGACTTGGATGAAGAATGTACAGACTTGAACGACGTGTAGACTTTGGACGAAGGCTGTACAGACTTGGGGGAAGGTATGGGAATGTATAGACTTCAAAAAATGTATGGACTTCAACGAATGTATAGACTTGCACCTGATGTATGAACTTCAAAGAATGGGATGTATAGACTTCAACAAATGTGGGACGTATAGACTTCAAAGAATGGGATGTATAGACTTCAAAGAATGTGGGACGTATAGACTTCAAAGAATGGGATGTATAGACTTCAAAGAATGGGGGATGTATAGACTTGGCCACGATGGTGAAGAATGTATAGACTTCAAAAATGATGTATGAACTTGAAGCTGATGTACAGAGTTGAAGCTGATGTATGGACTTGAAGCTGATGTACAGACTTCAGCAAATGTATAGACTTCATCAATGGTGTATGGACTTCAAAAATGCATGGACTTGAACGAATGTACAGAATTCAACATGATAAATGAATGCAGGCTGGGATGATGAAGGGGATGTATAGACTTAACCAAATATGCAGGAAATGTGATGGTTCAGGTGTAGTGCGTCAGAGGCAGATAACGGCCATGAGCAAGACCGTTGAGAATGATTGACCAAGCAGAGGCCAAAACTGATCAGCAGAGAATGTAACGGCTCCGAGAGAACGCGTCACAAGAATATAACGGTCTAATTCTAGACCGTTAAGCTTGACAGAACAGGTCTGATAAAATTAAACCCACAGAAAATGTGACGGCCCAGATCTGGCGCGTCAGAGGAAAGTGACGGTCTAGCGACAGACCGTTAGATAACGAATTGTACTCCGAGACGGATTGAGCCGCAAGGGGCAAAACCCAAGATAGAAAGCCTCAAATCCGTTCTAGACTCCTCCCAGACTTAAGATAAAGCCTTCCAATCCGAATCTTATCTCTTTAAAGCCGAAACCAAACCTTTAAAACTTGGAAACTTAGCCAAAATCATATCTTTCTGAATTCTCTGCTAGAAGGCTGAAAAACCCCTCCTAAGGGCAGGAAACAAGATGAAGAGAAGCTTCGAGGTAATGGCTATGGAGGAGAAAGTCTACACCGGACCCAAAGCTGCAAGAAAGGAGTACGGAGAGCTACAAAGGCTGACCTCAATTCCCAAGCACCTAAGCTCCAATGCTCAAAGAGTGGTAAGCTTCCATGACCTAACCAAGTTCAGAAATTCTTGCACTTCATCTTCTTCCTCATGATCTTCTTCTTTTCTTAGCCCCTCCCCGGTCCAAGATGCTATTCTAATCTGAAGTGGGTGGCTCCCATGGTAAAGGCACTCCCTTTAGAGGCTACCTCAATTCTCAAAGCATGGCACCTTCAACCCCTCTTGGTCTTAGGCAAAAACTTCTAGAAATTGACATTAGATTGGCCTAGTATTTCAGCCCTCATAGAATTGTGGCATCCACAAACACATACCTTCATCTTCCCTTCCTTCGAAGCAACCGTCCTATTGGAGGAGGTAGAAACCTATCTAGCCCTTCCTAAGACTAAGGTGGGGGATGAAGACCGAGTTTGCTACACGATTGAGCCTATCGACCCGTCCTTAATCTTGAGCGATTTTATCCATGATCCAAAGGACCTAAGGACCATGATCAGCCCACACCACATACACTTGATACCTTTAGCCCAATGGATAGTGTCTCATTGTAAATACAAGTGGGAGAGACACGAAGCAATAGCCAAGGCGGTGGCGGTTTGCTTATGTGGAGTCTTCCTTTTCACTACAACCGACCACCTTTTAGATACCCAAAATCTCAGCATCATTAGTGGGTTGTGGCGGGGAATGTCCATCTCTCAAGCGATCCTCTCATACCTCTATGAAGGACTCAGCTTGGCTTGCTTAGGAGGACCTTTGTTCGGCTCCATGATACTCCTTGAGTGTTGGATGGGCGTGAGAATCAAATTCCAACCAAGGGAAGATATTAGTTCTGCTAGCCGAATCTTCGGGAGCCACCCTCTCTTCTTCATTGGTGGGGCATCTGGATTTTCTTCTCAGGTTGAGTGCAAGACAGCGGATAAGAAAACACGGGACGAATGGCGCCTCTTCTTCAACACCTTGCCAACGGAGAAATTCATCATGCAACCAAGGATCCTTCGGAGCGCTCTTCTTAGAATACCGCGGCATCAAGGCCTGGACCTCTAGCTAGTGGGAAATACTACCATGGCGATCTACAAACCACACCGGTGCCATCTTCAGATCGGGCTACCTCGGATTGAAGCTCCTGCACTATCACACTACCCTCCCCTTCTACCTAGGAATATGGGGACCGAGGACGATGAGAGAGCAGTACGGAATGCGCTGACCATGTGGGAGATCAGCAAGGTGCGCCCATGGCAAGAAGAAGTAGAAGAGAAAGATGAAGCACGCCGTGGCTACCTGAAAGAGTTGAGGAAGATCCGCCCTTTTGCGGATAAGAGGCCGAATGTAGTTTGATTTTCTTTTTGAACGATGTAATTGACAATCAGACTTGGAATTTTATCAATCTCATGTTTCATTAAGTTCACTTGAATAAGATGGGATTGCCTCAGTTGAATGGACATGAATTTGTGGCTTGATTTGGTTAGAACGACCAGCAGAACCAGGCTTCTGGAGAATGTAACGGATCTGAGCAGGGCCGTTACAAGAGATAACGGTGGGGAGATAGGCCGTTATAGTGTATGCTCTGAGAACTAAATCCTCTGGAGGAAGTAACGGTCCAACGATGGACTGTTAGGAGTAGTAACGGTCGTACCCCAGACCGTTAGAGAGACAGCTGCTGAGAGAGTCAAAGTGGAGGCCTGAAGAGATGTAACGGGCTAGCATGGACCGTTAAACGAATGTGACGGCCTGTACCTGGCGCGTCACAGCCTTGAACCTGCATAGTTGTGAGATTTCAGCTTTGTTCTTGGTCCTGCGTTCTGCACATACTTAAACATGGAGCAAGTTAGATCTATTCTTAGACTCAACCCCTTGCCTCGAAGTGAGTTAGATAATGATCATTTCTTAATATTTGGTCAAGGGGTGGAGCCTTATTAAATAGGCAGAAAAAAACATAATAGAAATAATGCGATGAATGCGATGCATATGATGGTATTTTTTGGATTTTGGAAAATATATTCGAATTTTTTTGTGTGTTTTGGAAATATTTGAGGTTTTTGGATTTTTGAAATATGTGGTTTGCTTGGATTTTTGAAATATATATGATGTTTTTGGATTTTTGGAATATATGATGTTTTTTTGGATTTTTGAAATATATGATGTTTTTTGGATTTTGAAAACCAGTACTTTCCCTTAGCAACGCGAGCCCTTCGCATCGTATTGAGAGTCCCGAGGTTGGCGTGCAATGAGGTGACAATCCCTAGCCAGGGCCCATATTTTCATGACGGTGTTTATACGAGGGCCATACCCAGGGTACTAGTTTTAATCCTGAAAAAGGAAAATAGAACACGGGGTAAGCTTAGGCCAGACTTAGAAGTTTTTAGGACTTGAGTTCCTTTCCAGACAACCCATTAGAGATTCGGTCTATTACGCCAGGGCTTTGCGTCCGTCATCGAACCTTTGTCCACTCTAGGCATGCGTGCGATCGGGCTCATTCGTCCCGCGGGGAACTGTACTGCCACTCTTGTCATGCCTAGATTTCTTTTTCTTTCTTGCTCTTTTGGAGCTTTGGAATCATATTCAATAGACCTTCGAGATGATACTTTTGACTTTTGTCGTAGAGATTAATCCTTTGCTTTCTTTTTCTTGCTCTTTTGCTTGTGGCGTTAGGTCATAACGGACTGCCCCTATTTGAGACCTCCTCTCGTCAGGGTGCCTGGATTAGTTGCCGCCTCCTTATTTACTTCTTGCCCCTGGATTCAGCCGAAGGAAGAAACGGACAGGGATGTAGACTTTCTCCCAAAGCATGGCCAAGGAGAAACGGTGTCTTTTAAAGCGGGAAAAACCTGACCAGGGATGTTGTGTAGTGTGTGATTACCTTTACTCGGGACCCTTTTTTTAGAGAAATAGGAGGAACATCTTGTTGCCCGGGGTGGCACTGATTAGAGTCTAAGGAAAGAACCGCTTAAGGTATAACCCATTCCACGGGTGAGAGAGCTCCTCACCTTCCGCATTTACTAAACGATAAGCATTCCCTGGATAAGCTTCTTTTACGACAAACGGCCCTTCCCAGTTAGGTTGCAATTTAGACCTAGGACCTGCAGACAGAATGAATTTGCGTTTCAAAACCATATCACCTGTTTGAAATTTACGTTCGATTACCTTCTTTTGAAAATAACGCGAAACTCTCTTTTGATAAACGGATACGTGATCGGCCGCGTTCATCCTCTTCTCATCTAAGAGTTCCAACTGGACAAGCAACGCCTCTCGACGTTCATCGAGATTAAGTTCTTTATCGAGCTGCACTCTAAGGGAAGGGATCAAGATCTCGTATGGGAGCACCGCCTCCATCTCGTAGGTAAGAGCATAGGGAGTTTGTCCTGTGGGAGTACGGACGGAGGTGCGGTAAGCCCACAGAGCTTCCACTAATGTTTCTGGCCAATCGGAAAACTTATGAGATTCGCATGTTTTCTTGATGATTTTAAGAAGGGTTTTATTAGTGGCCTCGGCTTGACCGTTGCCTTGTGGATAATATGGAGATGAATGGTGCAATGCAATATTGAACTTCTTACATAGGTCCTTGAGCTCTTGAGATACAA
>JAHNEJ010001209.1:0-141728 GCA_022559845.1 Amorphophallus konjac | reverse complement strand
AATTCCTCTTGTTAAAAATTTTCATAGAAAAACGATGTCGCCCAGACACTGCTAAAATCACAAAGCTCTCGTTTATGTTACTATGTTAGGATGAGGTAGGTAAAATAACTAGGAACATGAACATATATGTTGTTTAGTTTGTCAGTTCTTCTGGTTAAAATATTCATAGGAAGATATCACCTATACACAACTCAAGTCTATTTGATGAACATCAAAATATTTCAAAAAGTTTGAAAGTTCACCTGCAGCGAATTTCTGATGCCTTGTCTTTTGATACTCTCAACGGCCAACATATTTTCATCGTATAATTCCTTTTCGGCTTCTTCGGCGTTGCTATCAAATGGCAAGGTTTGAAGATGTTTGACTGACACAGTTCAAGTCTTCTCATCTGTATACACTTTGTCTGATTAGGGTCAAGTTCATGCTCATTTTATGATTTTTTTTCTGCTTTTAAAGGTGCGGTGGGGAAATTTTCTGGTGGTTTTGATATCAATGTTTTTGAGGAAATCCACCGAACTGGTATGTAGTTTCAGTCAGGCTCTTTTTATTTCATACTACTATACAATCAAGCCTTTTTGCATTACATATTCTTCCGCTGGCAGGTCAACTTTCACTTTTGCCAGATGTATCTGTTGAACTTGTGGTTGACACGATTGAAGGTATTTCCTTTTACCAGTATCATGCATATGTGGCTGAGCTACAAAATAATTCTCTCCTCCTCCAAGGAACTAATGGCCTCCCTTGTTCCCATCTTCTTATCATCTTGTATCTTCTTTACTTTGGAGAAACACTGAACCTGAAAATCTTTTCAGAGGCCAAAAAACCATCTGTTGCAGCTATTCAAGGGCTTGCACTTGGTGGTGGCTTAGAACTGACAATGGTTTTTCTCTCACTTCAACAATGCAAAGATTCAGCACATTAATTTTTGATCAGAAATGAATTTTACCTTGTTGACTAACTGAAATACTATGACAATTCGACACAGGGTTGCCATGCTCGAATCTCTACTCCTGATGCACAGCTTGGGTTGCCAGAGTTGACTCTTGGGGTTATTCCTGGGTTTGGAGGTATTTTCTAGATCATTTTCTTTAGTAAACGGTTCACCTAATATATCCAACTTGTAAATTCTTTTCTTATACTGATGCCCTTTTTTGTAGGTACCCAACGGCTTCCAAGACTTGTTGGGTTGCCAAAGGCTATCGAAATGATGCTAGTGAGTCTTCTTTATAATGGCTTTTCTTTGTCTGCATGGTACTACATGATATCTTTTACATGTAATAGGAGCAAGAAACTTTTGGAGAGTATTGAAATAAATTGTTTCCTTTCTTTCTTTCTGTTTATAAGAAAAACCAATGATGGCTTCTGGCATCTTAAAGGCAGAACTTTTACATTTATACCTCTGTAATCCATCATATTTATGTGTACCCCTTACTTGTTTGAATTATCAAAAACACCTATGAGTACATCTAAATAGTTACAGCTATACCCTGTTCATGATTTAAGTACAGTTTAAATGTTGTTATGATGAATCTACCCTCAAGTTCGGTTTTATGGGAGCTGGATGAGATCACGTGGGCTCGAGCGTATTTTTGGAGTTTTGCATTTATTCACACATTCCATAGCATCTGTTTAGGAATATTCCTTTGAAGATGACAACACAAGAACTGGAAGTATATAAATGCAACCATTTGGATGCATTCAGCAATATATTTGAATGCATGAAAATCAAGCGTATGCATGCAAATACAATAGATCACAGGGGTATATATGTGTGTATTGTATAAATTCCTATCTTAAACACCATGCACACCTGGCACCTCTAAGTCTTGGACTTTTAATGTTTTTGACATTGATATGGTGGTAAATGCATATGAAGCAAGGTGCCTTCATCTTGAGTCTAGCTTAACATGTCTTTGTCTTGAGTCTAGCTTTGTGCACAAGAAACTGGTTACTTTGTACATTTTCTTTTTATTTGGATACAAGTTTTCTATCCATATGAATTTGATGGCATGTGAAAATATCCTTTTGCCGTTGATGTGTGCTTACAAGAATGCTACCCCTTTCATTATGCGTTATTTTGCCCAAGAGTTGAGACCAGCTTTCTCTTGGATCATTTTGAACTAGCAACTGTAATATGTAAGGATAGATAACTACTTTTAGGATGCCCAGTTTCTAATTTTTTTGGAAGGTGGCCAAAAGGCTACAATTCATTAATACCAAAAACAGGAGAGGTACAAAGGAAAAAAAAAGGAAAGAGAAATGTAGAAAATCATCCACCAAGATGATAGAGCATATTCCCAAAGCCCAAAAGCAGCCCAAACACACCAAACAACCCAGCTCTATTACAGAATAAAATTTTGCCAATTGTACAATTTACTTAAGAGATGGGACTCTTTCAAATGTTTCCTGAAAGTGCCAATATCTGACAAAGAAGATGCATCCCTTAATTGACTCTAGCAGATGTCTGAACTCCCCTCTCAAAATTCTGTTATTCTTTTCCTTCCGAATGATCCATAATACTGTCGATAGGATCAAAGCAAGTGTCCTTATCCTGGTTCACTGGATTATGCTCCTCCCATCTAGCAACCAAATTAGTTGTATCTGAAAATGCCATCCATGTCCCACCTATAACACTGAAAAGCATTTTTCATACTGTGTTGATAATGCCACATTTAAGGAAAATATGGTTTAAATATTCCTTGAAACATCCACAGAAGAGACATCTGCTATTAGTGTTCGGTTCCTATTTTGAATGTGAATCCGAGCATTAGTCTTTTCAAGTACAGTCACTTTTGACATATTGATGTAGTGCTTCTGATAATGCATGACTTGTAATCTTGCAGCTATCGAAATCAATATCTGCCAAGGAAGGAAACAAGCTTGGTCTTATTGATGCCCTTGCCTCTCGCGAGGAGTTGCTGAATGTGTCTCGACAATGGGCTATAGCAATTGCCATGCGACAGAAGCCTTGGATAAGTTCTCTTAAACGTACAGATAAAATTGGTTCTCTTTCTGAGGCGCGTGAGATAATAAAAGCTGCCAGGCAGCAGGCAAAGAGGATCGCTCCAAATATGCCACAGCATCAGGCCTGCCTTGATTCAATCGAAGAAGGCATTGTCTCTGGTGGATATGCTGGTGTTTTGAAGGTATGTATAAGGTTCTTCCTTATACCAATAGATTATTAGTATTTGGTCGTTTCTGATTTGATGTCAAAAGAAACAGGTATGATGCATAAGAACGAAAGGTGGACATTTTGATCAATTTAGAAGAAGGCCATCACCTACTTGATTCGAAAGAATAATTGCATTTCTACACATTTTCAATAATTTCATGACTTTTCTCATGTTTATGGATACTTCATCCCTGTTGCTCTTGTTAACCTGAAAGGGATCTTTATAAACAGGAGGCTAAATTATTCAAGGAATTGGTGTTGTCCAGTACTTCGAAGGGCCTCGTTCATGTGTTTTTTGCTCAACGAGCAACTTCAAAGGTATCTTTATTTTTCTGATTTTTATTCAACATTCCATTTTGTTTCTCTCTCAACTTATTGTTGTTTTTTTCCTCTTTATTTTTATATCTATATGTTTAGAAAATAATTGGTGAGTGCTTTTTAAGGCATCAATGTCTTTTCCATTGTCACTGTAACATAATAATAAATGAAGCTGCCTTCTACTTCATTTTGTTTTGAAAATATCATATAACAGAAAAGGTTACCATATTGATAATTAAAATAGCACTCCATTTTGGAATCCTTTACAAGCAAAATTCAACAGGTCAAATGCCTAGATCAACATCACATGCGGGAAGGGATGAAAATGAAAAATTAAATGTATGATTAAAACTGTTCATTTCCATGTTTTGAATTGTTTCAGATGGCATATCATCCTTTTGTTGTCCTCAAATGCTGTAATAATTTTGTGTCCTAAGGATCTTTGCAAGAAGAAATTGCGTGCTAATTTGTTGAAGGAATTCTATCCTAGTACCCCTTCCAGATCGCTGAATTTGTCTGTTGTCAGCGCTGCGGTCATGACTCCATCTAATTTAGCATCTTTATCTCTTCCAAGGGGTAGCCCAAATTGGCTTATGGTTGAAATTATTACCTCATGCAAGAGTGGCCAGACTGGCAGAGTTGGGTGATCCAAACAAATGTACATGCCATAAATGGGTTTTAAGGAATCGGGGAGCTAATGTGTTGTGTACTTATACAACCTTTGACATTTTGTATCGAATTGTTATGCATAACCTGTTCTTTCTGGTAAAGAACACATGTTCAGAAATATTGTCTTCTGAGTTTACTGCATACAAAAATGAGACTTTCTTTTGAGTACCCCAGACTTCTAGCATATTATACATAATGATGTTAAACAATAGTTTGCACCAGATAATTTGTCTAGATACACCTGCTGTCTTATCTTGGTGGTTTCCTTTCTCCTGACAGGTGCCTAGGATTACAGATCTTGGCCTTAAGCCAAGAAATGTGAAGAAAGTGGCTGTGATTGGTGGTGGTTTGATGGGTTCTGGCATAGCTACTGCTCTTGTACGAAGTAATATATCCGTACTTCTTAAGGAGATTGATTCCACTTATCTGCAGAGGGGGTTAAAGATGATAGCAGGTAACATTTGATCCATAATTAATAGCTGGTGTGGTTTAGAAAAGTTTGTATCCTTCAATGCACATAGGGCTTTGTTCCTTTTGGTCTTTCATTAGAATGCCTTTATGGGAGTTCATTTTAATATGGCTATGTTGGCAATATAAAAATATACAAAAACTTGTCTTCTTTGTTCCATTGATATTGTTTTTCAAGTGAAGTATGCCTTCTGGAATTATTTTCCGAGTCATTTTGGACTTACGAATTATCATCCGTGACAGTTAACCTTGAAGGTCTGGTAAAGAAAGGAGCAATGACACAAGATCAGATGAACAAGGCATTGTCCCTTCTCAAGGGTGTTTTGGACTATTCAGAGTTCAAAGATGTTGATATGGTTGTAGAGGTTGGTCAATTTAACTACCAAGGAGTGCTTCTATCATAATCCATGTTGAAAGGCTCCCTATTTCATTTAATGTTTTGTTTGGATCTTAGACCTTAATGAATGCGAGTCACTTGCATGGCATTAGACCAAGGAAGGCGGAATCGGGGATCGGGATCGGATCGCCCGGTCCCAAACCGATCTGGGCCGGTGGGATCGGTCGATCCCGGACCGATTCCGGCCGAGTCAGACCAGCTGACTCGGCTAGGGATACAAATGTCTAAAAAATCTAAAAAAATCTGGAAAAATAGAAAAAATATTCTAACATAGATCTATATCAAATTTAATGTGAAATAGGTGACATTTGCTCATCATTTAGTGAAATAGGTGCATGCATTGATTACGTGCATGTATGAATGTGCATCAGTATTCTGCATTTTTTACAAGTATAGCATGGCTGTGTATATAATATTGGGAAGAGAGTATGGAGATGGTTCCATGTGACAAAAAAAAAATTTAAAACTAATAGTTGGATGCACCTGCCATAAGCTGGCACAAAGTTTGAGACACAGGATTATGAGCTGGAGAGTAATAAGGCAATTGCTATCTCTGAATTGTGGTTATCTTTTATGTGATTTGTTTCTCCTTAACAAAGAAAAAAAAGAAAACAGAAAAATGCATGGCATTTGTGGCTTCCATCTCATTCATCATGTGATCTGCTAGCATGCCATTTGGATGGACCAACATGAAGTAGTTTAATTGCATCTTGAAACCTCCTCAGGACATGCCTAGATCTTTGTTTTCATCAGGTCATCTGTTAGAATTCTAGGTGACCTGCCAACTACAAAATTCAACCGAGGTGTGTTGACGTGCAGGTCTGGACTCTTAGGATTCTAGGTGGTCTGCCAACTGTAAAAAATTTACACAAAATTTGTTGATTTGCAGGTCTGTAACTCCTAGATTAAATGGATCTAAGGCTAGTTGGGAATTGGCATTAAAACAGAACTAGTAAACAATTTTAAGTAGCTAACAAATAATGCATTCAATCTTGTAGAAGATATATGAGGATCTTAAGGTGCTTAGGCTATTCATAGTCTCGACAGTGGTGGTCCAACAATGCATGCTGCAATCTTTTTGTTATTTTTCTAGTTTGCTGAAAATTTGAAATTGACAATATTTGTGGTAAAATATTTAGTTAATCTGAAGCAAAAACCTCCAAATTTGTTATTCTTTTACAATATTTCATGTATTGCTATAACTTTTATCTAAGGGAACATAAGTTAAAAAAATTAAAATTGAGGGCGATCCGGCCGATCCCGGGGGTGGATCGGTTCAGGCCGGATCGGGATCGGGTCGTTTCGCCTGAAATCTGATCGGATCGGGCGATCCGATCCGATCCCGTCTGATTCTGCCTTCCATGCATTAGACTGTAGAAGCTTACCTTGTTGTTTATACTTGGTATTAAAAACTCTGATGGGGCTTCGGCTTCATCGTTTACTTTTTCAGGTTCATTTTCGGTTAAGGTATTCATGTAATTTCTTGTTTTAGTTTTGGAGTACTACATGAGTGTCAAACAAAGTTAGAAAGTATGCTTGCTCCCTGCTTTGCCAGGCATCACTAAATTACAGTCATTGTTTCTCTTAAGCAGTTGGGCTAAGTTTTTGTACCATCAAGCAGTGTTTGATCAATACCATGCTACCTAGATCTTTAATTCTTCCCAAAGCAGAGGCATAGTAGAAAATGGGCTTATGAAGTCATAGTATTTCTGGGACAGGGAAAAGGGTATCTGACAAGAACTTTCTTACTAGTATGTCTATGCAAGTTGAAAAATAAGAAGAAGAGGGAAAGAAGAAAGGTGCAGATACTTAGATCTGCTAGCCACTCTGCTACTGTGGCTCTCAAGAAAAAAAAGGGAGTAGGAGACGAAGCAGAACATATCAGCTAATTGGATCCACTTATCAGGATGAGAAGATGCAAATCCTGCCATGCAGGGTGAGTCACTGGGGAAGAGAAGCGGAAGATCGAGCCCATCAGAAGTGCCATCAGTTGAGAGCAGCAGTGGCAATCTCTCTCTTTCTCTCTATTTGTATATGTGTGTGCATGTGTAGTCCTTTCGCATCGAGAAAGGGACTGTAATATCATAAATTTGTCCCCTTATTTAACATATATTCATAAGAAACTTCTTTAACTGAAACAAGTTAGTTATATCCATACTTCTTCAAACATTCTGAAGATCGGTTAGTTGAAACTTGAAAGTCCTTGTTTGGATAGAGATTTTGTGAGAACCTTTCTTTTTAAATGATTTTATACAAATCAATTCCTCTTTTTTCATTAATCCTTTCTACTGCTCTGCATTACGGTATCCATATTCTTAAGTCTTCTAATTTGTAGGATCCACCAGAAGTGGAAATTGAGACACAAGCAATAATTTCTTCTTGTTAATAAAGACATGCTTTTTATCAGAACATATTTGGCTGGCTTTTGCATGCTGAAGGTTGCTAGCTCTTTGTGACACTACCTTGTGTTTCTTTCTTAGGCGGTCATTGAAAAGGTTCCCCTGAAACAGTCGATATTTAGTGACATTGAAAAGGCCTGCTCTCCTCAGTGCATATTGGCGACAAATACATCTACCATTGATTTGAATATAGTTGGAGCAAAGACAAGGTCCCAAGATCGCATAGTGGGTGCTCATTTTTTCAGGTATCTTCTTTATCACTTAGAAGTATTTGGTCCTGATTTACCATAAAATAAAAATGGCAAAAGGACCCATTGCAATACTTAATAAGATTCCTGATTTATTTTGCATTAAAGATGTCAATATAGAGTAGTCTGTCTACCTGTTATTTACCCTCTTGATTCATGCACGTCTTTTTTGTGAATATAGTCACTTGATGCTGCTGTTAAATTTGCAGCATCATCTTTGGTGAATTTGTTGTGGGTATTAACATGGATGACAGTTTCGGCCCTGGACGATCCGAAACCAACCGGGTGAAACCGGGCGAAACCGGACGCCAACTCCCCTGCAAAAAAATAGTATTTTATTTGGTTTCGGGCCAAAACCGAAACCAAAACCGATACTGTTTCGGTTTCGGACCTGGCCGAAACCAAAACCGAAACTTTCATCCTTGGGTATTAAAATTTTAGAGTTCCTTCCATGGTCGAATGTTGACTTGCTTATGCCTGACTAGTCAGGGTAGTATTGCAGAGTTGTTAGAAATTGTCGGAAGAAAGATGTCATTACTGGTTGCTTAGGTAGTAAGGTTATATAGTGATCAAATGTTGCAACAACGTCATGTTATCATACAAGTAGTGTGACAGAAAGGAAGAGGTAATGAATATAAATAAAATAAAATAATAAAAGTGAAGGAAAAGGGAATAGAGATACCACCTTTGTGGAAAATGAGAGAACTATATATAGAGACACCCTATAGGAAAGGCATACAAAGGCACAAAAGCTACCTGAACTGAAGGTCAGGATAGCCCTTCTAGGACTTGAACAAAACCAATTTCTGACAAAAGTAAGCAAGCTCTCCCTAGGATGTCGTAGCATCATAACACAAAAAAAAAAGGAAAAGAAGGAATTTGCTTCCAAGAATTTTCAAGTTTTCTTATTTGTGCAAGGAAAATATTTAGCTGCTTTTTAAAAAGATTTTGGGTGGAAGCCTCATTTTGGCCTCCTGACGACGGAATGTGACTGGCTTCTAAGAGGTTGCTTTTATTGTGAAATGTTGTAAACTAATCTCAACCTTTTCAGAAAAAGATTGGCTTCTCAACTTCTATGAATACCCTACTGAGGCTACGACTTCAGGAAAGTAATTATAGGATGAGGCACAAACAACTTGGGATGCTACATATGGTTCCTGCAGTCACTGGCTTCTTGATTCCGGGGAGAATGACAGGGCCCTTAGACTTCCCCAAAGAAATGTGTGGATCTTACCACCAGTTTTACTAACTAAAACAGAGGTAGTGCAAAGGAGGAGGTGAGGAGAGGTTCCACAACCTTAAAAAATCATCAAAAAAGAAGGGCTGCTCTATCCGAAATCCGTAACCTGCTTCTTACTATCCAAAGAAAAACCAAGAATGTGTTTATACCACTGATAAGTGAAAGGCATAGATCTAAAACTAATGTTCTCAACATAAATGTTACTTCCTTGGAGGGAAGGAGGGCCATGAGACTTACTCAAATATTCCCACTTGGGTCGAAGGACAGAACATTGAACATTCAACATAAACTAAAAGATTAATTCAAGGGTGCACACAATAAGAATAAAAATGTCCAAATAACTCCTATTGAATGAAATTACAGGCCTTTGTGCTTACCTTTTCTTCCTCTTTCCTATGTCCACCTCTCTATTTCAGCTCTAGATGCTTGCATCATTCGAATTGCCGTCCTGGAGACCAACAGATTGACAGGGCTGGCCACTGAAAAGCTGTTTTATTGTGGGGTTTAAGGACAGTTCTTTGGTTTTATTAATGTACTGTGCTCCAGGATCTATCATCTGCCCAAACTAGTGAGGAACTTTCTTATGTCATAATCTTCATTTTATAATATGTGAATAGGTTTCTGTTAACTTCCATTAATGCTTCATCTGTCTTTTGTTATGCTTTTTAAAGTACGTTAATGTTGTTTATTGAATCCAGAAAGATCGATGAGGGTGCCTATTCTAAGGTTAGCTTTATGTTTCTAACCATGGATTCCTTTATGAAATATTTTGGAATATGCAGTTGCCATAAAGGCATACGTTTATGCATCATGCATTCATCTGTGTGGTATCTTTAATGCATGCTGTGTAATGGAGTTTTGTAGGTGGGGTGGTAGATGTCATTCTTGAGTGGCATTTGGTTTGCACCTTCTGTTCGTGTTGATTTAACGTGCAATTGCATTTCTGATAAGCACTTCATTTTCAGCCCTGCTCATCTGATGCCTCTGCTGGAAATTGTTCGGACTGATAAAACTTCTCCTCAAGTGATTCTCGATCTCATGACTGTCGGAAAGATCATAAAGAAGGTTCCTGTGGTGGTTGGAAACTGCACAGGCTTTGCTGTTAACCGTACCTTCTTTCCATATAGCCAAGGAGCTCATTTATTGGCAAATTTAGGAGTGGACATCTTCAGAATTGACAGAGTGATTAGCAGTTTTGGCATGCCAATGGGACCCTTCCAGTAAGTTTCATTGATCTATCTATTATTTATTTATCAAAGTTAATTTCTTTGTTTGACAAAAAGAAACATGTGTTTAGAGATCAAATTGTGGAGAAAGGAATTTGTTCACATATTTACTAATCAAATTATTTCTCCTTGTGGGAAAGAACTATGTATTGCTTACGTGTGTGTGTATTGTTTACTCAGACTTCAAGATGTGGCTGGATATGGTGTATCTTTGGCTGTTAAGAAAGAGTATACATTGGCTTTCAGAGGTCGAACTTCTGAGTCCCAATTGCTTGAGCTGATGGTGGAAAATGGGCGTAATGGTACAAATTGGTGTTTTAGTTTCTGTAAAATCTCCACATTATACCTCTCATCTGTATCATCATATGCTTGATGCTTTTCATTGCAGGAAAAAGCAATGGAAAAGGTTACTATATTTATGAAAAGGGAAGCAAGCCAAGACCTGATCCAAGTGTGCGCTCAATCATTGAGGAGTCAATAAGACGCGCTAATGTCTTACCTGGTGGAAAGGTATGTATGCTGATCATGTCTGAGTGCATGTCTGCCTGTTTGTTTTCTTGTTGCTTTTGAATGTATGAATGTGGTGCTGTCTAGCTTGCAGAAAAGGCTGTTATTTATAGTCACTTGTATATGTGTACACCTTGTAGCCTATAACTGTAAGTGATCAAGAGATCTTGGAGATGATATTTTTCCCAGTGGTGAATGAGGCATGCAGAGTGATGGATGAAGGTGTAGTTGTTCGAGCATCTGATCTTGATATTGCATCTGTTCTTGGAATGGGTTTCCCCAGATACCGGTGAGAGTCCTTTAATATCTTAAAGCTAAGTTTTTTTTCCATTTTATACATTTTCCACAGCTGAAATAATCCCTGAGAGTTGCAATCAATCAAAATCCCCAAATTATGGTTAAACTATCGTTCCATATTTTAAGCTTAAATTGTCTTTCCTGCTAGATTTGCTCATACCTGCTAAAGTTTTAGAGTACTTGGGTCAGACTTGTCTGCTCAAGTGATGTTTAATAAATCCATTAACTTCTCACGGGCATGTGCGACAGATTAGCAAGTGTCAAGGGACTCGTTTAACAACACAACTTGCCTTTTGGCATCTGGCTAATTAAATCTGGTCTGTGCTTCTGATCAGATGCTAAAAGCATTAGGAAATGCTTTTTGATTGAGCCAAAAATATTTTTATCTTCATATTTTATAGGAACAAATATCTGATGTGGATACATTTTTCTCCTCTAGTAATTATTTTTGCTGAGATTTGATGCAAAATAGATCGACTGTATCTTATGTTAGGCAACTTAAAAGGCTGTAAGTATATTCCAAGATTTTTGCGAAGTTTGTTGGTCATAACGATCTATTGTTTCATAAGATTTTGTCCAAAGTTGGGATTTAGTTTTTGTATATTAAAACAGGATTTTATAGGCCAATTCTGCTGATGCTGAAATGTTTTACATGTTCTCATGATTATTGTGTTTACCTAGGTTCACCAATTTCAGTATGCACAATAGAGTTCTGTCTTCTCGGGATCCATTTCGTGCACGTTCATTGTTGATAGTAAACGAAATTTATTTCTATTTTTGTTTGCAGGGGCGGGCTTGTGTTTTGGGCGGATTCCATTGGTTCTGGGTACATTCATGCGAGCCTGAGTAGGTGGGCAGGAGCCTATGGTAACTTCTTCAAACCTTCAACATATTTAGAGGAACGAGCAAAGAAAGGACTGCCATTGGTAAGGATATTTCATCATACTCCTTTTCAGTTTTATTTTAGTTGTGGATGATATATATTTTGATGGACTTATCAGCCTTAGATGGAAGAGCACTGCCCTTATAGGCTTCAGCATACAAAGTTTAAATTTTGGAGAGCAGTTTAGCTAGTGGTGATGTTTGGATGCTGCATTGTCATAAATATAGGAAAGACAAAGAGTGCATCCATGGTGCTGTAACCATTCTCCCATTGCATGTATGGTATTGAATCCTGAATGAAGAACCCTTATAACCCAATCCCCCTTGCATGTAGTTGATCAACTCAGCTCCAAAATCATCTTAGCTGACAATCCCCAGAATTACACCATGATTGAAGGAAAAGAATCCCTAAGCTCGCATAGTCGACACTAATTAGACCCAGTCGCTCTACAAGCTTTTCCTAGGCTTTCCCCTTGATCCATTCATAATTGTGTTCCCAACCACAAGTTCTCTTTCTTTCTTCCCAATTGTCTTCTTTTTGCTTGCTATCAAGATCCTGCAGGCTGCATTTTATGGTCTCCCTCTCCCTGCAACAAAGACTTATTAACCTTCCCACATGGCTCTCCATGCTGTCGGCTGGGCCATCCATGCTTAACCCCACTATCTTTGCAAGGTTTTTCATTTGATCCAAAGTCATCATTGCACTGGATCTCCCAGCTTGTGTTATCCTTCTTTTTAGTTGCAGGAGAGCCTGGATCCTTCCTTTATCTATCTAGAAACTGACTCTATCTTGTCCTCCTTCACCGAGCCATTGGAACAAGATTCCCGTCAGGGTGATTCAACGGACAGACCGCAGCATGGAGACGGTGTCAGCTGCTGTGAAGTAAGGTCCCTTTGCCTATTGGAGAGTCTCCCACTGCCCCAACCACTGCGTACTACAGATCCGATGATATGGCTGCCAGCAATGCCATATTGGCTGCTGTTGTAGGGAGGATCCGCATTATGGTTGTTTCCGATGTCTCAGAGGGTGGATGCTTGTCTTTGTGCCTTGCACCATCTAGGTGCCCAAGATCTTAAACTGCCTTGCCCTCAACCAGTGAAAGCTTCCTTGTGAAGCAGTTGCCAGCTTGTCTGGCTGCTGAATTTCCTGTTTCTCCTCTCTATCACCTGTGGGATATGCTTGGCTCTTCTCTTGATCACCAGTGGAAGTTGCCAGCTGCTCCTCTTCATTTTGGATGGAAGCTGACTCCGTTGTTGTTGGCTTCCCCTGCACTTGCCTAAACTGCTGGTCTGCCTGCTTCCATGGTATGCACCTAGGAAGCACCCCCACTGCATTGCCTTCCTCTTCTTCGCTTGGCAGGTGCCAGAAACCCCAACTCCGGTATTATCAATCAACATGGGCTTCTGGTGGAGGGAGGTGTCAGCGCAAATAAGTAAACCACCTCGACTGGCTTACTAATGTCACCTACTTTCGTTGCCCCTGGCCTGCTTGACTCACCCCACTGACTAAATGCAGCAGGATCTGAATTTGAATCTCTATGGGCAGAGGTAAGTGAAATTGCCTTCACCAAACTCCCTTCTAACCCCTCCTTTCCCAGTCACCCTCAGGTAGGTATCAGATCTTTCAGAGGCCGATAACCCTTCCTTAGGGCCCTGAACCTTATCTTCCAAAAAAAAAAGGGCCGTGAGCCACCTACTCCCAGTCATCTGCCTTCCCACCCCCCACCCCAACCCATTGCCACACTTTGCCTAATCTGAGTGCAGAAAGGGAACCGTCAGTGATGCTTCAAGCCGATCCTGATAGATAAGGAGGAGACCTTATCCCTCCACAGCAACGAAGAACCTCACCATGTTTCGCATCTACTGGCACTGACCCCCTCCTCTTCTGCTTCAGTGCTGACACCACCCCCGATTCCCCCCCTTCCCACCCCCCAACCCCAAAGAAAAAAAAGAAAAAAAGAGGGGGGGGGGTCACATAATTGTGGTGAGATTGTACCAAAATCGGTTATCTCCAAAGCACACATGTCCTTGTGTAGAATAAGATACCGGTGCTTGTGGGGATCATTGTATCTTGATTGTTTTTCCCCTTCTTGCAGAGCTTGATCTCCCCAACGTCATCACGTGAATCGAAGGCTCGCCTGTAATGAAGATGCTTTTGCACCCATGCTCTACCTGTGCCAAGGTTTGAGGAGAATAAAGGGTTTTGTTCATCTGCGGAGGGGGGGGGGGTGCGATCACCATGGCGATTCACTTCATCCTCGTGGTTTCTGTAGCAGTTCTCTTCAGCATTAGCGAACATTATCAGTTCTTGCAGCTCTCCAATCTCCAGATCAATGCCAAGTCGTTTTGTTTTTTTCATTTCGGCTTTTACTCCAGCAAGGAAAAAGTAAATCTCACACCGAAGACGGATAAAACATCCGGAACAAACTCGTCAATATGACCCTCTGTATCTGAAATTCTCAAGAACTGAGCCATCAGAGGTTCTTAGTTAGATAGTCTTCCCTTCTCTTTCGCTTTTTTCATTTCGGCTTTCATTTCGGCTTTTACGCAAGAACCGAGGGCAATGGTTTAAATTCATTGGATTGCTCTTGTTTTGTGTACGCGCTAGTTCATCACGAGATAATCAACTGGGTGTGACTAAGCTGGCATCACCTCTCTCCCTGAAGTGGTCACAGATTAGTGTCCCACTAGGTATAATTAATTACTTGTGCCTTTATACGGAGAAGTCTCATGAGGGTTTTTTTCTCCTCGGAAACGGGGTTGATCCCAGATAAGGAATCTTGTAGGCAAAAATCACGTTTTGCGGGGAAGATTCTGAAGGATAATTTTGAAATTCGAATAGCTTATTCCCTTCTTGAGAGGAAATGTGAATGTTTTGTAGTTGTGCCACTTCGAACAAAAAACAGGATTCAGGAGGAAGTAGGTCTAGTGTGGTGACATGAGAAGAGCCATTTATTCATCTCAATTTTCATCGTGATGTCCGTATTGATAAAAGATTGTAAAATGCTTAAAGTTGTGCCATACCCTTACGTTTGTTTAAAATTGGCGAGTACTTGATTGAATTAGAGATCTTTAAATGGCGCGGTTAATCGACCTTCGGCAAGGCCAAAGTCGATGTAAACCGGTGATGTGGGGATGATCCCTATCCCAGTCATCCATAAGTCCTGAACAGAGAAGGAAACAAGGTCAACGCGCGTGCGCGCACAGAGAGAGAGAGAGAGGTCACCACCACCACCGCATCATCCAAGGTGAGAGATAAGAGGGTGGTACAATTCTAGGACAGAATACCTTGCCTGACCACAGAGACAGCGATAGGGGAAACCCAGCGTCACATGGTAAATTTCTTCTTTCAAATCCGCCCACTATGGGCAGAAGCGGCCCTTGACCGACTTCTCTAACTTCTGAGACACCTTGCGACATGTGTCTACCATCTCTCGTCTCTTTTTACAATCTCTCCTACACACAAGCTGGGGTGGCACAAGGCTATTTGAAAACGTTCAAATTTTGTCGGCGAATTTAATGATTAGAATCTACCTAACAAGCAATTTCAAATGCAGCCTAAGGCTAACTTCGATAACATCACTAAAATAGGAGAAAATTTTAAAATCCACTTTTCGTATAATTCCAACGATTATTCATCGTTAATAATCCTCAGAAGTTGAGTGCAACTAATTTATACAGGTTCACAGGTTTAAACTTTTATCTATAATCTCTCTCCCCATAAAATCTCATTCACACGAAAGTCCACTAGAGTCATGTTTCATTTGATAAAAAAAATTTATTGTCTGGGAATCCCCACGACAACAATTATTGAACGCGGCCAAGTCATTCAAATAAGTAAGACTTTTGTGGGGTGGGTGGGGGGGGGGGTGAAGTTGTCGAAGGCAGCAGAATTGTCACAGTTGTGTAGATAAGTCCTCTATTTAGGGAGAAAAAATTGTGAATACTGAAATTTGGAACTCTTCATATTGGGAATTAAAAAAAGGGGGGGAAACCCATGTTATCGATCCTCACTTTCAACACATAAGACAGCACAAAAATGGTACCAAATATGTCAAACCCAGATTTGATCGGTATCCCAAGGATATAAATAGAACAATAGGGAGAGGGTGGGTGCGTGACTTGCTGCACACCCAAGTTTTTGAATGCTTCCCTTCAGACTCTTCTCAAAAAACCGAAACTGCAAGCACATTTCCAGCAAAGCCCACCGAAGGCAACAACTATCATGCTGAAATGAGTTCAACCAGAAGGAACAGATTGTCCGGTTTCCAAAGGGATAAATTCTACGCGAGAGGAACAAAGAACAAACGAATATGCTCACGTGTACCATTTGCATCCTAAGCATGACATAGGACCGAGGACAAGATGTAGCCCTTTGGACCATATTCTCATTTGAGGAAGCGGTCAAACCAATCACTTGCTGCCTTAACCATCGATGATGTCATCTGATGCCCAATTCCAGGCTCTGCTATAAGCTGTGAGGTAACAAAGGAATCAGTGTGTTTCCAAAACTCATGATAAACGAATAGCTAGCACCCTTTTCAAGTTGTCTTTACACATTGCCCAGCATCCGCACAGTCGTACATACAAAGTGTGATTAGAAGACAACTGTTCAAATAAACAAAGATCTGAACGCAGTTTTTTTTTTTTTTAAGTGAAAGTGAGTGCTTTTTATTTTTTGAAAGTGAAGATCTGAACGCGGTTACCAGAGACCAGGCACTACTCTGCTTAAAAGGCCTGCCGTGGAAACAGACAGAGAACCTACAGGAACAGAGTGTTAAATTTAAATTGCCCTAGGAGCACCTGTCTTTTCTGCCCCGCAATTCCCAATTCATTTATTTGTTTTTCTGTATCCTGTAAAACTTTCCCTTCTTTTATCTTATTTTCTTTTCAAGCTTCACCTTTCATTTTTCCCCTTTTAAATTGCCCTGGGGCAAGGACGACAGTATCGACTGAAACCGAAACGTTTCGACCAAAACGTATCGATTTCGGTTCATACCGAAACGATTTCAAACCTGCTCAATGTAATAGGTCCGAAATTTTAAAAAAATATTTTTAATAGTTTCGGACGAAACATATATCAGTTTCGCCCGAAACCTACCCGTTTCGACCCAAAACCACCCGATTTCAACCGAAACCGGACGTGAACTGCCCTCTTAAGGGAGTTCACTTATGTTCTCTGTCAGATTCTCAGATCTGAAGGAGAAGTGTGTTGCTGCAACACCCTTGCAGCAGGTGGAGCCTCTTCCAGGTGGAGGGATTTGCTGCCGCCGCCATCGCCACCACCGTTTCTTGGAGTTTGCAGCGTTGTAGCCGCAGCCAAAGACTTTTCTTGCTGTAAATTCCTAATCATCATCATCATCACCATCAGAGCCTTATCCCAATTAATTGGGGTCGGCTACATGAATCCTGTTCCGCCAAAGATTTCTATCAAGTGCAATATTCGTATTTAAACCCAAGAAACTAATGTCCTTCCTAATAACATCGCACCATCTCATTTTAGGCCTTCCCCGAACTCTTTTATTTTTTTTGATTAGTTTGATAATTTTTTTAGTTGTAGGTAAGATTCTCTTCAATATATTAATTTTCATGTGTTAAATATATTAAAACTCCAAATTAAGTCCTAATTAACTATTTAAATTTGAGACTTTGTCTAATTAAGTTTAATTAGGGTCAATTGAAGTTCAATTAAACTTCATTGAATAATTTAGGACGAGAGCATATTACTAATTACATTTGATTAGTGTAAAACTCTAACTTAAGTCCTAATTAACTATTTAAATTTAAAACTTTTGTCCAATTAGATTTAATTAGGGTCAATTGAAGCTCAATTAAGTTTCATTGAATAATTTAGGACGGGAGCATATTACTAATTGCATTTAATGAAGGGTGATTAAGATAAAACTCCAAATTAAGCCCTAATTAGCTGTTTAAATTTGAGACTTTTGTTTAATTAGGTTTAGTTAGGATCAATTGAAACTCAATTAAACTTCATTTAATAATTTAGGGCGGGAGCATACTGCTAATTGTATTTAATGAAGGGTGATTAAGGTAAAACTCCAAATTAAGTCCTAATTAGTTGTTTAAATTTGGGACTTTTGTCTAATTAAGTTTAGTTAGGGTCAATTGAAGCTCAATTAAACTTCATTGAATAATTTAGGACGAGAGGATACTGCTAATTACATTTAATGAAGGGTGATTCGGATAAAACTCCAAATTGAGCTCTAATTAACTGTTTAAATTTAAGACTTTTGTCTAATTATCCCAATTCAACATAATTTGAAGCTCAATTATGCTTCATTACATTTTTTTTCATTGTACTTACAACCATTTGTTTTTGACTGTCTTAATGCACGATCATACCTAAACGTGAACAAGATCAGGAGCAGCAAGGGCAGAAGGATCCGGGGTGGACCCACCTCTCCTTAGTTGATGTTGGGAAAAGAAAAGTGAAATGTAATTATTGTGGTAAGGAGATACATGGCGAAATTATTAGAGAAAAGTAACATTTAGTAGAGATAAAAGGAGATGTCAAACAATGTGACAGATGTCCCCGAGAGGTCCGAGAAGAAATGCGTCAATACCTTCTGGGTAAAAAAGAGAGGATGCAACAAAGGGCTGAAGATCAGACTAAAATTATCGAGGAGATTTCGGGCAGAAGAGGAAGGAGGGATGATGATGATGAGGAAGACACTAAGGATTTAGATCCAAAGTTGACTGAAACAATAGAGCGTGAACAAGCCGCTCGAAGGAAATAAAAAGTACCAATAGGTTCAGGGACATACTCTAGTATAACTGGTGTAACACGAGCTGCACGACGTCCTGACACTGGTGCAGCCCCACAGAGAGGAGGCCCCATGGACATCTATCTACACAGAAGGCAAAGTGCTACACAACTAAAAATCAGCAGAAGTTGCAGGGCATGCATTTTAAAGTATTTGCAAATGATTTTTCCATGTAGGTGTCCCTGTACATGCAACCGAATCAGAATATTTCCAATCTATGCAAAATGTCATAGCAGATGCTGGCCTTGGCTTGAAGGCCCTGGCACATCGAGACATATACGGGCGTAGCCTTGAGGGAGAAGTTGAAGAGCTCCATCAGTAGGTTGAAAGCTTCAAGCATATCTGGACGAAGAGATGATGCACCATCATATGTGATGGCTGGACTAGTACTACGAAGAAGTCCATGATTAACTTTATAGTCTATTGCATCGAAGGAACAGTATTTGTTAAATCTGTAGATACATCAAACTATGAAAAGAATACAAATTATTTGTTTCATTTGATAGATAAGATGGCAAACCAAATTGGAGAGGACAATGTTGTGCAAGTAGTGACTGATAATGAAGCCAGTTATAAGGCTGCAAGGAAGAAGTTGATACAGAAGCGCAGGCATTTATATTGGCTCCAATGTGCAGCACATTGTCTGGATTTGATACTTGAAGACATTGGGAAGAAAAATAATATGAAGAAGATAATTGAGAGGGCACAAAAAATCACCCAGTATATTTATGGCCATCCTAGGATATTGAACATGTTCAGGGAGCATGCAAGTGGGGGGCGAGATATCATCCGTGCAGAGCCAACCAGATTTACTTCGAATTTCATTTCTTTGGAGTCTTTGTACATGCATAAGAATAAACTCAATTCTTTTTACTTTATCCTTATAGATATCATATGTATTTGATTCGAAGTTCATTTCTTTGGAGTCTTTGCACAGGTATAAGAATGAGCTGAAAGCTTTCATATACCACGATGCCCTGCGAGAATATATAGACAAATCTAATGTTGATGCTCAGATGGATTATTTGGATGACTGTCATATCGTGGAAGATAACAAATTCTGGGCCAGGGAGTCACGGTACATGAAAGTAGTCTCACTTCTCGTGAAGGTCCTAAGAATGGTGGATGGCGATGAGAAGAATGATATGGGATATCTGTACGAGGCCATGTACCGTGCCAAATTAGAGTTGTATAAATCCCTTCTTAGAGAATATGCAAAGTGGTGAAAAATTATTGACCACAGATGGGACAACACATTACACGTTGGCATGCATGCAGCTGGTGAGTGATTAATTGTATTGATACAAAATTCATTGTTTTTTAGGTTAATTTATATCTAACATTTAGTTAACTATACACAAATGCAAGTTATTTTCTCAATCCTCGATTTATGTACAATGCCAATGCAAATGTTGATGGCGAGATACTTCAAGGCACCTTATAAGTCATTGGTCGTTTATTGAGAACACCAGAAAAGAGACATCAGGCCGAAATAGAGGTTGGCCTTTATTGATTTTATCAATAAGACGTATAGAATTTACTTAAATAGTTATGTTAATCTATTACTTTATCTTTATAGATGAACAATTATAGAATGAGAACTAGGACATATTCTGACTCCCAATTGCAATACGTTGTGGGAAGAGTGAGCCCAGGTATACTAAATATTTCTGCTTAAATTGAGTCAATATGTATTGTACATCATGGAGAATTGATCTTTATTTACATCTTACATTTATTTGTTTATAGTTGGTGGAACAACTGACTAGTGGATAATGGTGAACAACCGAGATGTGGGTAGTAATGCATTGACTTTCATTGTAATTAGGGTGCTCAGTCAAACAACATCAGCAAGCCAATGTGAAAGAAATTGGAGCACGTTCAGCCTTATAGACTCAAAAGTTCGCAATCGGCTAAAGGCTAAACAATTAGAAAAATTGGTTTACTGCCACTACAATATGAGACTGCGAATAAAAAACATGAAGTTAAGACAATAACTGCGGGAAAAATGCGTCGCAGATGATACAACTTCAGAAATTGATGTGGACACATTATTTGATAATGACAATCCCTTGCAGTCTTGGGTTGAGATACGAGAGTAGGTTGATGAGCTCATTTTTTATGTTGATGATAGAACATGGGCAGATGGCATATTAGATAAAGATGAGCCAAGATATCCTGAATTCAGAGGACCAACAAAGAGAGCCAAAGAGATTCATGCGTGCCAGAGAGAGGACCCAGCTATGTTTGTTCATGACACTGAGCAGCAGCCTGAGTTTGAGCCAGCTAGACACTCAGAATCAGATAACAGACCAGTCACTCCTAGAATGGTCAAGCCACCTCCATCCTTAAGAAGTATATCAATACATGAGCTAACTGAGAGAACTAGTGTTGCTGCTCGAGAGGACCCGACAATTAAGCAGTTGAAGCAAATTCATGTGAGGCACACGCCAAGGGGAAAAGGACTCCTCTCAAAGATGAATGAAATGATTACACCAAAAGAGAAAAAAATATCCCCAAAGACTAAAAGGCGATTGGTTTCTTATGGTTCTGATGATGATGATGATGATGAGGCACACGCCAAGGGGAAAATGACTCCTCTCAAAGATGAATGAAATGATTACACCAAAAGAGAAAAAAATATCCCCAAAGACTAAAAGACGATTGGTTTCTTATGGTGGTGATGATGATGATGATCCCAGTGCAACTACAGGTGCTACTACTGACGGTGGCACATATGCACCTATTTCCTCCTTCCACGCTGGTGATGATGATGATGATGATGATCCCAGTGCAGCTATAGGTGCTACTACTGACGGTGGCACATATGCACCTACTTCCTCCTTCCACGTTGACACAGGCAGAGGATACAGTCATAGTGAAGGAGGATATGATTCACGGAGCCAATATAGAAATCCATCAGGTTATGGAGGTGAAAAACAGGAAGCAAGAATGTACGGGTGGGGTCATCAACCAAAATTTCAATTCCATCCAATTCCACCTAGTAGCAGTTATGGGTCAGCATCTTCTTCTCATCCTCAAGGTTCTACTTCTTATGCTGATTTTGGATTCCAATCAAGCTAACAACCTTACACTCCAAAAGAGATCCAGAGAGATGCAGGACTTGGCTACATCATTGTTTGGTTACAGTGAATATACAGAATACATGCAACCTTTTTATGGGTATCAACATCAAAAACCAGACGTGAGGGAGAAGGTTCTTCTAGCTATTATCCATATTAGTACATCATCATTTGGGTAATGATCATTTAATTTCTGTAACATTTACTGTGTCTAATTAAATTTATTGTATTGCTTGAATCTACTCCATGCTTAACATATACTCAAGAATATTACTTTAATATGTCCAATACCTACTTCATGTTTATTGCACTTAATCCTATTTCTTTATAATCAAATATATGTATAATGATTTTTTTATTTTTATCTAATTATTTATATTTTTCTGAATTTTTTCCAATTTTTTTGTATTTTTTTTCCATTTTTTTTGAATATTTTGAACCGGTTTCGGCCGAAACTGAAACCGGTACGTTTCATTTTCAGTCCCGAATGAAACCGGTACCAAAATTGGTACTGCCATCCTTGCCTATGGGGGAAACCAGGACCCTCCACAGTTGGTTGGAGGTTTGATTCGCACCTGTAGGGTGAAAAATCTCACACAACCTGCAAATGAGACGCCTAAGAGGAATAGATATTTCGGATCATTATTGAATTGGCTAGTTTAGCACATTTAAACCTTTAAATAATTGGGTTGCCGCAACCTGTCTAATACATCCACAGTTATTTAAAGGTGATCATCATGATAAGATTGGCTGAATGGTATGCATGCGTATGTGTATTCATCATGCAAGCAATTTAGGTCAGCCCAACCTAGTTCAAATTCAGACTTTTGGATTGGCCCAGCATAGGCCAACCGTAGCCAAGATTTTGAATTTGGGTGACCTGAATTGACCCTTGACCTTACACAAGGGTCTAACCTGCCCAGTTGGACCCAAATCCACATTTTTTGTTATCTCCTCTCTCTATTCAAAATGCAACAATTTGTTCTTCGCATTTTGTTTTAAAATTGTTAATGTTGTGAAAGTCAGGTTTTACAAGTGTATCTAATTATTTATTGGGCCAACCTCATTTTAAAGCCAAGAGCAAGTATACAGCATCATACCATCGTGGGAATTGTAAAATGAACAAAGCAACCACAACATTTGTGATGGCAACTGGTCCTAACCTTGAAATTTTCTGGCAAACCAGCTTCCCTGTAAACCTCATCTGCTCTTGAAACTGGAATGTCCAAGCCTGCAAGAGGGCAGCGAGGGTCCTCTGCACCTGCATTTCATTGAAGGTTGGGTTTCAAAAAGAAGCGTCTGTTTTCAAGAAACAAAACCAAGCCTTTTTATCCCTAGATAGAGGGAAATTTTACAAGAGACTTTCAGAATTATGCATATATGTAGTAGCAATCCACATGAGCCAACATGTAAAAACCACAGATTACAGGAAATCAGGAAAGTTTCAAATGAGGAACTCAATGACCTACATTTTTATAGCCTTTTATAAAAAAAATTTTAAATGCAGACAGATTAGTCAAGTTCAAACTTTTGCACTGTCATTCTCCACTATTTACATGAAGGAGCTCATACATTATTCTAATCACTATCTATCAACTAAATACGAAGCTGATCTTCCAGAAAAGCAGAACAATGTTATTTTCAAAAAAAAAATGAATTGTAGACAGATTTCACTAGAAATACATACCATTTAATATAAGCAAAGGACGTGAAGCAATGGCTGGAATTGTATTAGGTGAGTCAAACTCGGAAGCCAGACCAGGGGCAATTCTATCCCAGACCTGGTTGAGTATATGCAGTTATAGAGCAATTCATCACCAGACATTTAGCTAGAAATATTTAGGATTAGATGAGCGTGCACAAATCAAAATAATAATATAAAAAGAGACCTTCATAGTTATAAATTAAAGCACATATACAGAATGACCTACTTCCCTTATTTGGCCATGAACTTGTGTGTGTGTGGTTAAAGCAACTGACCTTCTCAACCACTTCTTTATCCATCACATCCTTGCCCAGATCTTTACGTGCTTCTGAAATTAGAAAACATAAGATCAGATATCATCATTCGATTCCAAGAAAGAAGTCTTCCTATTCAACTAGCAAGTAATGGTATTATGTAGATCTTGAAATGGATGCTAAATGACTCACCAAGAAAAGAAAAAGATTAGCTTTGTACACCCAGCTAAAGATAAGGAATGCTTCAAGCTAAACATCAGCTATGGTACGGTGTATGAAAACTATAGTAAAAGGAACAGTGTGATTGTTTAGATTTGCATGAAATAGATGTGATTGCATTTATTTGGCTATGTCAATGATGTCACGGAATATTCTAGTTTTTCATCTGCTTTTATTATTAGAAATGCGGAGTATAGAATGGAGAAGTAGTGTTCCAAGAATAAGACACAAGTTACCAATTATTTACAGTCCCACTTAGCCAGAAAAGAAAAGAGGGTCAGCGAGATACAGTTCATTGAATACAACTCTAAACACTCATATGGCTTTGTTAGCTAACCTTCGAAGAGAGGTTTGATGCTGTCAACTCGAGCTTGCCACTTGTCACTATCTATTGCCCATCGAAAACCCTAAAGACATCAGAGGCAGACAAAATCCATTCTTTTCAAGATTTGCAGTGAACTAACTGGTACGTTTATGGATACTAAAATCTTGAAAAAAAAAGAAAAAAACATTGTCATTTAATGCGCCACCTGAACCCCAATTATAGGAATAACAACAGAATACCGGGTATCCACTGCAGCAGCCAACCATGCATGCATACCTATACCAAGGGACTGAAATATAAGCCTTAACAGAGTAAATCCAATCTAAACAATGAAAAGAGGAATGAACTGAAATTCTAGAGTATTCCACCTCCCAGCGACTCTCCAGTTATTCCAATCCGTGCAGGATCAATGTCCTCCCTCTGAATAAGATAGTCTCCCAACTTTATCAAATCCCACACCTGTCAATTGAAGCAAATATAATTATGTGATGACCGTGCTAACAACAAAAGCTACTTGAAATCCAAGAAATATCATGATAACCGGATTATGCATACTCCTTTCCATTGAAACAAATTGCATGTTAATTAACTCAGAGGCATAAAGCAACGTAAAAGTATATACCGTATCAAATAAGAAAGGATTAGTATCACCATTTTTCCAAGCTGAAATCAAAGCCTAGATACAAAAATAAGAGCCACCTAGTAAGTTCAAACAACATAGATTGAACCACGAAAAGAAGAGAACAGTGTATTAACATTTCTACTGTAAATTGAACTCTTCAAATAGTTTGAGAAGATAGGATACATCGCTATATGTGGTGACACTGTTAGCACGTTCACCATGGTAACGAGAGTCAATAGCAACAGCAATGTATCCTCTAGATGCATATGCCTGGAACACAAGAGTTCAATGAATCAAGCAGCAATGGTGGATTCAAAGCTGAAGAAGCATTTATGAAGCACTTCAGAGTAGAATGTGAAGACATTCCACCTCAAGCAATGGCCGCACCCACTCCTTGGTTTTGTAAGAACTATGCAGAAAGACAATAGCTGGCCTCCTTTCCTGCTTGCTCTCCTTCAAGCTTAAAATCAACACAGGTAAGCGCCCTTGCTCCCCTGTCTACAAAAGATGAGAACAAAAAATTAATAAAAAATTGAACAATTACCAAGGTCATGATGCAAGGTTCAGTGGTGGATAATGTGCTATAGAAACTTGAACTCCAAAGCACATTTGTTTCAGCTTGAGAGGGAGAAGCAGGTACTGAGAATTAACATGCAAATCTATTTCATAATTAAAATTCTGCAAAATATATCAATACCCTAAAACTTCATTTAATGACAAGATTAGTCTTGATTATGCAAGTGCAATGAGCAATGGTGGAGATAGAAAGTCTTCTCTGTGGGGTCCAAATTAAACCACTGGACTCATGGAAAGTATCATTTGAGATGATGAATGGTGATCTCAATTCAGTTGTACTTTTGATTTCAAAGTCCCAAAGAAAAGTAGACCAAAGCAGGGAGAAAATTCAAAATAACAAAACAATTCATACAAAGTAAATACTTATGATTTTTTTACTTGGGAGGTCCCCCCCTCTCTCTACCTATGGCAATGAAGGATATAAATGAGCCAGTCCTGGGTTGATGTATGTATGCATGGACCTGGCTGGGTACTCACAGGGCCAGACCAACCAAGGGTTTTGAGGGCATAAAACAAAGACTTTCTGTGTGCAGCTAATATTGTAAAGGCCAAGCATGTTTATGGTCTGGCACAAGCCATCTACTTGTGGAAAGCAGAACTGTTTAATTTTATGTGCAAGAGATGATCAGGACACATTTTGTCCCCGTCCACTCACAAGAAATTTCTGCCGCTATCCACCACAGACAATTTCTCTGATTGAGCCTGCCACAACTCCAAGTGACCACGGACTTGGTCCAAATGCATAATGTATTAGGCTAAATGCTTGTTTAGGTGAGGTGGTGCACTTTGACATGCTACCATGACTTACCGGATCCCCTGGTGAAGCATGCCAATGGTTAAGTCAAATTTGCAATCAGATCAGTTACTTGTGGCACGCAGCTTGCAGGACTGGTTAGGTCAGGCCAAGGTCAATCAATTTAATCTAGGCCAACCTGAATTTGGCTCAACTCAAACTCAAGTGAATTCTTGTTGGTCCAAGCACAACATAAATTCAAAAGTCCAAGTCCGAACTGGTCTGATAGGCCCAAATTGCTTGTAAATATTTAAATCAACCCATAATTCATGCCTAAAACCAAGTGTACCATATCAGTGTCAGGTGCCACATCAGAGTCCTGAAAAGCTAACATTCATTAGTCCAACTCCAACTTGGACTGACTTGTAAAGACTTGAGGCTCAAAATCTTAACAATGAATGATATACCAAGAGGACTCATATCATATCGTGTTGGCTAACTTGAGATTCAGAAAAGTCCCTAAACCGATCTGGCTTCTACAAGTCAGACACAGTCAGTCTGAGTTGACAAACCACGACTAAAATATATATGAATCTCCATGTTAATCGTTGCTTTTTCATAGATTCTGTTGGTGAAAACTGTCTAGTGACGTATCAGGTGTTCACAAGCACTACCCCTCCCTATAATGTTAGGATCTCCACCTCCTACTATCATGTGTTTCCAGGATGGCTGCATCCTTGGTACCAGAGCTGGGTACCCTTCATCCTCAAAGCCATTTAGTCCCACATCAGGTGTTCACAGTCGTTATCCCTCTATGTAATGTTCAGACACATGCCTACTACTAACACCTGTTTTTAAGATGGCTGCCCATTCATTTAGCATATTAATAGATTACAGCCTACATGCCAGCATTTCATCAAAAAATTGGTTGGCAGCTGGGTTATGGTCAGACCCACATATTAATAGACTAAAGCCTACATGTCAGCATTTCATCATAATTGGCAGCTGGGTTACGGTCAGACCCACTAAAATTTCAAAGTTAATCTGCAATATGACCCTAGTCCAACATAGCCCAACCCAACCTTGGTCCAGCAGCTGGCCCAACCAAAGCTGCACACCTGTCAGTGAAAAGGAGTCAGCATTTAACCCATTAAAAGAAAATGTCAGATGCTCATCAGGATCGTATTTCACTTAATGATCAGCCATTCACTTGGGAAATGTAAGGAGCAAAACCAAAGCATAAGCACAAACCTCAGTAATCAAAAAGAGATTTTCTTCTCTCAATCTTTCCTGAAAATCCTTTATGTCTTCCTTTGGGCAAGATTCCATAGCCTGAAAATACTTACCATCAGCAACTCATTGCACACAAACTAAAAGCATAAAATGGAAGGACCAGGAGAGAAATAATAATAAAGATGATGAACAAGTGTTCTCAATAAATATCTGACCTCACGGCTGCCTGTAGGCCCCTGGTACAGGGGGGATGTGACTGGTTTTGCCTTCTCCACCGAAAGATTAACTAATAAGGAGCAACACAAGATGAATAAAAAGATACAACTTTTCTAACAATACCAATGAATGCCCTGAGTTTCTACAAAGATCAGGATGAAAATACCATAGCATAAAGGAGATTGCAAAGGAACAATGCTGGATTAAAACTAAGGATTCATATTAGCCTTTGACCCCCAAGCTCTGTCCCAAAGACCAAAAAACAATTGTTTCTGGCAAGTGCAGGGGATGATGGAAATCTGCCAGTTGATTAAACAAAAGGCTAAGGATTTATGGCTAACTGTTTCTTTTATTTCCATGTTAGGTTGGTGAAGGTGCTCACTGGAAACATGAGAGGAATAAGGAAAAGTAATAAGAGAAATGGTATCGAGAAGAAAATCCTGGAAGCCAAGTCAACTCTCTCTTCTCTCTCTCTCTCTCTTTCTCTCCCTCTCACCCACACAAAATTAAATAGGTACATCCTCGGTGATTCCTACATGAAAAGATCAAAGATGCAATCTTGCGGATATCTCCCCACAATTTCATTGTGATGCAGCCAGCTGACCTCCGTGAGTGGTCTGCGGTCAACATTAAAAATGGAACGCGGAGATCTTCAGTAGGCTCGATTTAGTAAAGATCAAAGGCTACAATCTTGCGGAGATGGGCACCTTACAGTTCCACTGTGACAGAGGACTTCAGAGTCTTTCATCAATTTGCACACACTATGGAAACCAACAAGACAAGAAAAGGCTCGAATAAACCATTCCGATCCCCCAAACACCCTTTCCATATTTCATTCGATCACGACAGACCGATTAAGCTCATCCACTCCACTCGGTTCACAAACTCACATGTCAACGCCCGCCCCCCACCCCACACAGACCTCCTCAGAACAGACACCAACGCGAGCGCACTTGTGTTAATGGGAGAAAGAAAGGAGGTGACTTTCGGGAGAAATCGCAACATCCGAGGGGAGAAAAGATGAACCTTCCGCCGTCCGACGGCTGCGCAGCAGCTGGAGAAAGTCGGCCCTAAGCTTGCTAACAGGATGGGCTGCGGCGGACGTGGAGGCGGCGGTCTCCATCCTGCAGAGGAATCGCCGAGCTGGTACTCCCCCGGCATGAGCACCCCCACATTTGTACTCGCGCGGCGTCCGCAGGTGGCTCTGCGGCACGTGGCGCCCGAGCGGCGGGGCCCATGCGAGGAACCCGGCAACGTGCGAGAGCACCATCTGCCTCTGCTTGCCGCCGCGCGGGTGCTCTGTTCTTCTCCGGCAGCTTCCTTAGCGGCTTCCCTCCGCAACGCACGGACAACGCGCCAAGAAGAGCACCGCTGCGCCCGCCGCACCTGTTCATGTGCGCGTCGCCACGCATGCCTCGTGCGATCTCGTGGGGTTCTATCGATCGATCTTTCCATGGCGTGGTATGAGCGAATCTTACCTACGCCGGACAGAGAGGAATGACAGGTAACCAGGTAAAGCCACAAGAGAAAAATAACTTTTAAAGATTTTTTTCATTGCAAAAAATTATAAAATCTATTTTTATATTCTTATAATATTTATAATATTTTTATACCATTCTTTACTAGTCAAAATAACGCACTACGCGCGTGAGTTTATTTTAATTTTTATATTATATTATTATCTTAAATAATAACTTTTAAAAATTTAAAAATAATTCATTATTACCCAATAAATATCTTTTAAATAATTATGGGCAAACAATACACCCTATCTCTCCGTTGCATTAGCTTAATCAATAACTTCTTTGGAATCGTACCCATGAATTCCCATTCTCACAATTACTCGTAAACGGATGCACCCATAAACCATCGGCACTCAAAATAAAATGATAATAAGACTCAGTGTAGAATCACATTATACATCTTTGCTTTATTTAAATTAAGAAATATGAACATGAAGGCCACGTCCAAATGCATAGTTAACAAATGAACCTTTGTATCATAACGCACTTCGTCTATATCTCCCAGCATGAAAAGCAAAGAGCATCTCCTGCACTTCAAACCCATCGCCTTGACTCAATGTAGAATCACAGCATATATCTTTGTTTTATTTAAATCAAGAAATTCGAACATGAAAGCCACGTCTAAATGAATAATTAGCAAACGAACATTTGTATCATAATGCACTTCATCTATATCTCCAAGCCAGAAAAGCAAAGAGCATCTCCTCCACCTCACACCCATCGACTCTTGCAGATACAATGCAAATATCAAAAGAACATATATATATATAACATGTGTATCTATAAATCACTAACATTCAAAGTCTGGCTTCAAGTGCGTTGTTTACATTGGGCCATGAACATTTTTTTAAGGACTCTACCGCAGTGGTAAGTCAGTTCAGGTAAATGCAATAAAGCTCAGCCAACCCAAGATAGAGCCTGGGTGATGCAAACCCCCCTCCCAACCCCTACCCATACCAACTAAGTCAAACCCCAATGGTCATTCTACCACCACAATTACCTATGAGGCAACAAAGAGCAAGCTCTTTGAACACTAATTTCCCCATATCATCATGTGCTATTAAAAACCAAGCAACAAGATACCCCATTTGTGTTTATCCATTCAACAGGTCTATCAAATTCATTATCTCAAAGGAAGAAATGATCCACATCCTTACATGATGATAGCTGTCCATTGACATAGCAAAAAAATTGTGCCCTCTGCAACATATATAATGAGATTTTCTACCCTTGATCAAGTACCACCCAAGGCTAACCAAAGAAATATTACAGCTTAACAAAAGATAACACAATTTCTGAAGTATGAAGCCTAGCCAAATTTAAAATATGCCCCATTTTAACAAGGCAAGATGTAGCAGCTCTAGAAAGATTTGTTGTAGATGCTCACAAAAGGCAAACCTTTCTTTCAATGCATGGAAGATGAAGGGCAATAGACACCTTGTTTGTATTGAGCAGAGTTGATGAGGTGGCCACATCTGCGAAAAGTGTGTTTTCCATAAATGGGTACAGTTGTTTTATTACTGCACACTAATATGAAGTAATTGACATCACCTCTTGGCTCAGCCTTGCAAGTTTCAATACATATCGGATGTTGCAGAGAAATTTGAACCCTACATGCCAGGAACTAATTCCAATGTAGAAATTAAAATCCCTCTACCAACACATCATTATTTAAATTTTTTCAACAAATGGGCAGCCATAAATAGATATGAAACATTCACATTGTTCTATCGATGATCCGATACCAATCACTTATGGCTATTGAGTTCTCAGACATTAACACCCAAGCGGTATGAGGTGGTTCCAAACCAACATCAAGAAAAATGGCTGGTGTTTTTCCAAGTAATTCGATTATATCCATAGTTGCCATCGCCAAACCTGCACCATTCACCGTGCGTCCAATTTCTCCATCGAATCCAATATACTTCAAATCAACTTTAGCAACGGCAACCTGCAAAAACATCAGGAAAAGTAATGTCGATATTGGTGCACCCTTACAACCTCACTACCACCCAACCACAAAAAAGCAAAAAGATAACACACTTCTTTATATTGCACTATATTTCATAAAGACATGGTCCGAAGCACAGGGTTAGGGGAGATGGGGATTTGAATAATGCACTTGTAAGAGGCATGACATGGGAGTTTTTAAAAATGGTATAGTTACTATGCGCAAGCATACGAAGAGAAAATCTGTGAAGGGATACATTACCAAGTGAAATATTGATAGTATCAAAGAAAACATAAAGGGAAAGTATGAATATTGACAAAACTACCAGTAAAGAACCACCTGATATCTAAAGCATGCAAGATATAGTGAAAGCCAAAAAGAAAGAAATAGATAAAAAAAGAGACAAGTACTTGTGTTTAATGTCAAAACATTATCTGAAGCACACACTGGATCAACAGAACATAAAATCCTACTGTTCCTCCAAGTCTAAACAATGAACATAGAATTTGCCTGGCATCACATTGATAAAGAATAGAATGTGATAATTAATGCACAGAACATGATATGTGGATGGCGGAGTTGACAGCAGCGCTACATTTATAGAAAGAATGCAAATTTTCACTATTCCTGTCATAGGATAAGACATATACATACCTCACGAGGGTCCTCTTGGGATGAGTCACAGAGCATAAATATTTCCATTTGGTAGAATACAACATTCTCATCAAAGTTCAACTTTGCATCAGCTGCTGCTAATTGATTATCAGATGTTTCAACAATTGGATTGATCTGATAAAAAAATGCTAATATCAAGTGGGTCTATATACAGAAGTAATCAATGAATCATAAAACATGGTGGTAAACTATAAAGATATCCTTGTTTTTCACCTCCAACAATCACATTCACAGAACAGTTTGTAAAGCTTCTTCACTTGTTCTATTGCCTCATTCCTATCTGTCACCTTTAAGAGCCAGACCATCAACAACTTTTGCTGCATCCTTATCTGTTAAACTTTCAAAAACATCTATAGGAACCTAGTTACAAGAATGAGATCAGCAAAAGTTAGGACACAACAAAAGAAAACTTATAGTTCCCTAGGCAAAAAACCAAAAAAACAAAAGAAAAGAAAACAAACAATAGTGCCAAATGACCTCTGCGCAGCACTATAAACATGAATGGATTTACATCAAAATAGATTTTGTTAGAGTTAGAGCATGTTAGTCGTATATTAGTCCTACGGGATAGGTTACCCATGTACTCTCTATATATAGAGCATTGCTCTTATGAATAAAAAGACACACGAGACTCTCTCTTTTAACATGGTATCAGAGCGAGTTTAACCCCGACATACCTCCGCGCCCCTCTTCTCCTTCTCCTTTTTATTTTTTCCTCTCTCCTCCGGAAGACCCGCCTGGGTACGCGGGGCGCCCACCCCGCCCGGGCGGCCCTCCGCGGACTCTGCCGCGGATGCCGGACGCCCCACCGCGGACGCCGGACGCCCCACACGCCTGGGGGGACCCTCCGCGGGCTCCTCCGCCTGCTGCGGACGCGGTTCCCCCCTTTCCCCACGCACGGGAGTTCTCTGGCCGTGGACGCGGGCGCCAACCCCGCCTAGGCGGCTCGAGGAGGCGCGGACGCGGGACTCACCCGGCCGCTCCATCTCCCGCAGACGCGGGTCTCCCCACGCAGAGGTATCCGCCGGCCGTGGTAGTAGTCGGAGTAGGCGCCAGAGCCGATGTACTCGCTGATCTCGTAACTCTGCATGATCTCCGTTCGACCATAGATGCTCCAACTGCGTGAAGCAGATGGCGGCGGCGGCAGGTCTATGGTGCAGACGCAAGCCTCCGCTTTCCGCACCCTCGCTGGCGTAGGCAGTCCGACCTTGCAGGCCCTCCGACTTCACCCCACGCGGAGGTTCACCATCCTGCTTCTCTGCCTCGTGGACTTGCAAGCACTGGCGTCAGAATAGTCGGTGACTTTTCTCTCCGCCATGATCATATAGAAATTGCTCTTGCTCTCATATTCTCATATGTCTGGTAGAATTATCTTTATGTGTTGATTTTCCGTCGGGCTCCTTACTCTTGGCTACTGCGATGGCTTCCTCATCCTCGTCTTCCGACATAAAGATGACCAATTCTGTTATTGGGACGACGGTTAAGTTGAACGGTTCCAACTATCTCCTTTGGTCACGCGCCTTCCGTTTTCTGTGTGGATCACAACGGAAACTTTCTCACTTAGATTTTCCTCTGTCGACAAGAAGGATGAAACGAAGTTCGCAGCATGGCAATCAGATGATTATTTTGTCATGACACTTCTCATCAATAGCATGGAGCCTCAAGTCAGTTCAAATGTGGTCTTTCTTGGTTCTGCCAAAGAAATGTGGGATGCTCTGAAAGAGATGTACTCAGATAACAAGAATGTTTCGCGCATTTATTCTTTATATGAAGAAATCTTTTCTCTCAAGCAAGATGGAAAATCTATTCATGATTATTTTGCTGCTCTGAAAGGCAAGTGGGATGAGTTGCAGGTGTACCATCCTTTGACAGCAGATATTACTGTCCTCAAGAAACAGCGGGAGGAGTTTCTGGTCGCAAAATTTTTGTCTGGCCTAGATGATTCACTCAGCCATGTTCGCTCTCATCTGCTTTCGGATGACGTGGTTCCTTCTCTGGCAAATGCTATGTCGCGTGTCCTTCGGGTCAGCTCCTCCGACTCTACTGTTGATGCTTCTCCTACTGTTGGTCCAATGGAACATTCAGCACATGCAACAGGACGAGGTCGTGGCCGTGGCCGCAACTCCTTCCCTCCATGTCGTCATTGTGGTCGTCAGAATCATGCTCCTGAACGTTGTTGGCAGAAATTTGGTCGTTCGGACAATGCTAAAGTGGCTGCTATCACTTCCGCTCTAGACACTCCTGTTGATAACCCTTCTGTGGTGCTACCAGAACCCTCATCCGAGGCGACCATCACTTTATCCAAGACTGACTACGAGCGCCTTCTTCAGCAACAGTCGCTTCATGCAGTTCCTTCCACTTCAGGTAGTGCGTCTGCTGTCTCTCATGGTTCATCATGGATCATTGACTCTGGGGCCTCTAGCCATATGTCAGGTAATAGATCATTTTTCATCTCCTTACGTCTCTCATCTTCCTTGCCACCTGTGTCTGTTGCTGACGGCTCACCATCCCCCGTTCATGGGATCGACACTGTTCGTATATCTCCATCTCTCACCCTCTCAAATGTTCTATATGTTCCCCAGTTTCCAGTAAATCTTCTTTCTACAAGTTGTCTTGTTCGTGATTATAATTGTTCAATCACATTCTTTCCCTCCTATTGTGTTTTTCAGGATCTACGAACGAAGGCGACGATTGGTGGCGGGTGTGAGACTGGTGGCCTCTACTATCTGACCAATCAGCCGTCTGGCACTCCTTCAGCTCTTGGCGTAGGCTCTCCGTACCACTGGCATTGTCGTCTTGGGCATCCGGCACCCTCAAAGCTCCGCTCATTTGTTCATGTTCCTTCTAGTCTGTCACAGTTTCAGTGTGATGCTTGTGAGCTTGGCAAGCATCATAGAGTATCTTTCCCTTCTCGTGAAAATAAACGGAGCAGTTCTCCTTTTCATCTGGTCCATAGTGACATTTGGGGTCCTAGTCCAATTGCTACGTTTCTAAGTTTTCGATATTTTGTTACTTTCATTGATGACCACTCTCGGATGACCTGGGTTTATCTTCTGAAGAGTCGGTCACAGGTCTTGCATGTCTTTCAACAATTCTATCAGGAAATAAAAATACAATTTTCCACTTCCATCCAGGTTCTTCGCTCTGATAATGCAAAAGAATACTTGTCCTCGTCATTCAATGAATTTTGTGCTGCTCATGGTATTCTCCACCAAACTTCCTGTGCCTACACCTCTCAACAGAATGGAGTGGCTGAACGTAAAAATCGCCATCTGCTTGATGTTGCTCGAACACTCATGTTTCACATGAATGTTCCCAAACATTTTTGGGGTGATGCTATTCTTACTGCCTGTTATCTCATTAATCGGGTTCCCTCCTCACTACTCTCTGGAGGCAGTCCGTTTTCATGTCTGTATCCCTCCCTTGAACCCTTTCCCCTACCTCCTCGGATTTTTGGGTGTCTTTGTTTTGTGCATGCTCTGGGACCCGGTCACGATAAGCTCTCTCCTCGCGCCACTCGTTGCGTCTTCCTCGGGTATTCGCGCAGTCAAAAAGGCTATCGTTGTTTTGACCCGGTATCACGGCGTTGTTTTGTCACTGCTGATGTCACCTTTATTGAAACCACACCTTACTTTCTGTCGCCCCCTGTGTCATCATCACCTCCTTTATTGCCACTTCCTCCTGTGCCTCCTCCACCGGATGACTCAGGACAGCGTGACGACTCTATGCCTATTACAACGGACCCGAGCCCAAAACCATTGCAAGTGTACCAACGGCGGAAAATCACAGGGGCACCAACCTCACTACCGCCACCAGCGCCCTCGGTCGAAGATCTGGCTCCTATTCCTCCACCTCAGAATATATCTTTGGATCTTCCAATTGATCTCCGGAAAGGTAAACGTAATGCCCCCTCACCTTCTATGTCTGATCCTGATTTTCATTGGCCGTCCATTTCTAAAGAGGCTCGCCGTCCCAGCTCTCATTCAATTACTCAGTTTGTATCTTATACACATCTCAGCCCGTCTTTTCGGGATTTTGCATTCTCTCTTTCCTCGAATGCCATTCCTTCCTCCTATCAGGATGCACTTGCACACCCTAAGTGGAAAGCTGCTATGGATGACGAGATGTCTGCCTTATTATCTCGTGGCACTTGGGAACTTGTTGATCGTCCTCCTGGTGTGGTTCCTGTCGCCTGCAAATGGGTTTTTACTCTGAAGTATCTTCCATATGGAACTATTGATCGATTCAAGGCTCGTCTTGTTGCCAAGGGTTTCACCCAGACATATGGTATTGATTACCTTGAGACTTTCTCTCCAGTGGCCCGTATTAGTTCTGTGCGCGTTCTTTTCTCTCTGGTCGCCAATCTTGGTTGGCGAATGTTCCAGATGGATGTCAAAAATGCTTTCCTCTATGGTGACATTCATGAGACAATTTACATGGAGCAACCTCCAGGGTATGTTGCTCAGGGGGAGATGAAAGTTTGCAGACTCCGAAAAGCGCTTTACGGCCTCAAACAAAGTCCTCGAGCCTGGTTTGAGAAATTTAGTCAGATAGCATCAGAGATCGGTCTTGTACGCAGTCAGGCTGACCATTCGGTATTCATCAAGAAAAGCTCTGCAGGTATTGTGATCCTTGCTGTCTATGTTGACGATATGATTCTGACAGGTAGTGATGAAAAAGGGATTACCACTGTCAAAGAGCACCTACAAAAAAAAGTTGTCACAAAAGATTTAGGACGACCACGATACTTTCTTGGTATTGAAGTTGCATATAGCAAGGATGGGATCTCACTTTCTCAAAGGAAATATGCACTAGATTTGCTCCAAGAAACGGGTCTGCTTGACTGCAAGCCAGTTGACACACCTATGATCACTCGGCCTGAGTTCTGGGATCAGAACGGGGAGGACTTTCCTGATGTTGGTCGCTATCGGCGACTAGTTGGCAAACTCATATATTTGACTAATACTAGGCCAGATATCACCTTTGCAGTTAGTATGGTAAGTCAATTCATGCAAACCCCAAAACAGTGTCATTGGGAGGCCGTTTTGAGAATTCTGAAGTATGTAAAGGGGGCACCTGGAAAGGGTCTATTATACAGACATTATGGTCATATACGTGTGGCAGCGTTTTCTGATGCAGATTATGCTGGATCCATTTCTGACAGGAGATCCACAACAGGATACTGCTCTTATGTTGGTGGCAATCTTGTTTCGTGGCGAAGTAAAAAGCAAAGTGTGGTAGCCCGCTCAAGTGCTGAAGCTGAGTATCGAGCTATGGCACACACTGCTTGTGAAATGTTGTGGCTCCAATCTCTTCTTCGAGACCTTGATTTCCCCTCTAATGAAACTATGATGATGCATTGCGACAATCAAGCTGCAATCTATATTGCTGGTAATCCTGTCTTCCATGAACGAACCAAACATATCGAGGTGGACTGTCATTTTGTTCGAGAAGCAGTGATGTCAAAGAAGATAGCCACACATTTTACCTCATCAGCGGATCAACTGGCTGATTTGTTCACCAAGTCCCTGGGTTCCCCAAGGTTTACTACTTTATGTAACAAGCTGGGCCTCTTAGACATATATGCTCCAGCTTGAGGGGGAGTGTTAGAGTTAGAGCATGTTAGTCGTATATTAGTCCTACGGGATAGGTTACCCATGTACTCTCTATATATAGAGCATTGCTCTTATGAATAAAAAGACACACGAGACTCTCTCTTTTAACAGATTTAAAAAGTAAATTCACATTATTTCAAATCAGAAGTTTCTATTGCAGGAGAAATTAACCATCTCATTTTGTTTCTCTAGTTTATAAATGAAGGCAAAGATGATCTTGATAATCATATCCCTTGGGTTCTTTTCTATGAGATCTTAATGCTGGTTCCCCCTTTTTCTACAGGCAATAATAATCTGCAGAATAAGAAAAGCATAATAGCATAGAATTAACCTACTTTTGAAGAATGTAAATCTGTAACACACTCGCTATGCAACAATAACGTATCAACTCAGCACACACAACAGATTAATGACAACTAATTGGCACCAAGAAACATGCAAATCTATCAAGTCAAAATATTCAAGACCATGATAAGAGGAATTCCCAACTCCTAGTTCCCTATTGCTACCTTAGTATTAAAAAAAATGACTCCGATCAGGATCTCACTACTCCATAACATGTCTACACTATGATGCACTTTGGGATTAACAAAAGAAGATGTTAAGAGTATATGTGTCACTTATTTGCATATGATCAACAATTGACTATTACAAGAGAACTGCTAAAAGAATTAGCATTAGATACATATAATTGATGGAATTAAGGTACCTTGTCAAGCTGATCAAATTCATTTTTCCCATTAAATATTGGTTCCTTTGCTAAAAGCAGGCTACATAAGTGATTCATTTATATAACTATCTTAGTAGAGAAAGGAAGGCATCAAAACCAAATAGTTGGTCAATGACATGTGAAGGACACCACACAAGACTCAAAGTTAGAAATTACATCCAATTTTTTATTTAATGTCAAATTCATAGAATTAATGCCACATGAAAACCCATACAACATTTCCAGCCAACTAAAGTTGATTCACTTTGACAGTAAGGACCACATTCAAAAAAATATCATAAATGTAGTTGGCTCAGAGTATGACCATCGCCTCATTTGGGAAAACCTCTAGGCCAGATAAATCTTGAAAAAGATGACTTCACCAGGAAATTCCAACTTTAGTTCCAAGAAAGCTAAATCCAAACCAAGATTTGAATCCAAGTTCTGATTTAGATTAGTCTTATCAAAATTGGGGTAGAACTGTTGTATACAACCTGTAGACCCTAAAGTTCAAACACTCAAAGATCAACCCAAAGGTTCCCTTAAAGAGTTTAAGCTAAAGTGGAGGAAGAGGAAAATACAAAACTACGTATTTTTCTCTTGCACAACTATCAATCATAAAGAGAGATGAATGCATCTCTTAGCTGTCATGCCTACTCACACTTTATAACACATTTGTTCTGGCAAAAGCTTGAGGTGCCATTTAGTTGACAGACAATTACTATCCTTGAAAATCTAAGTGGAAATATTGCAACTAAATGACCCCAGGTTGAAAGGACCAGGCTTATAATTGATTGATTTATTTAGGTAAATTAGAGTTCGACATGGAAGTATCATCTTAAGAAAACATTTCTATATGTTAATGAGGGGGATCTCCCTCTGCAACTTTCTAGGAGACACCAAGGTTATCCATTCATAATAAGGTAATGTCAACAAGGTTCATCTACATGGCCGCGAGCTTTTAAAAGGGTGAATTTGAACACATAATTTTTGAAAGATAGTCAAAGGCTATAGGTGATGTCTCAGCCAGCCCAGTATTTCTTATGGAAAAGCTTATCATGGGTAACATTACCTGTTCAAGAACAAATAATGTGGACCGCAAGGTTAATGATTACTTTATGCATATGAAATTCTGTAAGCAATGTAGTATGGTCGCCGAGGTGGGTTTTCTTCCTCACGGTTTAGGGACTCCGGCGAGGTGGGTATCACTTCTAAGATCTGTCGATCTCTGTGTATATTCCAATGGGTATCACCATCTCTCGTTTATAGGGTGCTTCACCCACACCTCCCCTCTGTCCCACCGCTACAGTGCACCCAAACATGATCCGTGAAACCCGGTGAGGTGTCTCACAACGGGCACTGTCGGTGCCATTATCTATTGTTGGCCACGTGCTAACATCTCCCACTTGGCCAACAAACTATTATATCCCCACTGTCCGTGGGTGGTATAATATTTCTTCTAAATCACTCCCACTATCCGTGAGTAGTGTTTCCACTCACCATCCCTGCTATACTCTCATTATCCATGAGTAGTATTTTCGATACACTCCACTATCCGTCAGAGGTATCATTATTCTCATTGTCTCACTATACGTGAGTACTGTTCCGATACACTCCCACTATCGTCAGAGGTATCATTATTCTTATTGTCTCACTATACGTGAGTACTGTTCCGATACACTCCCACTATCCGTCAGAGGTATCATTATTTTCATTATCCATGAAAATATTTCTTTCTGGCTTATATTTTCCTAAGCCCCATTAAGCCAACATGCTTAATGATATTTTCTGTTGAGATACTTTTCGTCAATGGATCAGCAATCATATCACTTATGGGAACATAAGTCACTTTTATTTCTCCTTTCTGTACAATATCTCGAATATAGTGATATTGTACTTCAATATGTTTTCCTCTTGAACTGTTTGCTCCACTGTTAATCAGGCTAATAGCCGCCTGATTATCACAGTACATCTCAATTGGTCCATCTACCAAGTTGAGATTCAAATCGTTCAAGAATCTTCTGATCCAAACCGCATGAGTAGCAGTTGTACTACATGCAACGTACTCAGCTTCCTGTGTGTATCGAGCAACACACCCTTGTTTCTTACTTCCCCAAGAAACAGCAGCACCACCAAAGATGAACAAATGTCCCGACGTAGACTTTCCGTCATCTTTATCTCCTCCAAAGTCTGCATCCGAATATCCGAGAACCTCAAGCGTATCAGCTTGATAAACAAGACTATGGTGCAAAGTTCCTCTCAGATATTTCAAAATCCTTTTAACAGCTTCCCAATGTACTGGACCAGGATTGCCTTGGTATCTACTTACCAAACTGACTGGGTATGCCAAGTCCGGTCTTGTACACATCATTGCATACATCAAGCTTCCGACTGCTTGTGCATATGGTACCATGAGCGGCTCTTGTCCCTCTCCGGGGCATTGACCCTTACACAACCGTTTCTGATGGACTAACGGTGTAGGTGCCGGATTGCTATTATGTATTCCGAATCTCTTGAGTACAGACCTCAAATATTTTTCTTGGTTTATACTCAACATTCTAGACTTTCTATCCCTTAGGATTTGTACACCAAGAACATAGGATGCCTCACCCATGTCTTTCATCTCAAACTTTCCACTAAGTTCTAATTTGACTTTATTCAATATTTCTATGTCATTACTGGCGAGTAAAATATCATCCACATATAAGGATAACATGATATATTTACTCCCACTATTCATGACATATACACAGTTATCCAACTTGTTTGAAACAAACCCTAGTTGGACAACTACTTCGTGGAATTTGAGATACCATTGTCTAGAATATTATTTTAAACCATATATTGATCTCTTTAACTGGCATACCTTTTCCTCTTGGCCTTCCACCTGAAATCCATCAGGTTGTTGCATATAGATGTCTTCCTTCAACTCTCCGTTAAGGAATGCTATTTTTACATCCATCTGGTGCAGCTCCAGATCAAAATATGTAACAATTGCCAAGATCATTCTTATGGATGCAAACTTAGCCACTGGAGAATAGATTTCTTGAAAATCTATACCTGGTTTCTGCGTAAACCCCTTGGCAACTAACCGGGCCTTATATTTATCAATAGACCCATCAGCTCGAAGCTTTTTCTTGAATACCCATTTGCATCCTATAGCCTTTCGATTCTTTGGAAGATCGCATAATTCCCATACATTGTTCCTTTTCATGGAATCAATTTCTTCATTCATGGCATCTTGCCATAATTCTGTATCATGCGATTTTATCGCATCTATATAATTCATGAGATCTATGAAATTTTCATCTTCCATATCTATCATCAGACATGAAGGCTCACAGGAATACAAATGATAACCATCCATCCATGCTGGTGGAGTTCTCAATCTTTTGTTGCCTATTCCGGGTTGACCAAGCTGCATTTCATTCATAGGTACTGGTTCATTTTCCATATTTTGAGGTTCTTCCTCAATTTCTGGATCATTTCTAGGGACATCATTGTAATAGTCATCACCTATTACAACCAGAGGTTCCTTCTCTTTTTCATGAGATTCCTCTTCCTCTAGATTTTCTAGAAATGTCGCATCCCTATATTCAATGATTCCTTTTTCTTTATGGAAAAATCTATAACCAGATGATTTCTCACAATACCCTATGAATCTACATTTCAATGTCTTTGAGTCCAACTTATCTCTAAGTTGACTCGGAATGAGAACGTAGGTAATAGACCCCCACTTCTTGAGGTGACTCAAATCGGGTTTCCTCCCATTCCATAATTCATAAGGTGTACTCTCTACGGATTTTGTGAGAATTCTGTTTAAGATATGATTTACTGTAAGTAATGCCTCTCCCCACAAATTCTTAGGGAGACCTGAATGCGATAGCATACATCTAACAGCATTCATCAAAGTTCTATTCTTTCTTTCTGCCACACCATTTTGTTGTGGCGTATAAGGCATTGTCACATATCTTTTGATTCCGTGTTCTTGACAATATAACTCAAATTCTTTGAGTTATATTCCCCACCTCTATCCATTCTTAACACCTTAATATTCCTTCCATGTTGCCTTTCCACTTTCATTCTATATTTTCGGAAGTAATCAAATACCTCTGATTTTGCAGAGATCAGATAAACATAGGCAAATCTGGAATAATCATCTATGAAGGTTATGAAATATTCCTTATTGTTATATGTCTTTATACTTAGGGGGCCACAAATGTCCGAGTGGACCAACCCTAACAATTCATTCGATCTATGTCCTACTGCGAAGGGTTTCTTAGTCATTTTTCCTACTAAGCAATGTTCACAAGGTGTTAGTTCCACCTTTGACAAACCCGGCAGTAGACCCATCTTAATCATTTGTTCCATTTTAGATTTTCCGGGATGTCCCAATCTCAAATGCCATAGATCACATTCTGATAAAGAACACAAGGAATACTCAGAATCTTCAATATTATTATTCTCAGTGTCAATTACAGGGATACAGAATAAATCATGCTCGGGGACAAACCTCCCCATGGCAAGTACTTTCCTATCTTTCCCTATTGACACTCGGTTGTTGTAGAAACGCACTTCCAGGCCATTTTTCATCAAGGCCGGTACAGAGATTAGATTCCGTCGGATTCCAGGTGCATAGAATACATCTTTGAGGACCATGATGTTATCCCCAAGATCCAGCCTATATGTACCAACACCTTCTACATCCAGATAGGTGTTGTTACCCATGTAAATCCTATTTTCGCCCGCCTTTAGCTTGTTTAGCATCACCAGCCCCTTTTTCGTCTTTGCAATATGACGAGTGGCTCTAGAATCGACCCACCATTCATTTGAGTCGGTCATCGCGGCATTGCACTCAGTGACGCCGATAAATTCTCTCTTTCCAGCTCTTCTATTTTCCGGGTATTTGTTTCCACCCTCATTACCTTGCTTTTGGGGACAATTTACCATAAAATGGCCAAACTTCCCACATGAGTAGCAAGCACCACGAGGAACCTTCTTTCCTTTGCCTTGGAATTTGTTACCCTTAAACTTGGGCCTTTGCGTTCCGAGTGGACTATTCTGGCCGGTGGGCTTTCGGTGTATAGCATTGGCCTCCTGCAAGTGCGCTTCTAGTTCTTTTCTCCTGGCCATAATGTCCTGCTCAATCGCTAACCGAGCTGGCAAATCTATGACACTTATAACAGAACCACTCATTCTTAAAGTTGTGGCAGCCATGTCTAATGATGCTGGCAAACTATTCAATATAGTCGCCACCTGCATCTTCTCTGGAATTTCGGTTCCAGCGGTCGATAGCTCCTTAGTCATGACAATCATTTTATTTACATGCTCGACAACGCTATCACCTTCCTGCATCTTACATGTGTTGTAACGATGCAATAAGAGTTGAGTATTCACCTCTGTTTTGGTGTCATACTTCTCTTTGATAGCTTTCCACATTTCATTGGAGGTTTTGTAAGTTTCGAAAAACTTTATTAAATTATCCTCCATGAACATGAGCATTAGGCTCTTAGCCTTTTTGTCATCTATTAACCATTGCTCCCGTTTTTTCTTTTCCACTTCCGTGGATGTTTCATTAATTTCCGGAGCATTGGTATCAATGACATGTTCTATGTTGTCATGGATAAGGGCATATCGGATTTTTCGGTGTCACATGTCATAATTGGTTCCATTAAGTTTGTCTAATTTTGCCAGCTCCGAAGCAATAAGCTTACTGGCCATTATGATTATAATGAATCTGGCAGAGCAGGGAGGCCGCGTGTGAGGCCGGTGGAGGCCACGTGTAGAGGAAGCCGCAGCGGCCCGGTGGTGCTGTGGAAGCCGCAACAGCTGCAGCGGGAGGACGCCGGGAGAGGCCTTCAGTAGCAGCAGCACCGAGGACGGGCATTGGCCCCGGGAGCTGCAGCGGCGTGAGTAGCGGTGGCGGACGGGCAGCCCCGGCGCAGAGGGCGACTGGGCCGTGCGGCGTCGAGTAACGGCGGACGGCCTGGGCAGCCCCGGCGGACGGCGAAGGGTGCTGCTATGGGCGGTGCTGCTGTGGGCTGTAGCTGCAGCAAGCTGACTGGTCGCCGATGGCGAAGGTCGTAGCGTCGTGGAGGTGAGGCCGCGGTGATGGGCGAAGCAACGGCTCTCAACGGCGGCGATGGCTCCGGTGCGCAGGGGACGTCGGCGCCGGCTGTCCCTCTTCTCCAAGACTTCAACGCGATAGAGGATGCTGGTTGGCAACGGCGGCGAGATCTAGAGGACCGGCAGCGACAGCAGAGCGGTGGATCTGGTGCGCAGGCCCGGTGGCAGATCTGGTGAGACGACGGATCAAACGGAGATGGCTCTAGCAAGCCGAAGGCAGCAGCAGGTGCGGCGTCTGCCAGTGGTGCTGGAGGCGGAGAAGAACAGCAGCGGCAACAGCAGAGCGGCGGCCACGATAGCAGCGTCGGCGCGGCGTTGCTGCTAGCAGTAGCAAACGGATTAGCAGAGGACGCCGGCGTTGGCGAGCGGCCGGGAGAGGCGGGGCACCGGCCTAGCTCTGATACCAGTGTAGTATGGTCGTCGAGGTGGGTTTCCTTCCTCACGGTTTAGGGACTCCGGCGAGGTGGGTATCACTTCTAAGATCTGTCGATCTCTGTGTATATTCCGATGGGTATCACCATCTCTCGTTTATAGGGTGCTTCACCCACACCTCCCCTCTGTCCCACCGCTACAGTGCATCCAAATATGATCCGTGAAACCCGGTGAGGTGTCTCACAACGGGCACTGTCGGTGCCATTATCTATTGTTGGCCACGTGCTAACAAGCAACCCCCCACTAAATCCTTGCACAAGAAAAAGTGTTTATATAGAAATTCATTGAAGCAAGTTAAAAACATGAAGCTAAAGATGTTAAGCATAAAACAAATAGAAAACATACAAAAATTAAAATCAGAGAAAAAGGCGGAAGAGATAATTTGGGGAATTAAGTAAAAAGATAGAAGAATCACGATTGGGTGAGGGGGGGGGAAGGGGGGAAGACTTTACGGGAAGAGCAAATATTGAGGAAGAGAAGTTAAAAATTGGAAGCTAAAGATGTTAAGCATAAAACAAATAGAAAACATATAAAAATTAAAATCAGAGGAAAAGGTGGAAAAGGTAATTTGGAGAAGAGAGTAAAAAGAGAGAGGAATCACGATTGGTGGGAGGGAAGGGGAGAAGAGTTTACAGGAAGAGCAAATATTGAGGTAGAGAAACATGCATCAAGACTCGAGTACTGGAACTGCTCACAGGGAGGTAGCATGGTCCGATATGGTAATCGACGGCCTGAACTTTCGGGGAAGGGAAGGGAAACTGGGATTCGAACCAGAGGCCGTGGGAGCGCTCATGGTGAGGTGGCGAGGGTTTGAACATTCTCACAGGGAGGCGGCATGGTCGAAGTCGAAAATCGGCAGCCTGAGTAGTGCTGGGGAGGTGACGAGGGTACGGACACACTCATTGGGAGGGCTCACGGGGAGGCGGAGAAGGGTTCGAACCCGCACACAAAGAAGCAGCATGGTCGGAGATGAAAATCAACAGCCTGAGGAGCGCTCACGAGGAGGTGGCGAGGGTTCGAGCGCGCTCACGGGGAGGCGGCATGGTCGGACACTGAAATCGACTGCCTAAATTGGGAAGGGAATGGAAACTGGGATCTGAACTGGGAGGCTGTGGGAGCGCTCATGGGGAGGCATCGAGGTTCTAACCGGGTTTTAACTCACGGAACCGGCGTCCAAAATTTGAATCGGCGGAAAAAAATCATCTAATTCTCTTTATAGTATATAGTAATAGATAGATTAAATCCTAAAAAACTTTAAAAATATATCTACATAATCCTAAATCTTGCATAGCATTTTCAAAAATAATAGGGATAGTTCCGTACTTCCATATATATCTTAGGAGTTAGAACCAATGTTTGTTAAATCGGGATGGGACGATCGAACCGTCCATCCTGTCTCGGACGATCGGTCTGTGGAACGTAATCGGGACGTTTTATATATTGTTTTAAATTTTTTATAACAAACTTATCAAGGATCTCACAGTTAACCGTGAGATTTTTGGGTTCGAAACACGCGTGTTTTTATTCGATTTTTTGGAAAGTTATTTAAAAAAATGTTTAAAACGATGATAGAGTTGGGATTTGAATCGAGGATGTCCATTTAAATCGCACAACTACTAACCAACTAAGATAGAATGTCATTTGAATTATTTTATTTCATTATATATAATATATATATATTTATCTCGATACGCAACGATACCGATCTATACCGTCCCGTCCCAAATCATGACCGAGACGTCCGGTCCGGCCGAGATGACAAACCTTGGTTAGAAACTTAGAACCTCATGTATTCTATCTACTCTATACCCTCAAATTATTAACATTATCATATATATCCTCCTATTATAGAACATTGTTCAACTATATCTCTCGTATTCTTGACACCCTCAAAGTTAATACTTAATAGAATATTCTGCTGAATATGTAAAATATAAGCTTTTAAAGTGGTATACGAGATAATATGAAAGATTGTTTGGATATAAATATTATGATTTTAATTATCTGAGGAGATTAAATAAAGACATGTTATTCTTTTTCCATCTTAATCTACCTATAAAATTAAATTAAATGAACGAAAGGTAAAGATAGGAGCATATACAATGAAATAAGGTTGTTATAGTGGTACATCTGTCAAAATGAAGATTATAGGAGTATAAAGTAAAATATGAAAGATTATAGGGGAATATCATGGTTTGCCGTCCCGCCCCGACCCGCACCGACCCGCACGATCCGACCCAGGCAGGCGCCGGGTCGCACGGGCTGTGGGTCGTGGCCGGGACGCACTGGACCCAATGGTCTCGTGCGTCTCGCAGCCTACCAGAGCGGGTCGAGGCGTGGTACGTGCGGGACGGCGCGAACGTGCCGGGCCGCCCATTTAGCGGGCCGGGGTGTGGGCGTCTCTGGCATCCGCAGCGGGCTGAAGGCGATGGCCGGCCGGTGTGGGCGGTGCAGAGCGGCGGCGGACGGCGGCGACGACAGGCGATCAGAGGTAGGTGCCCTAATTTTTTTTTTTTGAATTAATTGGGGAGGGAGAGGGGGCTAGGTCTGGCCGGAGGGGGGCATCCACCGCCGGTGGGGGGGTGAGGGAGGGGGGGGGCGTCTGCCAGCCAGATCCCATCGCCGGTGAGGGGTGGGGGTGAGGGAGGGGGGCGTCTGCCAGCCGGATCTGGCCGAAGGTGGGGCGCCGGTGGGGGTGGGGGAGGGAGGGGGGTGTCTGCCAGGCGGATCCCGTCGCCGATGTGGGGGCGGGGAGGGAGGTGGGGGGGAGGGTGAGGGGTGGAGGGGGGGCGTCTGCACCGCCGCCGCCGCCGCCGGTGGGGGGGCGGGGAGGGAGGTGGGGGGGAGGGTGAGGTGTGGAGGGGGGGGCGTCTGCCACCGGGGGGGATGGGGGGCTCGGCCATGCCCGGTCAGGGGCGAGGGGGGGGAATAAAAAAAAATTTAGTTTATTCTTAATCTAAAAAATGTAGGAAAAATTTTTATTATATTTTTTAATATTATTTTTAATGTATTATTTAATTCATGTTATATAAATAATATAATTTTTGTTTAATTTATGTTGTAGAAATATCATTTTTATGATGTATTATTTAATTCATTTTGTAAAAATAATATAAATAATATTTAATTCATGTTGTAGAAATAGATTTATTTTTTGATCTGTTATTTAATTCATGTTTAAATATTAGATGAGGAATAGGCTGACACACCGCAGGCTAGACAAAATGGTGTATGTTCATTATAACATGAGGCTAAAGGTCCGGCATGTGCAAATGGATACAAGGAGAGGAGAGGGAGATTACGACCCAACGGATGCTGTGTAATTGCGAGACGATGATGACCCTATGGTAGCATGGGTTGCAAGAGCCACAACCGAGCGTGGTGAGGCAGAATTGGACGAGGAGGCTGAAGAACCTGGCGAGACACCACGGCCTAATACTTTTCTCGTATCAGCTGTACAAGAGGCAGTGGGGGAGGGAGATGACATCCATGTGCAGCTGGGTGGTGATGAGTCAGCAACGGGACGTGATGATGAAGTTAATTTAGATGAAGACCTCGTCATTGGGGGTGGAGACACATCGTATGCGTACGATGATACAGCATGGGAGCGATTGATGCAACCTCCATCAATTGAGCGTCAAGAGCCACCTCAGGTGAATTAATACATGAAAATCGAATCACAAATTTCATTAGATAGCGTAGTCATATATTGATGTATGATGATGTAAAAAATATATTGCAGGTCGGTCCGACAAATGATAACATTGTGGGAGAACAGTGGTCCCGAGTTGCTGCACCGCGACATTCAATATCTGCGGAACCAAGAAGGTTATCCACTTCAAGAGAGGCTAGGGGGAGTTCCTCATTTAGAGAGGTGAAATTATATTGTCATTTCTACATTTATATGTTGTATTTCATTGGTAATTGAATATATTATTCTTTCAATTGTGTAGTTTTCGGTAGCATCGAAACAACCATCTCAGTCTGCTGCGCCACGACGCTCAACATCTAAGGCACCCAATCAGTCGTCTCAGGTATACGTACAGACTTACACAATAGAAAGTAAGTTGAAAAATTATCTAACCAGGCTTCTGCTTCTCAGGCATCTAGAGGGACACAACATGCAGCAGGTAAGCCGCCCCCTGCTCCACAGAAGAAAAAATCATCATGGACCACATTATTCACCAGCAAGAAGGACAAGGGACCACCATTAAATCCGATAGATATTGCAGACATGGAGACATTAGATCTCAATGCAGATGACGACACTCCCGAGCCCTCTGTTGAGCCCCGCATCAGTGGGAGTCATGACTCCGATGATGATAGTACACCGACAGGGTCTTCATCCCATGGAGGTGGCGGTGGTGAAGGTGGTCAACGGAGTCGTGGTGAGGATACTAGTGATGGTGGCAGAGAGTACAACAGTGGTCATAGTAGAGGTCATGGGGGCCGTCAACATGCCGCATGGACAGAGGAGCAGCACTTCACACATGCCACGCAAGATGAGGACCACGGTGCTCCACCGGCAGGGACGAGACGGGCAACTGATCATTGGGATCCCTACTATGGAAGTTCGGTTGCATACAGTACCAGCTATCAAGGCATGTTGTCTGATTTTGAGAGCATGAGCACACATGACTCCCAGGGATCTGGAAGCTCGTATGGACGGTCATGGCCGCAACAGCCGATGTATCATGGCGACTCAGATAACAGTAGTTCATTTTTCCCATCGTATCCATATCCTTATGCCGTAGCTGTGCCAGTAGAGGTCGTGTACGCACAAGGTTCGCAGCAGTATGAATACTACGTACGCATGTACTGGGAGAACTATTCAGGTTCAATGCGCTATGAAGACTATCTGTCCTATCTGCGGACCACATTTAATGTCAAATTATTTGGAGATGGGCACTGGCCTAGTTTGGGTCCATACTCTTAATTAGTATGTATCATTTGGTTATATTTATAACTAACTAATAATTAATTGTAGATTTCTTCATATATAGAGTTCTGTACTTATCATTAAAATCACTAATGTAAACTTTTACATCATTTGCAGGTCATCATGGACGGACGGCGTCACCCTGCGTGGGAGCATGGATACTCTGTTGAGGGTGATGGACATGTGCACTGTAGATACTGCGAACATCGCGTCACCGGCATACACAGGTTTGCGGAGCACCTTGCGGGAGTGGGACGCGATGTTCGTGTATGCGACCGAGTTCCGGGAGATGTCCGACATTCTTTTCGGACACAGTTACAGGATAGATACGGTTCTCGTAGCACACCCAGGACACTTCTTCTACGTCCCGGGTACCTCCACCACGAGCACAGGGCGGAGCAGGATCTTCCTCCACGTCCAGAGTTCGAGCAGCACCAGTACCTGCACCAGTCGCACATGATATAATTGAAGCTATAGATGTAGTGAGGACTTTTTTTACAGATTTTCATGTACCCTCCACCGCAGCACACGACCCATCATTTGTGCAGATGGTTACATATTTTCAGTCCCATCCACATGTACCTCCACCCACTAGGATAGAGTTAGATTATACGGGTGATCAGTCTCATGTATCTGATGATGAGTTTTGGGATTCAGGCTTCACTGATGACGATGATTAGTGAGTTTTGGGATTCAGACTTCACTGATGACGAGGATTAGTGAGTTTTGGGATTCGGGCTTCACAGATGAAGAGGATGAGTGAGTTTTGGGATTCGGGCTTCACAGATGACGAGGATTAGTGAGTTTTTGTATTTTATACTTCATGAATGAATGTCATTATTGTGTCACTGTTTACTTTAACATATTAAGTAATTTAAATAAATTTTTATGTATTATATATAATATGATGTTTAATTAAGCGGTGTAATATGTAATTTTTATATAATTAATTATGTGTAATTTAGTATGGATCTATTATCATAAAAAAAATTCTACATTCTAATATTTTTAAATATATATAACATTTAATCTTTCAAAAACAAATTATTAAAAATTTTAAAAAAAAATTAAATAATCACTCGCCGAGAGCCCGATAGAGCGGACCGGGTCGCTGTGCGACCCGGCCGACCCGACCCCTCCCGCGCCGTGACCGGGTCGACCGGGTCGGCCGGGTCGACAAACCTTGGGGAATATACATACTTATCCCAAGATAATAAGTTAATAACCATATTGCCCATGAAATCCTGAGTATAAGTATAACAACCCTAATCAATAGATAGATTCTAAGAGCACACAGGTAGAAAAGACAAAAATAAAGAAATAAGAGTTATTTGTAAAGATTTCAAGAGTATAGATATAATTCATCTTCATCTTTTTTTTTAATAAGGACCGACCGACAGAATTTCAGCGACTGGTCAAGTGCATCCTCTCTCGGGAGGGGAGCATGTTCTCACTCCCCCATGATGACGCTGTGGCCCTGAGATTTATTAATTTGATAAAAAGAATACAAGGACTTCGGGGCATATCCCATAGAGGACAATGCAAGATCAAAGGGTAATAAGAACAAAACAATGAGTGAATGAAAAACTATTAGACTCACTGGACTGGTTACAATTACGAAATGTTGGCAGACCAACTTTATCCATCTTCATCTAAGATAATTACCTCTATATATTTACTGATACACTATGTACGGGGAAACTTATGAAAAGGTTCGGTCATTAGTTTGAGTTGGGCATGAAAAGTCATTTTTTAAATAAAAAAAAAAGAGTGCTAACCCTCTTAGCGGGGATGAGATAGATGGAGGAGATTCGTAATTCAGCCTTTTGATTTTGAGTCACTCAACAGTCAACACCCTCGTATGGATCGTTTGTTTGTCGTACGTAAAATTTGGATGATTGTCAAGATCCTATTATCTTGCGCGATTTTTTTCCTGTGACCCATTTGAAATTAGATATGAACATCTTTAATTGAAACAAAAGTGTCGACCTCTTGACTGTTGGACTACCCAAATGGCCAATTAGACAACGACCAAGGGGCAAGTTGCCATAATGAATTCATGGAAGTAGTCCTACTCCTACATATTAATGTTGGGGTGATTAGATGGGTCTCACACGCTATGATCAGATGGACTTCGGTGAAATCGCCCGCGATACTAATCCTAAAAGGGGTGTCTGAGAACGCTTTTTTTTTGAAGTTATTTTTCTCTAAAAGTTTAGTCTATGTCAATTTTTGACTGGATTTTTAAAAGTGGTGTAACACGGTTGGCAAGACTAACATAATCCTTAAAAATTATACAGGCGACCAAGGCACCCATCTCTTCTACCCCCAAGCTCGTGCACGGGGACGCCCATACAGTACTACACAGTAGGAGCGACGACCACCCCAATGGGCTCAACGCTGACGGCGTCGAAGGGGAGAGGAGGGAGGAACGAGAAGGGGGCCGGGGAGAGAGAGAGAGAGAGAGAGAGGGAGGGAGTGCCGGAGGGGAAAGAAGGGAGCCAGGAGAGAGAGAGAGGGGGGGAGAGGAGGGAGGAACGAGAAGGCAAATAGAAGAGAGATCGAGAAGGTCGTGACTCTTAAAAAAATATGGAAAGATTTATTTTTATTTTGAGAAAATTATAACGGGATAGAATTTGATCTTAAAAAATTGAGGAGATTTTACTAAATGTGTCTAAAATGGTTGTTTATTCCTATTTTTAATTTTGAGAGAAAAAAGAAGTGAAAAATTATAACCAAACACTCTATAAATTTTTATATTTCTCGAAGTTGGCAGCACGTTCCCGATAAGTAAAAATCGGCAAGGGCATTGAAATCTCGTCACGTGACACGCTCGTGGGAGGAAAGAAAAAATCAAGAAAGAAATTAGTTTTCGTCTAAGTTCAAACATGCCCATGGGCAGTGGTAAGGGATGAACAAAAATATCTGACAGATAATTTAATTAGATATGGAATATCTGATTATTAATCGGATACGAATTCAGATATTAAGATATCCGTGTTAAATATTATCTAACTGAATATGAATTTTTAGAGAAATATTTAAAGATACACATATTCTATATATAATTAACTCAAATCTTAATATGTTATTTGATTGCTCTTTTTTACTTTTTTTATCTCAAAATATAATTTAAAAATAAGAACTTCACTTACACTCATTTGATAATAAGATGAAATCTAATCTTTTGATAAAGTCTCTCGATATAAACATAACTTTCACTCTTTTTTTTTTTTGAGAAAATAATTTACGACACTTCCACACGACTCACATGACTCACTCTAAACATATCTAACAATTATCCATTTAAAATTTGAACTGAATTCGAATTCATATTAATTCGATAATTATCTGAATAAAATATCTGATAAATAATTTAACTATGAATCAGATAATTTAATTAATAATCAGATATAAATTCATATATCACCCTGTCCACTCCGTATCGTGCAGAGATCGACACCCGTTTCCTGCCGGTTCCCCGTTTGCACCAATGGGCCGGGGAGCTTACCAGGTAGGACTCCACTCGCGAGATCTTTTAAGTTAGTCGTTAAATGACATACTCACGTACCAAGAGGAGACCGCACTGATGATCTTACATATCAAGGGTGTGTGACATGTCTGAATGGTGAGCAATCCATGTCAACCCTCTCCCGCGCTACCGTACATGTGGCTTCCCTGCGACTTCACTCATCATCCACCACATGCACTCACTTTTATCTCAATAATCAGATCGTGAGAATGGTGTAGCGCCATGATATTCCTCTTAATTTTAAGAGGGTATTAGATTAGATACATGCATAAACTAAATGAGTACAATTAACGTGCAAGCATGTCATATGATTCACATGTAAATTAACAGATAACTGAACAGAAGCTGCAACATCTCCTTTTTAGGAGCTCATCTCTCTCCTTTGAAGAATCTCTCTCTCTCGAGAAGAAAAATGCAATACCCACTATGCACGTCCTCGCACACGTGCACGGGCACTAAACATATGTGGGCACACAAGCACGCATGATCGCATATGCACGCACACCCGCATACCGATCGCTGGTTAGGAACTGAGTTTGTTACCTGCAGTTGCGGAGGGGAAATCAAACTTAAGACTCATAGATAGGGGTGAACACAGTTTGATTTGATTTGAAATTTTTTTTTTTAAATTAAATTGAATCGAATTAAAGGTTTAACTCGGACCAAATCAAATCAAACTATTTTAAAATCAAATCAAATCAAATCGAATTAATTCAATTTATTTCGATTTGAACTATATTCATATCTTATTTTAAAAATTAGATAAGATTCAAACAGGAGTAAAGAAAGATATGATAAAAAAATTTCTATTAAATAAAGTAAATAATAAAGAAATAGCATCAAAAGATAAACCTGATAAGAACAGATTCACGTAAAAAAAATTAAGAACTTCAGTTACTATAAAATAAAAATTGATTTAAAACCTATTTTATAGAGTTAAAAACCCCATCAAGACGATGGAGATTGGACTTTTAGATTTAAGATTTATAATTATATATATAATTATATTAAGATGATAAAAATATCCTTAAATTAAGATTATTCGGTTCAATTTGATTTTTCAAATTTTAAAATCAAACCAAACTAAAATTTTTAATACATTTCGATTTGAATCCAAATTGAAGTTTTTTAAATTTCAACCTAAATCAAACCAAATCAAATCTATCGATTCGATTTAATTTTCAAGTTAAACCCGAATAATGATCACCCCTACTCATAGGTTAGAGAGTTCATCGTCGCCATCTTCTCAGCATTGCCAATGAGTGGTATTTCCTACGTGAGTGAATTCTTGGCATCAACCTGGTTTACGTTCCAAGGGACACAGTGGCTTTGGGCTGGCAGTGGTAACACCAAGATCACAAGGCAATGGAGCCACTCATCCGAATTACACGACCGAAAAATCTTGTAACTCTATTCCATGCAATGTCACGAAGAAATGAGAGGGAGATACACAGGACTGCATAGTGTCATATACTAATCAGGGATACATATACATGCTCATGGCCGGCATACCAAAACAACTTACATTGCAGTAGCCATACTTTAGAAGGTATATACATAGCAGTTTGTACAAGGTAGAAATCCATAAAAACACTTGTGAGCAAGTTTGAGGAAGTTGGAAATGCTGTGGCCTTGCACATATGGGGATCTCCGAGGCTTCCCTGTAATGAATGTACTCATCTTGAAGAACGTAACATTAGAATGTTCATGCGATGGTCAAGCCCACGATGGCTGTCACAAGTGGAGTACTCAAAATTGAAGAGAATAAAATCAACAATGCATATACGGTGATCGCGGTGTGATCAGATGAACACAAAATTGCAATTTCCTGGGATGAATTCGATGCTTAAGTGGCACCAACAGAGCTCATAGTTTGTATCTGTCAAGAAAACAACAGTACAATGAAAAAAGAGAACAATGATGTACCATGAATTATTGAAGCTGTCAGCTGAAAATTTATATCTACCTTGTTCACAAGCAAATCCACTTGTTCCCGATACATCTCCTTTAAGTCAATGATATCAGCTCGGAGTTCCTCCAACTGTGAAATAGGGCAGATGAGATCAATGTAAAACAAACTTCAGTACTGAGATATCTTGATAACACATCATCACATATGAAAAAATAAATAAGAGATTACCAAGGAAATCATAGCTTGAATCAAAATTCTTCATTGTCAATTGTTGGAGGCAAAAAATTTTGAAAAAGAAAAAAGAAAACAAGAATAATGGGGGAGGGGGGGACCTACCCAGGCTCAATCCCCCACTCTCTCCTCTCACCTCCCACTCGATTGGACCCGGGGGGTGAACTCCCCCTCCCCGGGGTCAATTGACTCCGGATAGGCCCCCCAGACTTATCCGGGTTCAATTACTCCCTGGAACCCCAAATAGGTCCCCATATCTGGGGTCAATCGACCCCAGATAGGTCCCGGGATCTATCCGGGGACAATTGCCCTCCTTCCAAGTCCATTTCGTTCCGGATAAATCCTCCCAAGGACCTATCCGGGTCCAAGTGACCACCCTAAGTCTATAAATATCCTCCACGGGTTTCCATTGGGGAGGACGGGATAGACACGAGGATCAAAGCCCAAGGAGGATGGAAGCCTAAGGAGAAGCAATCTCCCAGGCGTTTTGTACTTTGTATGCCTCCACCAAGTAGGGTGTGCGCCTAACAATTGTATGTTGCACATATACCCCTAGGTTTGTATATATGCCCCTATGGTTGTGTCTTATGTAATTCTTTAGTCTGCATAGATGTCCTTGTGACTATGTCCCTTGTGCCATTTCTGAGAGAGAGATCATATTGTAATTTTTCTTCCGAAGAATTTAGTCCCCTGAAAACCCCCCGCAAGAGACGCTGCCCCCTTGACCCTTGCGACATGATCGCGCAAGTCGATCTGCGACGGTCTAACGGAACACATGGAGAACCGGGAGGAAATCCTTGGAGCGTGGATTTGCACCTTGTGTTTTGTGTGCCTCCATCAAGGAGGGTGGGTATTGTGTCTTGTGCGCCTCCACCAAGAAGGGACTTTGCCTTTTGTTTGAAAATCACACAAATACCCTTGTGTTATTCAGAAATTATCAAAATGTCTCAGAACCTTCCAAAAACTACCAAAATACCTCTGAATCTTCTAGAAATTATCGAAATACCCTCGAAGTTCAGAAATTAGCAAAATACCTTTGGAGTTCATAAATTAGCAAAATGCCCCCTGAGCTTCCCAAAAATTGCAAACAATACCTGACCCATTCAGAAATTGCATAAAACCCTAAACTTTGTAGCAAATGGCACAAAGCTCATGTTCTGTCCCGAAGTTCCCAAAATACCCGTATCCAGGTCATGTCTCATACACGACTCAGTGGAGCGGGACCATGTCTCTTCCTTGAAGCGGTGTGCGCTCTCCTGAACTCTACTTAAGACTAATCAGAAACTGTCAAACCTAAGAACCCTGATACTCATAAAAATTATGGGAATATTCTTGTTGGCAGAAAAATTGTAAATATACCCTAGAAAGCCAAGAAATGACAAATAAATCCTGAAAAATCCTAAAACTGCAAATAAACCCTGGAACGCTAAGAAATGGCAGATATGTCCGACAAAATATAGAAATTGCAGAGCTATCTACAAAGAGTCAAAAAATTACACATAAACCAAGAAAATGTCAAGAAATGACAAAATACTCTGGGAAGTCAACAAATGACAGAAATGCCCAAAGGTGTAAAGAAATTACGAAAATATCCTGAGAAGTCAGTGAATGACAAAAAATCCCCAGAAAAGTCAACAAATGACAAGAATGTCCTAGAAAGTCAAGAAAAGAAATGACAGAGCTATCCCGGAAGGTCAACAAATGACGGAAGCACCTCGGACAGTCAAGAAATGACAGCGATGTCCAAGACAATCGAGAAATTACAAATATATCCTGAAAAGTCAAGAAATGACAGATAAATTCAGGAGAATCAAAAAACTGCAAAAATATCCAGAAATAGTCAAAACTACTGAAATACCCAAAAAGGGTTAAAACTTAGAAATAACTAGGAAAGGTTAGAAACTACAAAAATATCAAAAAATGGTCGAAAACTGGAGAAACTCCCAGAAAGGGTTAGAAATTACAGATGTGCTCAAGAAGGGTCCAATTATGATGAAACTCAAATTCAACGGCTAGATCTTAACTAGAAGCAAATTTAACGGTCCAATCGTAGTCGAGAGTAAATCCAACTGTCCGATTGAGGACAAAAGCATATTCAACGGTACGCTGGAGACTAGGAGCAAATCCAAAAGTCTGATGACGACCAGAAGCAAATTCAACAGTTTGATCGTCTGCGGAAGCAATCTAAAGATCCAAGTGTAAGTAAAGCTTACTCAGTGATCAGACGGTGATCAAATATAAACCCAAAGACCCGATTATATAATCAGGACCAAATGTAAAGGTCTAAAAATACCAATTGTGATCCAAACTCTGTGTGTTCAATGAATGAACGTATTTGAATTTCTTGCAAGAGTATATATCTCTAATGGGCGATCATCAAAATCATATCCATTAGACAAAACTCAATCGCAACAGATATTGTAGAGGCTAAAGGTGTTCTTTGACAGTTAATCAAGAGTATTTGAATTTTATGTCGATGTAAATAAATACCGACTGCAGTCGGTGGGAAAATATCCCGTACCCGAACTCTAAATTGTCTGATAAACCCCATCCACATAATTAATAATGTGCATACTATTTAAATAGCTAATAAATATGCATTCATGTAAAACAAATGAACATTTCTTTACATTTTTTCCGTGTTCAACATCAATATACATGGAACTCAAAATATTAGAAAAAGATTATAAAAATCTCAAGATTTTTTTTTGAAAGTGGATAGTATCACTAATTGTTTTCAAAGAAAAAAGGATGTGCAAGTATAGTCAATAAGCTTCTAAAAAATCCCTTCACAAAAGGTCACACCAAGACAGTGTGAAAGACTAACCCCCCAGCAAAACGAAAAGAGAGGAGTTGAGGGAATCCACATTACAAAGCAACTCCGCCCATTTCCTCACTCTATCACAAATGAAAGATACAAGAGATTCCTCAACTCTAGCCTCCCTCCTATTGTTCCATTCTCCCCACAAGACTAAAGAGTGACATATAGGACCAACCACCACACAACTCTATCTCCTCTTTGGGGCCACCTCCTGCACCACGACCCAATAAAGTGATGCACCTCTCTCTGGCGGCCGATGACGCAGTGGGCTCTCCTAATAAGCCCCTCCCACACCTCCTGTGAGTAGGTACACCTACAAACACGTGATCAAGGGTCTCGTTCTCCTGACCACATAAGCAGCAAATCGGCTGGATGCCCAGAAGGAAATGGAGCAATCTATCACGAGTGGGAAGCCTCCCGTGAATCCTTCAAGTGAGAAGCTTCACCTTCAGCGTACTTCGCAGCCTCCAAACTTGAGGGGCGAGGCTATGGCGCACCCCTCCATTGAATATAATGGTATAAGTAGACCTCACTGAAAAGGTCCCCTCCCTACCCCACCTCCAAATCCACACATCCTCCTTGTCGGAGTGTGGAGCGTAAAATGTCCTGAAGCTGCTCCATCTTATCGATCCTAATGCCCCTCCTAAAAGTCGACGCCCAGGTGCCTCCTGAAAGTTGGGAGTCAAAAGTCCGGGTCAATTGAAACTGCAAAAAGACTGGGGAAAGAAGTATCCAACGTGAAGTCTCTGCACCATCTGTCCTTTCAGAAAAGGCACTAGTCGCCTTTCCCTAGTCGGATGCACATGTCGGAGGAGATAATATCCCTGCAAGTCAAAATACCACGCCAAATCAGAGAATTCCGATCCATATCCCAAACTCTCCTCCTGCCAAGGTATCTCTGCCTAGTAACCTGCACCCACAACCCATCATCTCATGCCCCCAACCTCCACAACCACTTGCACAAGAGAACCAAATTGAAGTCTAAAACATCCTTAATCCCCAGGCCTCCCTCTTCCTTGTTGGCAACTACCTTTCCCCACTTGATATCATGTCATCCCCCACATCTCCCCCCACTCCCATGCTAAAAGGATCTCCCTTAAATATACTCAATCTTCTTCACCATAGACTTTGGGATCTAGAACACGGAAAAAAAATAGATAGGCAAGTTGTCCAAAATTGATCTGCATAATACTAACATGCCCCCGTATGATAGCAATCTAGCCTTCCGTCCAACCAGTCTAGACTCATATCGCTGTATAATAGGTAGCCAATCTACACATCATAGAGCATTTGGAGTCAGAGGGTGTAATGCCCTGGATCCTTGGTAGGTCTTGCTGGATCTTCATTGGATCTTTCGGATTGGTTTCGTTGAGTTTCGGTTCGCTTTGGTGGCTTCTGAGTTGAGCTTTACGAGCCGTGTGGATATTTCTCACGTACTAGTTACGGAACCCTACGGTGAGTTTGTTTGTTAATTCTCGAACTCGTGGATGCTACAGCGACGAAGTACTCTTCGAGCCAGTCGTTTCGACTATTTTTGCGTATTTTTCTGAATTTGTGCATTTTCGGCGCATTTTCGGAATTTTCGAAAATTAGGAAAATTTCCTAATTTCTTTTCCTTTTTCTTTCCTTTTCCTCTCTCCTCCTCATTCGCCGCCGCCGTCTCTCTCTCTTCCGTTCTCTCCCGTTTCGTCTCCTCGGCTCCGGCTGCAGACGGGGGACCTAGAGGCGCGTGTTGACGTGATGGAGCTGGCTAAGTGCGCGATGAGGCGAGGATCGGATCGATTCTGGCGCGATCCCGAATGGTGGATTCAAAGCCGGTGAAATCGGTTCGCGAGTGGTTTTCGGCGTGGTTTAATCTTTTCGGGGCTCGGTTTCTTCGGTGGAGGTAGGGTGACGGTTCCTCACTTCTTCCTCTCCGTTTTTCCTGTCATTGCACGTCGTTCGGCAAGGAAACGGTCGAGTTTGGGCTTGTTTTGCCTAAACGTTGATTTTCGTGGTTTGTAGGGTTTGCCGGAAAACGGCGACCGTTTGCGGTGTAGTTAGTTTTAAACTGACCGCTGGGATGTTAGGATCCCATCCACGTTAGTTTCGTGTTGATTGGTGTTCATTCGAGGCCGGTAGAAGCCCGGGAACCTCGGTGACCCATTTAGGGTCGATTTGATGAAATCGTCTGGATCTTGTGTTTTTGAACTTGCATGTGGGTTTTTAGCCCCCTGATGTTGTCTGTCGTCGTTTGGGTTTGTTTCCCCTGCGCTTCGGCGTGTATGGGGCGTGGAACGGGCCGATTTGGCCATTCCTCTGTTTTCCCGCCGTGACCGAAGTAGCGGTCGTTTCAGAGGCCGTTACTTGGCTCTGACGGCCCTACGATAGACCGCCACTTCATTTGGCGTTCTTGAGTTTTCTGGCTTCTGGGTGCGTGACGGCCCTGGGGTGGCGCGTCACACCCATGTAACGCGCCTGAGCCTGTGCGTTACATTCGTTTTGTCGTTTTGTTTTGGGGTTAAGTCGGTTCCTCTAACGCGCTTGACCCAGCGCGTTAGATGGATGTAACGCGCCCTGCCCTGGCCGTTACATTCCGTTTGACCGGCGTTGACCATTAGAGGCGGTGCCTCTGACGGTGGTGCCCCTATGCGTTGGGTGAGTGTAACGCACCTGCCCCTGGCCGTTACACTCTGTTTTGGCCGAGTTGGGTGGCTGCGTGCCGTTCAGCCTGTAACGGCCATGTCCCCGTGCGTTAGGCCCGTGTAACGCGTCCTCTCTGGACCGTTACGTGTTGTGTTGGCTGAGTGGGTTGCTGCGCCGTTGGATGTAACGGTGGGGACCCTGTGCGTCAGGCTTTTGTAATGCGCCCTGTGCCGGCCGTTACATGCCTCTCAGCCTCTGTCTTTTGTCTTTGGTTCGTGGTTTGTTGGCTCTGACGGCCCAGGTGGGGTGCATCAGGTGTGTGTAACGTGCCCGGTGCTGGCCGTTACATGATGTTTTCTGTGTTTTAGAGTTGATAGGGCGGTGTGAGTGACGGCTCTCCCCCGACCGTCGCTTGGAGTGTAACGGCCTAGGTCTAGACCGTCACATGCTTGTAGCGGTCTAGGTGTGGTGCGTTACATGCCTTGTGCTCCGATTTCCGTTCCTTCGATTTTTGCTTGTCTTGGCTTGGCCTTGTGGTCCGCCCGCTGTCCCGTGGATGTCTCCTGACGTCCTATGAGGGCTAAGACTACGTTGTAAGGTAGCCAGGAGTCTTCTTGCTTGAGGTAGGATTTTCTATCCTACCTTTGCTTGTGTTTTGGTCTGGTTCCGGTCAACCCGGGGTGACCCAGTGGTTGACAGGTGACCTTGTGTGGGTGTCTTGGCGGTTCTGTCCAGTCCGAGACACTAGTCCTGGATGCCTCGAGGTGTCGCTTTACTTCGATTTGTGTGTCCAGTTGTGTCTGAGGGTTTTTGGTATTCCCTCAGGTCTCCGTGTGTTGTTTTCTGCGGAGCGTGGTTTTTCTAGCTTAGGATTAGACCGATTGGCAGCTTGTTCCGCTGTCTGTGACGATCTTGCCTTTGAGTCGTTCGACTCGGGATCGTTACGTGGTAGGTCTAGTTGCCTGGTCCTGAGTCTGTTGGCAGTGGTGGTACTGCCAGTGGTGCTTGGTGGTACGTGCGACAGGGCTATCCTTAGACTGTCTGTACTCTAACACTTGTGTTTTGAAGTCTGTGTCTTGTGAACTTCCACTAGTCGTAGCCTGTGACGTAGGCTTTTCTTAGTACGTCACCCACCGGGAGTGGTGGACGGGCAATTCCCGTTACACGGTTTTTTTAAGCTAGTTCCGTGGGCCCCGACCAGCGGTAGCGTCCTACCGAGGGGAATACTAGCTAGAGGCCTGGCCTAGGTACGGGTCAGTGTGTGCACACGTGGTCAGGGATTGGGGACTTGCGTCGACGGGCGTAGCCCTGACTAGTTACTTGCAGTTGTGGTGCTGCGGTCTTGTGTCCGTGAGGTGCCGATTTTCCTTGGAACGTCGTTGTTCCTTGGACCTGGTTCTTGGTGTGTCTAGTCTCCCCCGTGCTGCACACGGACGAGTAGACATGACACTTGTGGCGCAGTGTAAGACGTCAGTGGACGCATCTGGCTGTTCTTCTAGTGTGAGGGTACTCCTATCACTTGACCAGCGACTCTTGCGTTTCTCGGAGCCGGTGTTCTCCTTTTCGTGTCGGCTAGTCTTGGCCTTGTCCAAGATTTGCTACCCTGGCTGTGTGGTCTGTTCTTGGCTGTGTTCAAGATGAGCCCGGGGTTGCGTGCACGATGTTCCAATCGTGTAGGCCGTCGTGAATGTTTTAGCCGTCTTTTGCAGGTCTCCGTCTTAGACCTGGTGTCGGGTTGGCAGAACGGTAACTTCTGACTTTGTTGGATCAGAGTCGCCCTTCTGCTGTTGTTTGGAGTAGTTTGGGGTGCCGAGGTTAGTTCGGCCACCACTTGTCTGGCGCGGGTTCTTCCCCTTTCTCGCTTGTTCCCTACTCCTACCTCCCGTCTGTTTACTACTGCCTGTAGCGTAGTTTTACAGCTTTTTAGTGTAGCCTTTCCTGCTTTGCTGCACTTGCTGTTTCTGTTGTTGCTTCCGTTGCACTGTGCGTTTTCCAGTGGGGATCCGCGTGACCCCTACTGAGTTTCTGTTTAGAGACTCACCCCTACTTTTCAGGTGGGTTTCGCCGTCTGCCTCTGCTGTTCCTGGTGGAGCGCGTTGTTGTAGCTGCCAGCTGTACCTGTGTCGGGTTTCCCCCGACTTCAGTGTACGTTTCTTTTCTGTCAGACTGTACTTGTTGTCTTTCCTTTGGACTAGACTCTGGTGTATAATTGTAAAATTTGATTTATTAATGAAAAAGTAATTTTATTTCTGCTACTTTAGCAAACCGTTCTAATGTAATTTAATTGCTTGCTGTTATATCTGTCAGTTCAATGTACTACACGACAGTCCTTTTTCCCTTCGGCGCTTTCCCGCGCTTGGGAGGCCTTGCGGGTCCCATGCGGTACCACGTGTATCCGGTAGTCCTACCGGGTATATCTGGTATCCGGAATCCGGGTCGCTACAGAGGGAGACCTAGGTAAGAAATACATAAAGCTCTTAACTGACAGCCCAAAATGCACGCCGCCCTCTGAAGAGCCATGTCCTCCATGTTAACCATAACTAGCATGCTCTTGTTGAAGTTAAATTTCAAACCAGTGACCTCCAACAATTCTAGAAAAAGTCTAGCACAAAGAGAAGAAGGGACATAGGGTTTCCCTGTCAGAGCCCCCTCCCACTATGGAAGAAAGAAGTCGGCCTCCCATTGACTAGGACAACAAATGAAGCAGAGGAAATACACTACCTAACCCAGCCTATCAATTTTTCCCCATAGCCCATCTTCTCCAACACATCAAACAAGTAAAGCCAATTGACCCTATCATAAGCCTTCTCGAAGTTCAGCTTCAAGATCACCCCTTTCTTCCTCTCGGTCTTCATGGCAAATAGATATTCATGGGCCACCAAGAAATTATTCTGAATATGTCTCCCTCTGATTAAGGCTCCTTGGAAGCAACTGACCATCATGTCCATAACTCTATCCAATCTCCCTGCTAGCAGTTTGGTGATAATTTTGTAGGTGTCATTCAATAGACTAATGGGTCTGAAGTCCCGAAAATCCTAGGCTCCTTATTTTTTCAAGATAAAGACTAGGAGAGTTTTATTGATTCCCCCCAAGTGGGATCTCCCCTCTTGAAACTCCCTCACTACTGCCAAAAACTCTACCTTGATGGTATCCCAACACTTCTGGAAGAAAGCCAATGAGAAGTCATCCAGCCCTAGAGCTGTGTCCCCTGCAAGGGAATCCCTGTGAGATAGCCTCCCTCTCCTTGGGTGAGACACGGGGAAGGAGATCATATGTAATCCTCAGCCTAAATTGGTCCTCCTCTAAGAACAGCCTGGAGTAGTAGTCCCTCGCCAATACCTTGATCTACTCATCTGAAGAAATAGATAGTTCACCCACCCTGATGCAAGTGATAGTGTTAACTCTCCTCCTCCCTGAGGCTATGTGCAGGACGTAAGCAATATTCTTGTCCCCTTCTGTGATCCATCTATCCCTTGATCTCTACCTCCAGTAGATTTTCTCCCTAAAAAGAATCTCATCAACTTAAGGCATCCCTGCGGCTCCTATCCTCTGCATCCATAAGTCTTGCCTCCTCCAAATGGTCCAGGCCCTCAATCTGTTGAAGGATTTTGTCCTTTGCTGCCCTCCCCGGGAGGGTTTTGTCTGCCTCCCAAGTATTCAGGACCTAAGCAGTGTGCCTCAGCTTTAGCACCAGAGTAGCCATAGCAGATCTACCAGCAACATGTACAGTCCATGCTCCCTAACCATGTCCATAAATCTGCCTCCCTGAACCAAAGCTTCTCAAGTCGAACGTTGAACCTCTTATTTTGCAGACAACTGGTCTTCAAAAGAATGGGCTTGTGGTCCGACATTGACCTAGCCAAAGGTAATATCTGCACATGAGAATAGTGATCCTCCCAATCAACAGAAACTAAAAATCTGTCCAACCTGTAGCATGAAGCATCCGCTTTCATATTGGACCAAGTGAAGTTCCCATGTGGCATGCCGATGTCCACCAAAGCCGCCTCCTTGATGAAGGCAATGAAGTATTCCATGTCCCCTGCATAAACAGTCTCTCCTGTCCCCTCCTAAGAGGCAGCCACCGCATTGAAGCCCCCACCAGCACACCAAGACCTGCCAGAAGAAAGGTGAAGGCGGACCAAGTACTCTCACAAAAGTCGATTCTCCTCCCTGCTTTGGGATCCATACATCCCAGTGAAGTCACAAGAGAAACCATTCTTCACATTAATGAAGTGAAGGGAGATAACCCACCTGCTCACATGTCTGTCCAGCACCACCGCTTCAACCTCATATGGATTCCAAAGGATCATAACCCCCCCGGGACCTGCCCTCCGCCGGGGGCATAACTCCCATAGAAAGTCTAGCACCCCCTAACTCCCTCAGAAGGATTCACCATCCCCCTTCGCATTTGGTCTATTTGATACACAGAATGTCAATCTTACATCTTCTGATCAACTCCTTCATTGCCCTCTTCTTCTCAACCCCCTAGCCCTCTCACATTCCATGAGACTATCCTCATGAAGACAAAGGGATAGACTTATCCTCCCTACCACCAGCCCCCTCCCTCTCTCCTCTCTGCTGACACCTCTCTCTCTCTCTGCCGGATAGCAGCACCCCACCTGTTCCTAATTTTGGAGAAATCCCAAGATAACATGGCATCTTGTAGAGAGCAGTATAGACAAGAGTGCATTTTCTGTGGAAGATCTGAAGAATCTCTGGAACACATATTCCTTAAATGTGGCATCACCCAATCGGTATGGATGTTTTTTCTGTTGACCCAAGCTACGTGGACCGGCCACAAAGACCTTCCAGGTTTAGTAGCAGAGTGGGAAGTTCTAAACCTAGAACTCAGGACAAGGATACCTGGACAGTAAGTCTATCGCCAATGATGTGGGCAATCTGGAAGCAAAGGAACAGAAAGTTTAGGGAGGAATTCAGAAAACAAGTGGAACTCATGAAAAACTGTATTCACTTTATTCAAGAACGGTACATCTGTTACTCAGGGTATCCGTTTGCTTTTTGTACTCTGTCTTCTTTCTTTCTCTTTAATGAATTGTGGTCTTTTGACCACTTTCCAAAAAAACTTTACAAGATAACACTAGTAAACAGAAAACATTCAATTTAATATCACGCACCAACTTGAAGCTGCTGAAGGCAGAGTTGCTAGTCTATCTATGATGCAAGAAATGGGCATGGAGAGGACCTTAGAAAGTTGATGATGACAGCAATAGGAACCCCAGAAAGTAGAGGTGTGGGGAGCTCTCTCTCTCTCTCTCTCTCTCTTACACACACACAGAGAAGGGGGGTGGGAAGGTGATTAGAATATTCTGAGAATACCCCGACCTTTTAAACTATTATCAAGTTTATAGCAATTGACAACTTAAAAAACGATTTTCTGAAAAACCTGAACCAAGTTTCCACTGAATGCATCATCTTTGGGTCAGTTCTTTCATGGCTATCTACAATCTCTTCAAAAACATGGCCTTCTTTCTGAGAAGTACTCGAGCAGTAGCTCGGTGGTAAAGCCCTCCATGAACACCAAGATGATCAAGGTGACCAAGGTTCAAACCCCATTAGGGCCGGGTTTGAAAGGATTCTTGTAAAAATTTATAAGAAAGGAATATAAGGTTAGTGGTAGTAGTAGTAGGATAGGACTTCCAACCCAAAATAATAAGAATAAAATATTCCTTTTTCTGAAAAGGAATTTTATGTTCAAAACATATGCCAATTTTCTTAGGGCTTATGTTTTTAGTCAGAAAGTTGAAGAGATTCTCCCAGGAGGAACTGATATCAATAACATTATCCTTGCCCATACAAATTACTCACTTCAGTCTTGCACAAAAAAAGATGTGATGGGTAAAAGAATGGACCTCTTAACCTGAACACGTGCACTTGGACAATAATATCCTTTCTTTTAGGCTTCCTTTCGATTGCAAGTTGCAACAATATGAAGCATAAAACCAGGATAAACCCCCAGAATCCAGATAGACAAGCATCCAAATGAGTTTTGGGGTGTAATAACACTTGTTGGACTATTAAGAAGCCTCGACTGATGCATAATTGAACTGTTGAAGTGATGCATTTCCAAGGCACCTCGGCCTTCTGCTGACTATCCCACTCTAACTTTTATAGAGTGGGAGAAATTGTAGATTCTTACCCCGCTGATTTTTTCAGATCAGGTTATAGCAGAACCTCAGACAGACACATCTCTCAAACTCAGATGCCAGAATAGAAAATTGCAAAGGTTTCAGATTGTTCCATAACAGGGGGGTGGGATTAGAGAGATGACATTACACTGAGGCTGATTATGGAAAAGGAATAGCCAAAACAGCAGGGAGGGATACTTACCCAGTAACAAAAGCAGTCGTTCATATGGGAAGGAGTGTTCCAAAGAAGATAAGGTTTCAAGAAGGGCATGACAACAGAAACTATATAAAGAATTCAGGCATTATTTCAAAGAAATAATGGGACATGAGTGTAGTCCGCCCTGCATCTTTCCAAGCTCCATTAGATATCGACTGCACAATTGATGTGCCAGGTACAGCCATCTACATACATGGGGACTATTTAGATGAAACATGAATTTATAAGGGAGACCTTCCAGGGAGCGTACTATTCTTGTATATCCAGAATAAATGGCATAGAGAAGGAAAAGACAAAGCAGATATAAAAGGTCTGTCGCATAAGGATAAAGGCTGCAATTTTGAAGGAAAAAGATATATATTTTTAGGTAATAACAAAAAATGACAATGGTTCTCATCATCATAATCATATTACTATTCTTTTTCCCCCGAGTTCCGCAAGATTTTTCTTTCTTTGTTTGGGAATGGGGAAAGGTGTTGAAATTGAAAATGACTGACAAAGAGGAAGGAGTGTATATGCACCTCTTCATCACGCTCACCCATAAGCTCTAATGCAGAAGAATGTCTTCGCCTTAGTGCTTCTAGCTCTGCTCGTATTCCAGGCAGTAGAGCTGCCTCTGCTCGTAATTTTTCACACTGAAAATTAAGTACAAATTCCAGAATGAGTGGGGCAAAGAATAAAACTGGAAGGGTGACAGTAGCAACAATGAAGTGGTGTGAGAGCTTACCTGCTCGGTCATTTTGACCAGTTCCTCAGCTAAAGAATCACGGATAGACTCCAGTGATGTCTAAAAGAAACATAACATCTCAGTTGAATACATAATTAGGAAAGTTCAATCTTAGAAAATAAAGAAGAAACATTGTGCATCTCTCAAAAGATGACGTGTCATGGATCCCCAAGTCATTCAGGAACTCAAGAACAAATCTCCATCCATATGTTTGTGTATGTGAAACAGCCACTGAAATCCACACATATCAGAGTATTCATTCCTGTGAACTTCATGAAAGGCACATAACAAAGTGTGCAATTATATATAGGAGTTGATACGATGACGTGGCTAAAAGACATGCTTCTCCAATCTTTACTCTGACAGATGTGGGTCTTATGACCAAAACAAGTTTCTAAATGATACGGGCAGAATGCCCGGTCCTGCATGGCACAGATTCAGAAGCAGCTAGCCAGGTAGGCAGGAGGGTGGGAAATGAGTCTAGAGGTTAGTAGCAGATTAGGATGGAGGAAATAGGCCAACTGTGATGAAAGATGCTGATAGCAGGGTGGGAAGACCTGTACTGGCGGACAGGAAAGTATGGAGAGGGATCTGCAGGGGCAGGATGGCGGAAACAGGCAATTGACAAAGAACACTGTCGAAAGCCGAGGGTCAAATTACTAGCAAAACATGCACTGCTAGTTTTGCACAGGAAAGGCAACATACAGTAAGGAGACAAAATGTTAAAATGCGCAGGTGGGAAAGTCCGTAAGAGTCAATGCCATGTTTCATGATTCAATGTTAAAGGATATATTCACATTCATTATGAGTATTAGAATCATTCCTGTTACCATGGAAGCACATAGGTGATTATGCCTCAACCTGGTCATATTTCAGTTAGGCACCTGGCTGAAGAAAACTTTAAAAAAAATGAAAAGATGAAACAGTACATACCAAGCGAGAGACATAAGATGCCAGTTCACCATCCTTTTGGCGAAGCATTGCTTCAAATGCATTTGGAGTCATACTCTTCAAGAAATAAGAGGACATGCCTGTTTCACTAGGATTTCTCCTCTCAAAGAGGGCACCATCAGAGGAGTCGAGGGGTGATTGAGGAAAAAAGCTTTCCTCCATGCTACCTAAACTCCCAGCACTAGATAGCCTTCGGATGGAGATACTTCCTTCAAAAGTAGTAGATAATAAAGCTCGCATTAGTGTTCAGAAAAGAATAAGCTACGGATCCAAATAAAGGAAAAGCCAGAAACTGCTACCATTTTCCACATAGGGAACAGTGTACTTTGTGGCAGGGCCTTGTGCAGCAACAGACTTTTCTAGATGAATCTTTTCCAATTCTGATCTTGCACTCCTTTCCTGTTCAAGCTCCTGCAAATAATCATGTCGTCCAGAGAATACATTGATGTCATTGACAAATTTCTTGTGATGTTGCTTCTATAGAGATACATGAAACTGCGGAATAAGTTGTAACCAGCATTATATTTAGAATCACCCTACAATAGATAACATGGACAAAGAGAACATTGGCCATACATTATCAATAAAATCAGAATTAAGTTCCAGTATAACATCCTACAATCGATATGAAGAGAGGGGTGATCACTCTAAATGCATTAAACCTATGCAAGAAAAAAGGAAACACAACCAAAGAAGAGCAACAAGGTAATGTCAAGAACATCAAACTCCCCTTCACATTAAACATCTCATCTCAAGTTTTCACGTGACCATTACTATCAAGACAATATACGGATATTTTGCATCCTCTTAGACATAGAGCCCTTCTTTAAGAAGGTAAATGCAAGACAATTGTCCTTGAGCTGAACAAAAACACTTGACATTTAACAATGTCCTTTCTTATAGATAAATTATTTTTTTGAAAGTTTCTTATAGATAAATTATAACTGCCACCTTTAGCAGTCAAAGGTATCAAAAGGCATTCCAAAAACACTACGTTGATACATCCAGGAGACATGGGTTTACATCAAATGAGTAGGTAACCACAAGAACCAGGGCACTCACAGACAGGTGGATATAAGTTTAGAACCCAACCAAATATATTAATCTCAATCACAAATACAATTGGATAAACGACGGTCAGTGGATAATGGTGAAGGATGAACATGATGACCATTACCTTCTCTAAACGTTCTCTCTGAGCTATTTCTTCTTGCAACTGCTCTTTGTGTTTATTTCTTAGCTCTCTGATCTCATCTTGAAGCTGGCTGGCACGACCCTCATGTGTTGCCACTTCTTCCATAGCTGCAAGATATTCTTGCCTGCTTTCAGATGCTCTCTGCCTCTCTTTTTCTAGTGAACGGCTCAGCTGGGCCTGCTCTGTTCTAAGGCATGCAATCTAGAACATTTCCAATGTTTAGTAACCACCGTACATAGAATGACAGCATTGGGGTCAAATAGTTTGAAGAGAGCAGTGCAAACCTGGGTCTCTAGGACAGTCATTCGAGATAAAGTTTGAGTGAGACGCTCACTCATGGATCTTTCTCTTTCCTCAGCTGCTGCAGCTTTGGCTTCTGCAGCCTGCCCACATAACAAAGGCATATTACAATTTAGATTTACAGGGGAAAATATTGGAAGACATGTCTTTTTTAAAAAAAGGACCTCCAGACGGGCATTCAAATTTCTCTCCACACCATCCCAGGCTTCTGCTTTTCTTGCAGCTGCTTCCTGTTAGTATCAAGCAAAGAAAAAGTACAACCAAGACTTTCATCATCCCGCCATCCTCTGGCAAATAGAATATTTAATCATCTTCTATTGTTTAGCAGTGGCAGAGGTTTGAAACTAGGAAATCAATTTGGCAGCAGAAACACAATCCTGATCAGTTCAGTAATGCGAAAAAAGAAATATGCATGGTCCTGGTGTCCACTGAAAAGCCACTGCTTTGAAGGAAGAAACGAACAAAAATGTGATCGAGATGGATACCTGCATGGCCTCAATCTGCCTCAGAAGTGGCCTAGTTGATTCAGGAACTTGTGTGATCAATTCATTATACCGAAGCTCACTAGCCTGGAATGAATTTGTTATCAATAATGTCTACATATTTTCATGGAGTATAAAAGAAAATATAGGAAACTGAACATCACATACTTGATAACGTTTTTGAAGTTCATTAATATCTCTCCGAAGCATGTCTTCTCTAAAATTAGCCTACAAATTGAGACATCAAACAGGAAATACCATGTATGATTGGGAAAAGTCTATTAAATAAAGGAAAGTGACCTGGCAACTTAAAATAAATAATAGCAAGGTCTAGACTACAACACAAAGGAGGAAAAATCTGCCTGGTGTTCTTGACATGTAGGCGAAGACATCAAGGTTTAAGCAAGTACCTCTTCCTGAGTTTTAGTAAGAGTTTGCCTCAGTTGACTAAGTGATCTAGCCAATTCCTGTTCACGTTCATTAGCTTCTCTCAGACGATTTTCTAATTCAATTTTAGCTTCGTTACTGGCTCGAGCCTTAGCTAATGCTTCAGCCTCTTTGGCTTCACTCAAAGCATTGGTATAAAATTCTTTTTGAGAAGCAAGCTCCGTTTGATGCCTCTCTACTGTTTCTTGCAACAATTTCTCTGTCACTGCCTTATCTCTCTTAATATTGTCCACTTTAGTTTCCTCCACCTAAAAATCCAGCCAAGACAAGCTCATATCAGCTTTTGCATCAGATATAGTGTTACAGTTCAGGTGTTCTTTGAAGGTGTTCATCACTGATTTCTAGAGGTCTGAATATACAAAGTCAATTTGAATCAAATGCCTGAATGTACTGCTATGCTGCCACCAGAGATAATCAGAGAGTTAAAACACATTCACTTGTGAAAACAAGAGATCTTCTGTATAGGCAGGAATTAGCAAAGAATAAGATAATATGCTCATGAACAAACATGAAAGGAGACATCATTGGAGCAAGAAGCAGGTTTAAGGCAATACATAGTTCATTACTGCTCTATGAAGAGCATCCAGACATAAGCAGCAAGCAGAAGATTATTTTTTTTGAAAGTGAGCAAGCAAAACATTATTAAAGAGACTATTCCTCCTCAGTGCCTCTATCCATCGAGGCTCATTACATAATGGGGGTTTGGGGGGACTACTGGACAACAGACATCAAAATATTAATGTAAAGATCTAGCAAATGGCAAAAAAAAATGTAGTGATGCTTCATAAAGCAGCAGTCTAAGAATGATATTTTTGTTTAACAAGACTGTGTGAGGAAAAACTCTGTTTTTTAAGTTGTATGATGAATTGACAATACACAGACACTGAAGTACCTGAAGCTTTGAATTTAGCCTTTGCTTTTCTTCTTCAAGCTCCCTTATCTTATCTCCACACAAAAGGGGGGAATTGTTAGAATAAAATACAAGAATGGAAACAAGTTTTGCGAGAAGTAAAGCCGAAATACTGATTCCATGCCTGTGCTCTGAGTTTCCTGATAGTTGATTCTTGAGCAGCTTGCTTTTTGGACAATTCTTCTCCTGTGCAGAAATAGAGAAAAGAATAAGCACAAGATACATTTGCAAAGAAGCCATAGCCAGCAGAAAGAAGAGACGACGTTAAAGGGTTCACAATTAAAAAAAGGAAGGTGACCAACAGGCCACATTTCATTGAAATATAAGAATGGGAAGACAATACAAAAAAACAAAAAAGGAAGCCCTACCAAGATGGTAGAGACCAGTTCCCCTCCCCCCAATAGCCACCAGAAACAAGAGACGAGGTTAAAGGTTTCATAATTAAAAAAGGAAAATGGAAGGTGACCAGCAGGCCACATTTCATTGAAATATAAGAGCAGGAAGGCAATACAAAGAAACAAAAAAAGGAAGCCCTACGAAGATGGTAGAGACCAGTTCCCCTCCCCCTAAAGGCTGCACTAGCCACTACAAAATGAAAGTTCTGTTACAAAGTTAATCGTTTCCACTCCCTCATCTTATACAATAGACTTGATTGCCCAACTGAAGACCCATATGCACTGACATTCTAATCAAGAATACTTTTGATGCAGTTGTTGATGATAGTAGATGGGTGATTAAATTCCTCTCTAAAAATTCTGTTACTTCTTTCTCTCCAGATTGCACACATCATAGCTGGCAGACAGAACCTCCATATATCCTTCTCACCACCCACCAAATAGTACGTTTCCCATTCCCTCAAGAGTTCATGGATGCTATTGTTGTTTGTCCACTTCACATCTATATTCTTAAGAATTAAAGCCACAAAGTTTGTATAATACCACACTTGGGGAAAAGGTGGTCGGCTGTTTCCTTGTAGTATCCACAGAAAACAGACCATTGTCTGATATCTGGCCTGAAACTGAGTAACCTGTCGGAGGTTGAGATCCTGTTCCAAGCTATTTTCCACAAGAAAATCCTTATCTTGATTGGCAGTCTCCTATTCCAGACCCGTTTATGCCAGGCCATTCTCTAACCACCTTGCATAAGCATTCTGGTAATGATTTAACTGAGAATCTTCCTCATTTTTCCCATCTCCAAGTTCTATTATCCATCTTGCCCTGAGTTATGTTCATATTATCTGGCATGGCAGATAGGCATAAACTCACTGACTTCCACTTCACTAAGATTTGTCCAAAATTGCACATTCCAATGAGAATGATTGCCTGAATTTGAACACACTATGTTTATATTAATTTCTGTTGTGACTGATATGGCATACAGATTTGGATATACTTGTTGAAGAGACATGTTGTTCATCCATGGGTCTTCGCAAAACCTGGTTTTCGTACCATCACCTACCTGTATCACAGTGGAGCACTTGTAGAACTACCATAACTCAGTATGTTCTTCCAAATTGAGGATAACTGGTTTTTATGAGCCTGCTCTATAAACCATCCCCCTTGTGCAGATATTTTTCCTAACAATGTTATTCCATAAGGTACCCGCCTCCATATCTGATCTCCGTAACCATTTCATCAGCAATGCTTCATTTATTGTGCTGATTGGCATGAACCCAACTCCACCTCCCTCCTTTAATCTACACACATGTTTCCATGCAATAAGATGATAACCTTTCTCCTCTAGCCCTTTCCCTTTCCAAATGAAAGCAACTCTCAGTGATTCAATTTTTTGCAGACTGACCTTGGAATATTGAATATGGATAAGTAATAAATTGGTAAACTTGTGAGTACCACCTTTGATACAATACATCTACCCCCATTGATAAGAGTTTACTTTTCCAAGTAGCAATTCTGTCCTCCACTCTCTTGATAATACCATTCCATTCCTTTGCCCGGATCGCTCCATCTGATAGAGGTAACCCAAGGTACTTGATAGAGAATTATCCACACCTAGCACCCAAAATATGTTCAATTTGTTCCTTCCTATCTTCATTTACATTAACTCCCACAACCTCACTCTTAGAGAAGTTAATTTTCAGGCCAGTGACAGCCTCCAATAGGCTGAGCAAATTTCTTAGATTAATTAGCTTCTCCTCCACCATCAGTGTAAAGAGGATTGTATCATTGGCATATTGCAGATGTGTTACCTCTTCCGCAGCCGTACCCACCTTGACTCCTATGAGTTGTGTTGATGTTGCCCTCTTCCACATACCACTCAGCACCTGAGCAATTATAACAAACAACAGACGTGACAACAGGCCCACTTACCTTAACCCTCTTGAGCTGCCAAAGTATCCACATGGTGTGCCATGAACTAACACAGAAACCCTTGCAGTCTGAACACAGCTCCTGATCCCCTGAATCCCTTTTCGCTTAAGCCCATCAACTGGAGTACTTTGAACAAACAATTCCAGTTCACTCTATCGTAGGCCTTTTCAAAGTTAATCTTAAACACCAAGCAACTCTTTTTCTGTATCTTATGTTCGTGTATGCACTCATATGCAGCCATGTAATTGTCCAGAATCCATTTCCCCTTAACAAAGGCAGATTGATTACTATCAATCAATCCATCAATTACCCGCTTTAGCCTATTGGCTAGTGTCTTTGTTATGATTTGATATGTACCATTGAGCAGACTTATGGGCCTATAATCATGTAGGGACTGCCTTGTTTTTTTTCGGAATGAGAACCACAAAAGTTGCATTGAAACATTTAACACTCCACGGTCTCTTCTGAAACTCTGTTACTGCTGCCATGATATCCTCCTTAAGTATATAGGCTGAATGATCAAACAGACCATATTGCAAGCATAGGCAGAAGTGCAGACCTGAGGATGAGCACATGTCAACATATAAGTTTAGATCGAATTGGGTTTCCAGGTATGCATTTTTTACTTCTGTGTGGAACACTGCCACAACATTTACACTTTACGGAATAGGGTCAGGGAGGAAAAAGGACTTCAAGCATTTACTTCATAACGAATAATTACCTTGTGCATGGAAGAAGCGGGAATCTATTGACCACATATTATTGGACTCAGACTACAGTCTGCAGGTTGGATGTCTTTAGATATCAACGTCATGGATTCAACACACGAGGATGCCAAGGAGAAGGCCTAGGGGTCTTGCAAACAGGCTCTACATACCCAAGGTTTTATTCCACCTCAAGGGCAAGCTTTTCAAAAAATATATTACTGGATTCTCATGTTACAAAGGGCAAACAGGACATTTGCAGGAGAGTGTGAAGCACTCAAAACCTGGCTCAGTCCTCAGGGCCTTCCAAGGGAGTTAAGATATAATTGGCTGGTGATGATGGATCCAAATGTTTTAGTATAGCTCTATTTGATGGTTTATGACCAAAGGATAGTGGAGAAGCAGCTTTTGGGGCTGCAAGCATAAAGAAGAGATTGATGCAAAGTGAGTATAATCCTGAAGAATGTCTCACGGAAATGTCTCCAAGTCTTTATATATGTCATGACACTTGGTTGCTTGCTAAGAGGTTGGCAAAATTTGGGGTTTCCAGTGCATAATCCCTTTTGTGAAGTCTTCTAAATCATCACTCCCTTGTTCTTTTTATGGTGAAGGAAATATAAAGGGGATTCGCTCACATGGGTAAGTAATGTGGTTGACCTCCATGCTTAAGCATCCTCCTATCTATGCAGTTCTAATCTTCACACCTTAATGAATAGAGACACCATCCCTTCTAACCAAAAGTCGATGCATTACCAGAGTTAGATATAGTGATTTAGACATAACTGGAATTTCACAGATGAGTTTCATGAGGTCAGCACATGCAACTAATGGTTCTTACGTGGGCAAAGGAAGAGATAATTCGTGGCTGGAAAGGGTATATGACCACTTGCATGGAGTGACGCCATCACAAAATGTGGGAACAAATAATTGGCTGATCATTGTCATACAAATGATATTTAAAAAAAACTAATTTGCTACAATTTTGAAACTTTACAGTTCCTAACTTATTATTTGGAAGCATGTCATTTACAATGACTAGGTCTTCTCTTTAAAACTGGATAGTAGCAACATAGCCGGAGTAGGTACCTGATCATGACTAGTTCAATGCTAGGTATCAAATCATGGATCCTAAAATACTTCTATTTAAGTTTTAAAATGAATTATATCTGTCCCAGGAACTGAATGATCAAGACCATGGATATTCGGTCCTTCTGTCACATGACCATGCAGCTCAATTTATGCATTAAAATAACGAACACCACTGGGTGATACCACCTTGAATGAAGAAGAAAAAGAAGCATAAAAGATTCTGGTTTAACCATGGCAGAAAGTAGATGAGCCTAAGAAAACTATTATCCTCAATGTCACACTCCACACTGCAGCAGACACAAAATAACTCCTAGGTATACAATCATCCCACATACAAAGGTTGATATTTCTAGGGCATACCTCTATTCTAGGATTGCTTCAACAACATCCTCCTCAACCACATTCCAGAACTGCTGATAGAATTCCACAGAAAAGCAGTCCAATCCTGGAGATTTTCCTCAATCTATATTAAAGGCTGTTGCCGTAATTTCCTCTACCTGAAATAGCCTGGAACTGCTGCCGCAGAGTCTTGAAGATATTCTCTGCAAAACCAGGCTTCCAGCTCAGCTCTTCATTAAAGAGGTCCTTGTAAAATTCCACACAGCTTTCCTAATGTGCTGCCCGTTCAATCAATTCCATATCTCAAATCTGGGGAATCAACCTTATCTCCTCTTTTTCTTTCACCGGCCACAGTGTAAAAAACTTGTGTTCCTGACCCCCTGTTTAAGCCATTGCACTTCAACACTCCGTTTCTATGTAATCTCTTCTCTCAATGACCACTCATGTACTATGCTTTACAATGTCTTACCCTTGCCAACGTGGAAAGCCAATAGAGATATCAGAGATGTGCCCAAATGTTTTATGCTAATAATACAAGAGGCCAAACATTCTGAAGGGCGAAATATGTGCCAAACTGATACCATGAAAAAATTGTAAAAGCACAATTGATTGAAACAGATATTTCTCTAAGATGCAACACAAGCACTGGGCAGAGAGAATTTATAAATATGAGAAGCATGCATTTACGAGTATTTAATAGGTTTACCTTCTGCCATAACTTGACTAATAATCTCATCCTTCTCTTTTAAAAGAGCAGCAGCATCACTTTTTTTATTTTGTTCTCTCCTTAAAGTATCCCTTTCCCTGGTAAGAGCATATACCTGAAAGGAAATATGCAGAAAGCATAGAACTTATGAGAACAATCAAAAGACAAAATAATTTACCAGTAAAGTGAGAGAAACTCAGAATACGTTAAGCTAAAGAATATGTTCCCTAGAGACTCTTTTCAGCCCGTCTTATAAGAGGGGCAGTGAGAAGAGAAGAATGCAATTAGCTTGCAAGAAGAAACCGATTACACATCAGAATCCATGTAGTTGATGGGAATAAGGTCTGGATTTGCAAGCCAACCAAGACAAGGTAAAGCTGAAAGATGATAAACCATTCCAAGAAATATAGACTTGCAAAACACTCTTTTTGGAAGGTAAGCGTCAAATAGACTTGCAAAACATACCTACTGATGAAAAATAAATTTTAGATACATCTTAACAAATATATCTAACTATGTGATAATTATGTCTTACAAGTCTGATATAACTGACTACTAGTTTACGTTTTCTTGGGAAAGAGATTCATCAGGTAAATGACCCTTTGGTCTGCCACAAAGTCAGACCATTCTTCAGGATAGAGACAGATGGTAGTGGAGGTGGAGATGGAGATGGAACATGCACAGTGAAATCTGGATACGGAATATAGCTGATTGGGGGCTAAGGATGCCCTTATTCCATTGTCTGAAGTCCTCATGGCCCATTGAAGGTTAAAGTTTGTTGAGGAAAGTGGTGCATTGTCATCTCTTAATATGCAATCATATAGCCTGCTTTCTTAATGGCAACAGAAGTACATGCTACTTGTGAGGTGATAGTGGTGAAAAATCTTGATCATCTGCTACTGAGATGCCTCTTTTCTGGGACAGTTCCAAGGATCATCATTCAGATAGTAAGGGTTTGTGGAATAGGATTAATGATGATTGGAACACATCATGGTCATGGGTACTCAAATTGGAAAAGTATGTCTAGTTGATGCTTCATGCTACTGGCTAGGCTGCATTGTTTTCTCTAGGTTTTATGCTTCATGTTAGACGAATGCTTCAAAAAGTCTGTTCACGTTGTCTTATATACACTGGAAAGGAATACCAACATTTTCCGCTAGCTTCCTCATCTATTGTTCAGTGATCTTCTCGACCCTTCCAATGATCCACCTTGTCTCTCCCTCTTCCACTTCTCTCATTGTGTCCCCTACCCTCCTCTGTTGCCCTCCTTACCATCCAGGATCCCCCTGATCAACATTCCCCTTTTCCCCTGGTCTTTCTCACTCCTCCCACTCGAGTCTTCTTTCCTCATTCCTTCAACCCCTCTGCAAGCTATCCCCAATGGCTGCTACTTTGAACTTTGATAAGTTATTTTCAATAAAGTGACTCTTTCAAAAAGTAAAACAAATTTATTTGTACTTGACATCTCCTGTTCCAAAACTCTGAAGATAAAAAATGCAATCTGAAAATTGCAAGTAAGCCAATTCTGGGCCCACATGATAGAGAGCACGGCCTTTCTTGTGGTAACAAAGAGTGATGCTGAAAGAGAATTCCCATGCCATAAGGGGGCCCACTGTCCAAGAGACATTTGGCCTGCCTGCGGCTCACGCTACCATTTATTCAGGCTTCTTCTGGGATGGTGGGTTTACTCTTCATCTTCCAAAAAAAAAGTTTATGAAGCCACAAGCTTCATTATTGGATAGGATGGAGAACCGAGATTTGGAAATACATCCCTCACCCAATCAATTCACTGAAGCGTAAAGCCCATTTGAGATAAAGTAGTAATTTGATGTGACCCTTGTCTCTTGTGCGCCCATATTCCTCAAAATTCCCCGCATAAACTTTAATAGTGAAACTGAAACAGGCATGTGTCTAAAACGAGAAAGCAATAGCTTCAACAAAGAAGTGAATCACGCACATGCATAATGAAAATCTGAGGAAAAAGAATAAACATGAAATCTCAGTGAAGAATATCACAGAACCTTTTAGAAGCCAGAGAACAAATCATCTGCGGCACTACAACAATCTCTTATCATTAGGGAGACAGATTGTTTAGAAAAATAGAAGTTAGGACTTGTAGACCATTTGTTCACTTTGACAAAGAAAGACAGTGACAAGAGGAAGATGTACCTTTCTTTCAAGAGATGCCACCCTCTGATGGTATTCCTCTCTCAGTGCATCCATCTCTGATTCAACACTTCTTCTCTATAAAACAACAGTTAAAGGTCATTAATATGGCATAGAACAAAGTTTCCAGATTGGTCCTGTGAACTAAGATGTGCATTTTGGATCTATTAACTCTTGAAAAAAATCAACCAGAAAGTTAATGGCAAGTGCCATGTTATCCAATTCTAAAGTGTTCATTAAAGAAAAACATTAAGGTGCATAAGGAATGCCTAGGAAAAACCAACCCAATTCCAGTTAAAATGAGTTAAATCTTTTCCTTGATTCCCCCACTATCAGCTTCATGATTTGCCTGAAAGAGATCCTACAGAAGAACAAATATTCTTTGTCTCTTCTCTTCATTTAGACCTTCTAACAAGGCAAAGAGCCACTTTTCATTAAAGGAAAAACAGGTAAATATATGCAAGAGGAATCAATCCCTAAAACAGAACACTAAAAAAGAGAAATTGCAACAAAGGACTACAATAACAGTGACAGTAAAACTAATTCAGGGACTGCAGGACAACTTGTTGTCTTTGAGATGAACTAGATGAAAATAGGATCATCCTTTTGTTCAGTGTCTCAAAGCATGTTAGGGAGTAGATTCTTCGGAAAGTAGAAGTGAATTGGAGGTCTCCAGATTCTGAAGATGACTGGTTGGCACGAGAGGTGAGCTCTTAAAGGTCACGCTACTCTATATGCTTTGGGGGGAAAGAAATTACGGGATCTTCAATTGGAAAAGCTAATCTAACCACGGATGGCAGTTTCGGCCAAAACGTTTCGGTTTCGGACCGAAACGATCCGAAACTATCCGGCCAAAACCAGGCCGAAACCAAAACCCTGCAGTTTGACAAAAAGTTAATAATTATTTGTTTTCGGACCGAAACCAAAACCGAAACAGTTTCAGACCCGGCCGAAACCGACACCGAAACCGACACTGCCATCTATGAATCTGACAACCAGCTTGCTAGCTTCATATGTCAGAGGGGGCTTGAATGGACCAAGATCATTTGTAGAAAGGTAAGCCAAAGGTCCTCTGTATATTGTATTTTGGGGTTTAGAGAAATAGACATATCCTCCTTGTGGAAAGATTTTGTTGTAGTTGTACACCCTCTTTTTTTAAACAATTTAATACATCAGCAGTATCACCCACTTTCGAAAGAAAAACAAGTGACAATAAAACTCAATTTCTCTTCCTATAGGCTGTTAGAGCAGAACTTAACACTCATATGTCAGCAGTCTGAATCAGATGGCATCCAATTGTGAGTCATGCAGTTTTCCCACACTGGGCACAAGTGCCCAGTATTCAACCCACTGTTTGACTCTCTTGAAAGTGCTAAGAATTTCTCCCTGAATTTTCTCCCATATAACTCTCATTTCCATAGCACATTGCACCAAAAAGAGTAAAGCACAGTCTTCTTCCATCTTCCATGGACAAGCCCCAAGCCACCATTTTGTATGCACATGGATATCCCTAATAGGATTCCAAGCACTACCATGAGTTCTTGCTAGCATTTCCAAATAAATTTCAATATTACCATGAAAAAAAAAATATATGATAAGTGGATTAGACATAAGTACTATGAAGATGCATTCTCCTTTGTTGTTGTGCTTAATCAAACTGATCCTATCAGCAGCCTGAATCTTTGATGACCAGCTTCCCTGGAAAATAATAATAATTATTATTATTAATAATTTTGGCAGGAGAAAGACTTTTTGTGAACAAAATATCCCCCCCCCAACTCTGCATCACAGTTGTCAAACTCTGTCAACAGATTTAACAGAAAAGTGACGCCTTGCTTTCCATTTCCATTTCCTCATTACTGTCTTGTCATCTAGAATAATCACCTGTCATATTATCCTCATCATTCCATGGAATCTTCCTGTTTAGTCTCAGGCTCTTAGCTAGGTTCCTTCTTGTTCTGACTTATCATCCTCTGCCTACACTATATTGCTGCATTTGTTGAACAATAAGTCCCTTATCATAAGATAACTCATTCAAGCCCAAATTTGATAGGGTCTCTCTCTAGCCATTTCTAGAGAGAAGCTCTGGGAAAAGGGGCATGCCGCAGCCACCGGAGTTCGAATTGGGGGTGAACCACATCTCTCTGGGGAGCGGCGGCAGCGGTACATGGCAGCGGGAGTCGCGCTCTCCAGTGGTCGCCTCCTGGGCTAACCACATCCCCCTCAGAAGCGTGGTCCCCAGCCGGCAATTCTTGGCAAGCCCTCGAGACGGGGGGGATACAAGATCTGCAGTCTGAGCTACGGAGAGGAGTCGGGATCCCTCTGGCCCTAGGGAACGAAGCACCCTGATCTGCTTCAAATGCTGGAGGCAAGGCCACACGCAGCAGCTCTGCAGGGGGCGAGTGGGATGGAAGGGACCGGTGGCTGGAGGGGCTGAGGGAGGTTTCCTAAACAAGGGAACGTTTGCAGAGGTCATCCGGGGAAGGTCTCTATCTCCGACTGCACAGGCCAGTGGATGCCTTGAGATTGGTCATCTCCCCGCAGACCTAATCCAAGGCCGGCTAGAGTGGCTCTGTGGGTGCCTCTGGATTTCCCAGATCAAAGGAGGGGTGGACGCAGAAGAAGTCAGGGCATTGCTAGATGCTCAAGGGACCTGGAAAAGACCAGTGGGAGGTCTGCCACATCCACAAGAATGGCTTCTTAGCCGTCAGAAGGTATGAGGAAGTGGTAGAGGCGGCGGCGGAAGAAGGTTTTCTGGTGGCCAGAGGGGTGATCCTCAGGATGCAGCAGTGGTCAAGTGCTAAGGGGACTTTCCCCAACCCGAAAGAGGTAAGCCTGGACATAAAGTTTCTTGGGCTCCCCTTAATCTTGTGTAACGAGGAGGGGCTGTCCCGGTTAGTCCAAAGCTTTGACAGGATGGAGACTGGCAGCCTGTGGCTCCTCCTGACCAGATCCCTCAACAGAGCTGAGGCCACCATGTGGGTTTCTAGCCGTTTGGTATTGTCTCTCGCCATCAGGGGCGAGGCATTCCTAGTTTGGGCGCTGGTGCAGCCAGAGACGGAGGTCAGCAGACGGAGGCCCTAGGGCATCACCTTGATGGGCGAGAAGTGGAAGGCAAACTCTCTTTTTTTTTTTTTTTTTTTTTTGGGGGGGGGGGGGGGGGGGCGGGGGTGGGGTGCTGCCCGACAAGCCCCAATTCAAATTTGAATTGGGGCAAGCAAAAGTATGGGCCGGCAGGTCGAGCAACAGTTGGGTCAGGCCCAATGACTGAAGGTGGGCTGGACCAGGGGCAATCGAGCAGGCTGGCTGGGCCAAACTATGAGTCGGCAGCTGGATGGGGCCCAAGTTTAGCAGAGGATACGGGCTTGGGCAACAAGGGCTTGACCTGAGGCCCAGACCCGCCATCAATTACCTATGACTAACCCGGATCCAGGTGTTGAGGGGTTATCGGTTCTTGCAAACCCGGGGCTATTCATCTTCCCAGCCCAAAAGTAGCTAAAGTGCAGCAACCGCAGTGCAGCCAGGCGGAAGATGTACAGAATGGCGAACAACTGACACCGGCAGCCGCCTCTGTGCCCAGTGGACCAGTAGGTCTTTCTCGACTGTCACAAGTGGAGATTCCCTCTCAGGAATCCTCATTAGAGGATCTTAACAGCCACCGTAGTGCTCTAGTACCGGTGGCTTTTGGCAGAGCGGACGACAGGAGGAACCGCTGGAGCATCCCCTTGGGCGGAGTGGAAGAAATTCCACGTAGACGACTGCCACAGTGGATGGTGGGAGGCAGAGGCGTGCTGCCTGCTGGACCCGGCACCGGGTAAGGTGGGTGCCGGCAGCCTTCCAGGCGCTCTGAAGATCTGGCTGCATCACCCACATGGTTAGCTGGCAGCCAACCTCTGGAGGTGCTTATCTTGACTACCCCGGTTCTCCCACAAGCTGGTGCAAACTGTGCAGCACTCAATCTGAACAGCAGGGAGGAGGTTGCTGGGGTTCTGTGTCCTCCAGTCCTGGGAGATCTTGTGGCCCTCTTCAGGGGACTGCTCCGGGAGGACGAAGCTCTTCAGATTTTCTGGAGGAGGACCCAAGAGCCGGAACTGTGCAAGGGACATCAGGGAGTCCGGCGACCAGTGAGGGACTAAACCTGGATCTGGGATAGCAGGGTGAAGTGACCCGGAAGGAGATATATGGGCTGAAGAGCAGGTGAGGGAGTTGGCTGAAAAGGTAGGGGTGTCCTTCTCCGGGTTCGAAAAGGACATAAGAAAGTTATCTATGAAGGTCCAAAAGAGGTGGTTGCTTACGCTAACTAGGGAGGTCAAAGGAGGGAAATCTACCAAGAAGAGTAAGAAGGGAGTTGAGAGGGTGAAGGGGAGTAGTATGCCCGAGAGGGTGGTTGGGGGGGTGTATACAAATTCCAGCACCAATGAGAATCGTGTCTCATGAAATGTGAGAGGGATTGGTGGGAGGGAGAAAAGAAGGGTGGTGAAAGACCTTGCTAGGAGATGTAAGATTGATATCATGTGCCTACAAGAAAAAAAGTGTGAGGGAGATAAGGAGACTATCATGTGAGAGATAGGGGGCACAAGATTGTCCAAAAGGGTAGCTTCTCTGGCAGAGGGAAAAGCACATGGTGTTATGGTGACGTGGAACAAAATTGAGGTGGAGGAGTTCAGGAGTGTTGGTAGGGGGCCATTTCCCTCTCTTTCCGCAACATCAAAGATAGTTCCGTCTGAGACTTCTCTGGAGCCTATGGGTCTCGGAGTAGGAAGGACAAGAAAGTATTGTGGGATGAGCTTTTACTTCACCATGTCAGGTCGGACCATCCATGGTGTGTAGGAGGGACTTCGATGTTGTGGTCTCGACGCAGGAGAGGTCAGGTGGCTCGACTCAATGGGGAGCTGGAAGATTTCCAAGACTTCATTGCTTCTGTATCCTTGATTAATGTCCACACTTCTAATGCCCATTTCACATGGTCTAACTTCAGAGCTGATCCAACACTATCTAGGCTTGACAAATTTCTAGTCTTTGTTGATTGGGAGGGTCCCTTCCCAAATATGGAGGCCCTGGCTTTGGTCATATCTATCTCTGACCACATCATGCTCAAGACCAGTGACAAGCAATTAAAGAAGGTACAGTTCAGAATGAAAAGGTACTGGTTCAGAGAGGAAGACTTCATGGACACTGTCAGTAGAGTTTGAGGGACTTAGAGGCAAGAGGTGTCTGCAATGGCCAGACTGATAGGCAAATTGAAGCTCCTACCACAAGAGCTGAATAAGTGACACGCCAACAAGAGGCTCCCCGACAAAGAAGCGAAGGACAGGATTCTACTTCAGCTGGAGGGATTGGACGATGAGGAGGAAGCAGGTCTGTTGGATGAGTCAGATAGAGAGCAGCAGGATAAGCTCAGGGCGGACATTGAAGAGATCCCCACTAAGAAGAAAATCTACTAGAAGTAGAGAGCTCAAGAAAGGTGGATCAAGGAGGGTAATTGCTTCAGATAGAAGACAGTTGAACTACATCAAGTGCATTAGGGAAGGGGATCAACTCTTCACCACACCGGAAGACATCAAGGGGCATGACAAATAGTTCTCTTCGTGGCTTTTCTCTGAGGATGAGCCAATCACACCGTCCATTGCAGAGGACCTCTTTCCACGCCTATCAACAGCGGAGAGTAGTGCTCTCTCCCACCCCTCTGATGAGGAGGTGAAGAAGGTTGTCTTCTCTCTGTAGGTGATAAATCTCCAAACTCAAATGGGTCCCCTATGGCTTTCTTCCATCACGGCTGGACCATCATTAAAGTAGACCTTCTCCAAACTGTGTGAGAATTCCAAGAGGGGAGGGCTCATCTAACAAGCATCAACAAAACCTCCATTGTACTCATCCCTAAGAAGTAGGGCGTCGAGAGCCTGAGAAACTTTAGGCCCATTAGCTTACTCAATGGGGCCTATAAAATGACTAAGCTATTGACTATGAGACTTGAGTGTCATGGTCAGGATGGTTAGTGGCTACCAAGAAAATTTCCTCGTCGCCCATGAGTGCTTACATGAAGTCAAGCCACAAAGGAAAGAGAGGATTGGTGTTCAAGCTTGATTTTGAGAAAGCTTATGATCGAGTCAGTTGGCAATGTCTGCTGGATGTTCTTAGTAAGATGGGGTTTGATGGCAAATGGATTGGGTGGGTTCGGGCATATATCTATTCAGCTAGATTTGCTATCCTCATTAATGGGGAACCATCAACATATTTCTACAGTGGCAGAGGGGTGAGGCAAGGGGACCCCATGTCTACTCTTTTGTTTGTACTTGTGGCACAAATTCTAAGTAGAATGTGGATGAGAGCAGAGTTGCATGGCCTAATCAGGGAGTTCTGGGCTGCTGCTCAGGGCCAATACATTTCCCACCTCTAATATGCTAATGACACAATTCTCTTCGTAGCAAAAGGTGAGAGTCAGTTGTACAACATCAGGATGATGCTGGAGCTATTACAAGAGCTTAGCGGACTTAAGATCAACCTCAGCAAGAGTCAGGTGATTGAAGTAAACTTGGATCAGAGGGCAATCAGACGATCTGCTGTTATTTTAGGTTGTCAAGTGGGGTAACTCCCTATTACCTACCGGGGTCTTCCTTTGACATAAATGCTCTACAATGTAGGGACTGGCAACCAATGGTACAAATGTTTGAATTCAGACTAGCTGGGTGGAAGTGGAAGCTAGTCTATTACAGAGGTCGACGGGTGCTCTGCAAATTCATCCTAGACAGTCTCCCTATTTACTTCCTCTCCACTTTCAGGATTCCACTATCAATAGCCAAAAAGATGCAGGCTATTTAGGCAAGGTTCTTCTGGCATGGCAGTGAATTGAGAGGGTAGAGGTTGACATGACATCGCGTGGGGCAGAGCATGTAAGAGAAAGGAAGTGGTGGGATTGGACCTAAAGAACATCAGGGATTTCAATTTAGGCTTGTTGAGTAAATGGCTCAAGAAAAGTGGCACAAAAAGCGAGAGGTTATGGTGTACAATTGTTAGACAGAAATTTTACTGCAGAGCCAGATTTGGGATTTATCAACCTCTTCCTAGCGCAACACTTCTCACCTCTAGAAGGGTATTCTGCAGAGCAGCGACTTTGTAAGGACAAGTGTTAGAGTAAGGTTGGGAGATGGCAAAAAATGCCTATTCTGGCAAGATAGGTGGCGCAATGATCGTCCTGTTGCAGAGTTGTTTCCTCAGCTATGTGCAATCTCCACGGAGCCTATGGCAGTAGTGAGTCAGCAACTCGAGAGGCAACCGCGGGGGTATATTTGAAGCCCAACTTTTAGAAGAAACCTGCGGGAAGTGGAGATTGACCAGCTTGAGACCTTGCTCTTGATGTTACTGCAGCAGAAGCCAGATGATAGTAAGGCAGATAAGTGGATGTGGAGGTGAGACGTCAAGGGGCACTTTTGAGTCAGCTCGGCATATAAAGTGGTTGCATACATCCTTTGGCGAGGGAAGTATGGCAACCCAAAACCCCTCTCAAGGTGAAGGTATTGATGTGGAGGATTTCTCATGGCAGGTTCCCAACTTGTGACAAACTTGCTACCTCTTTGGGAAGTATGCAGACCCTATGTTGCCTGTGTAGGGAAGAGGAGGAGAACATGGATCACCTCTTCATCGGTTGTTACTTTTCCAAAGAAGTGTGGCGGCATGTTCTAAGCAAGATCCAGTGTGCTATGCAGCCTCGCAGTCAGTTCAGCAACTCTTGAGGGAGTGGCATAGGCAATGGCCACTTCGGGGAGACAGGCGGATCTGGTGGCTCATCCTCCGTGCTACTATATAGTCTATGGGCCATTTGGGGGGAGAGGAACAAGAGGATCTTCAGAAAGGAACCAACCATACTAGAGAGAGTTGGGAATAGGGTGGGAAGTGGGCTATTCTTCTCTATAAAACTGACTCATGCAACTCTTCTCTTTTGCCAATGTTGGGGGCTTAGTGGGCACTGCCTTAGTGTGACTCCTTTCGTTGTAAAGGATTGTATAGCGACGTTTTGAGAACAAACAGCATACAATTGTAAATCTCCCTTTTCATTTGCATTTAATATATACAGCGGTTCCCTCAACTTTCAAAAAACAATAAGCATTCAAAGTTTTGATGGTTAACATAAGATAACTCATAAATCCCACTAAAAAATCGTCTATGGTAGTAACTTGAACAGCATATATTCCACAAGAATCTAATGTATTGCCCATTATCACACTGAAATACTGTGGACATTCCCATCATCCCATGTGTTCTTCCATTTTAACAATTATGGACAATGTCCAATTGAGCATTTAAGGGTTGCTCTCCAGTTGCAATGGGCAATCGAGATGGCTGTCTGAGCCACTTCACATCTTTCTTGAGCAAGAATGCAATTAGAAAAGCCCAAATATTATGGAAGCCAATTCAACCATCTAATAAAAAGAAAAGCACATTTTAAGACAACGGGCCAAGAACCTGTTTCCCATAGAAAAATTAACCCCCTAACTTCAGAGATTACAGCAGAAAATCATGAGCAAATAAGCAGGGAAAATGGGGCTGCCATTTCTCTCACAAATTAGATGAAAAGAACTAGCTTACTTTTGAGGCATCTGGAAATTATTAGGTCAGGAGGAGAGATCAATGAACAATTTGATTCAGGTATATCATAGGACATGGTGGGAGGAAGAATGGGATTTATAATGTAGCTAATGTTTGGGATTCAAAAGAAGCAGGCCAGAAATTGTAAGATGTTGACAAACATAAGCTTTGACTGCCATTTTTTTCCTTGAGCTGGCCCTGATCTACTAACAAAGAATGAATCCATACCTATGCAAGCTGAGGTCACTATATCTATGCCATTAAAAAATAGGGATTTTTACTTTTTAATGATTAAAAATATAAGTATTTATGTTTCAGTCCCTCATACAAGTATTTGTCTAAAAGCCCCTACAATCTTCTAAGTTCTAACTCCTGCTAGAAAGCCCATGTGGTTAACTGACGGTAGAAAAAGAGAATGTACTGTTAAGAAGGGAACGAATATTCTGCCTAAGTAGTAAAATTACCAGAATAAACCCCCTCTCTCTCCCCCCCACACCCACCCATTGTCGGGCGCTCTCACTACCGAGATGCCCCTGTCGCTGGTCGAATACCGCCCTTCATCAACAGCGTCTACCTGCACAATGGCGCCAACCCGCGTTCGAGCCCGTGGTAGGGAACCACTTCTTCAATGGTGATGGCATGGTTCACACCATCCAGCTCCACGGCACCGCCAGCTACACTTGCTTGTTCACCGAGATGGAGAGGCTCGTGCAGGACTGCGCCACCGGGCAGCCCGTCTTCCCCAAGGCCATCGGCGAGGTCCACGGCCACTCTGGCATCACCCGCCTCCTGCTCTTCTATGGCCACAGCCTAGACACCGTGACACCGGCATGGCCAAAGCCAGGCTCGTCTACTTCAACCACCGCCTCCTCACCATGTCCAAGGGCAACCTCCCCTACCATGTCCGGATCGATTCCAGCGAACTCGAGATGGTGGGGTTGTACGACTTCGGCGGGCAGCTCAGCTCCACCGTGATTGCCACCCGAAGCTCGACCAAGTCACCCGCGAACTCTTCGCGCTTAGCTACGACATCGTGCGCAAGCCGTACCTCAAATACTTTTGGTTCTCCCCCGACGGCATCAAGTCCCCGGACGTGGAGATTCCCGTCGGCCAACCCACGATGATGCACGACTTCGCCATCACCGAGAAGTTTGTGGCAATGCCCGACCAGCAAGTCATCTTCAAGCTGCAAGAGATGCTCCGAGGAGGCTCCCCCATCGTCTACGACTGGAACAAGACCTCCCGCTCCGGCATCGTCCCCAGGTACACCACCGACGCCTTCGAGCTGAGGTGGGTGGAAGCCCCCGACTGCTTCTGCTTATACTTGTGGAACGCCTGGGAAGAGCCCTCCACCGACGAGGTCTTTCCTCCTCGCCGGAGGCGGGAGCAGCTTCCCTGTGGGCCTAGGTCGCCTTCTCTCCCTCCCCCTCCCCCTATACTGCAGGTTCCTCCTCAACAGAGACGAGAGCAGCTTCCCGGCGGGCCTGGGCCGCCTTCTCTCCCTCCCCCTCCCCCTGTACCACGGCTTCCTCCTCGACAGAGACGGGAGCAGCGCCAGAGACGGGAGCAGCTTCCCAGTAGGCTTGGGTCACTTTCTCTCCATCTCCTTCCCCCTCCTCCTGTACGGTGGCTACCTCCTCACTGAAGGCAAGAGCAGCACCGCAGGCGGGAGCAGCATCCCGGCGGGCCTGGGTCGCCTTCTCTCCCTCCCCCCTCCCCCTGTCCTCCAATGGGCCTGGGAGGAGCAGGAGCCGGAGGGAGTGGCCTGAAACCCCCTCCAGTCCCTCTCTCTCTCTCTCTCAAGAATGGTGCTCAGACTGGATTCTTCTGAATCCATTCAAGTAGGAGGAGGATCTCTGGGGCATGTGCTTCCCAGCCATGCTCTGGGCCATTTGGAGGCAAAGATATAGTAGAGTGTTTAGTGACAAGTACAACCATCCGACTTCTATTATCCAAAACTGCATCAATAGTCTGATGGACTGGTTTTTCACTGTTAGAGGCATCTCCTGTCAACAATCACCTCTTATATCCTCTTTACTAGGGTGGAAAGTTCTTACTTTGTAATCTTTTCTTTTTTGTGAGGGGCCAGGGGGTGTGCATTTGTTCTACTTTCTTGGTAGAACTCCTCTCTGTTTTTTCCTGTTTTCAGATTTGGGGGTTGTAACATTTTCCTTCTTTCAATGAAATGTCATTTTACCACCTTCCGAAAAAAAATAACCAGGAGTGTTTTCGTCATTTACTATACATGGGTGAAGTTAACCATATATGGGTTAATACTGTACGGAGGGAACGGCAGGGGCTTTTAGCAAAACGGAGAAGATCGTAGGGGCTTTCAGACAAATAGTTGTATTTGAGGGACTAAAACATAAATACTTATATTTGTAGGGACTAAAAAGTAAAAATCTCAAAAAATAAAAAGAACTATTTCTCCTAAGTGTTAAAAAAACTCTGGCATACTGACATGAAATCACAAGCAATGAATGACTTTTGATGCATGTCTACCTAAAACAACTCATAATTCACCTTTGTCTATACCATCTATCACAAAAAATGACAGGTCAACCAAACATTGGTTTCATCTATGAAGCTGTCAGGCAAACAACTATGTTTGCACTTTTGCGGGTGGCTTGTAGGGCTGATTTCCTATGTGAAAGTGGATAGGACCATTTTCTCGGTGTCTTTTCTTATATTAACTTACAGGTTGTTGGAGATCTAAAAAGAAAGATAGCAGGAGCACCAGGAGAGGATTCCCCCCATTGTAATCTAAGCATATCTGTACAACAAATGTAGGGGACTACAATCCTGAAGAAAACAAGTTGTAACCCATTCCTCCAGAAGCATTCAGCAAATCCTGTATTCCCCCTCTCAAACCATAAGCTAACCCTTTACACTCTTCAAATACATATGTCATATGACGTCCCCAAAATCTGATAGAAATAGCAAAAAAAACGAGAAATGAGGATGTCAACGAATGTCTATATATTTTCCAATCTGTGCTAGAATCCAACTATATACCCTTCTGAATGTAAGAGGAGAAAGTGGTAGAATTTGGATCCACACATACCCTCAGATCCTCAATTGTAGATTTCAACTGCTCATTTTCATTCATTAGCTTTGCAATTTCATCAGCTTTGGCCTACATAAAAACAAAATTTATTGAGATGAATATCATGTATTGCAGATAAAACAGCAAGACAATAAGACACGGCAAGAAGACTGCAAAAAAAAAGTGAAACATGTTGATAAACCAAAATATTCTAATAGAAGAATAAGTCAACGACTGAAACATCTCACATGGAACAATAACCAAAAAAAAAATTGTACTAGTGTGAAAGTGACTTATAAAATGGCACTTTTGAGATCACAGTAAATAACGATATGCAAGTTAACTTTGTTAGTCCAACCCTTTCTTTCCAGAAAAGAAAAACGTAAGCAACCTTAAAACACTATGTCTCAGTCTAATAAAAAGGATAATAAGTCAAATAAACTATCTGCTTCTTAAAAAAATGAGGTGGGGAGGGGCTCCGGATTAAGCCTCCGGGGAGAACAGGGTGCCCCTCAGGGGATCGACACTTCGCCATCTGTTGAGCCCGCAGGGGGGCTGCCGGCGACTGAGGGATCAAAGCGAAGGCAGGGGCTCTCGACCTAGACTGTTTCCGATGTGGAAGAAGAGAGCAACTGCAGCGTGCAGCTCTCCGGCAGTAGGGGGGTGTCTGGGAATTGGGGCGGTCGTAAGAAGGGGAACCCTCCCAGGAGATCTTATGCGGACATCCTAAAGACGAGCCCTGTAGAGACCCTTGGTGAGAGGGAGGGAAAGGGCTGCTTAGACCTTGCCTACTGGCCGACCTGTTACACAACCGTCTGGAATGGCTCCAGTGGTGCCTCTCAGGAGCCCCGGTGGAGGGATGGGTGGATGCGAAGGTGAAGAGTATTTTGGAAGGCGGAGACCTAGGTAGGAGGGTTGGGTGGGAGGTTACTCATGTGGGAAGGTGTAGCTTCTTGGCGGTTGGCCCTAGTGCACAGCAAGTGGAGACGGCGGCGATGGCAGGCTATACCCTGGACAAGAAGATTCTTCTCCAGCTAACCAGGTGGACAATGCAGAGAGACACTTTTCCGAGCCCAAGGCAGTGCCAAATCCCAATCTGCCTAGTCGGGGTCCCAATCGCCCTTTGTGATGAGGTCGGGACAGACCTCCTAGTAGGCTGCTTCAGAGAGGTTAAGCCAGGGATGGTGAGGTTGGTCCATGGGGAAGCACTAATGATAGTGGAGTCGATCGTTCAGGCTAGTAGTGCTCCAAACATTCCCAGTATGCTAATGGTGGCCATCGGAGGCAGAGGCGAGATGTTCTCCGTATGGGTCCACATACGACCAAAGTTGCAACTGTGGCAAGGGGGAGGTTCGGAGCATGGAAGGCAGTATCGGTTTCGGTACCGGTTTCGGCCGGTTCCAAAACCGATACGTACCGGTTTCGGTATCGGTATCGGTTTCGGTTTCGGCCGAAACCGGATGAAACCAGTTAAAAAATTAAAAAAAGTAATAATCCTGTCTGGTTTCGGACCGAAACAAGTCGGTTTCGGACCGAAACAGGCCAGTTTCGGCCGAAATTCTTAATGGTTTCGTCCAAAACCATTTAAATAATATTTTTTAATTGTTTCGGACCTGCTACAGTGTTTGGGTGTGGTTTCGGATCGGTATCGGCCGAAACCGATACGTTTCGGCCGAAACGTATCGATTTCGGCCGAAACTGCCAACAATGGTTCGGAGGAGGAAGACGAGTACAACTGGGATTCAAATTTGAATCCCATGGGCCACAAGCAGAGGGTTGGGCCGAGTCGTGGACTGCAGGCATGTCAAGAGTGCTAGAGCTAGCCCATTTCGACCGGCCTACAAGAGGGGGCCAGGCAACCCATCCGAACCCAAACCAGCCCAAAATGCTTGGCCCGCAAGAGGGAGCCCAAGTGAGCCATATAGGCCCAAGCCGTTTCGACTTGGAGGAGGAGGCCCAAACGGGGGACCTACCCGAGTCGGGGGGCCTAAGTAAGCCCTATAAGGCCGGAATGGGTTCAAATCCCATCAAGAACCATGACTTACCCAAGTTTGGAGAGCATGGGCCAGCCAGGTCGTCAAGACCCCGCACTGCTGACCTCCCTCGCCCGATTGTGCATGATCGAGCTCCTCTACAAGCCGACGCATCCCCCAGCTAACGCCGGTCACCTGCCTAGCCGGCGGGCAATGGGGAAGTCGGATCCACGTCGCCCGACATCGGGATTGCCGTCGGACCCACGGATGGCGGTGGAGGCACTTCTGTAGCGAGCAGCAGCCTCCATTCTCTGCTGGACGACGCAGCCCTGTCCGACGCCGGTTACTTGCATAGCTGACGATCGACGGGGAAGGGAAGCCACCTCGTCCCGATGTCAGAAAGGCCGTCGAACCCTCCCCAGGCGACGGAGGCCCTTTTGCGGCGAATCATGGCCTCCTCGATTTGTCTTCAAGTGATGCATCTGATGATGAGGAGGCCCTGGCGTCTCCAACTGATGATCAGGGAGGGCCTCCCTCCTCGTGGGGGCAGACTGCCCATAGGCAATGGAGGCAAGAAGAACTCAGAGAACAATCACTCCAGTCCCAGACAAATGCGGCGCCCTCCCTAAAGAGGACCGGGGGAGAACCTCCTCTTCGACCTGGAAGAAGTGTATGGGCTTCCAGATGAAGACTACAAGAACCAGAAGGTTGTGTGAGGTTTCCAGTGGGGAAGAACAAAGGGAATGATGAAGAACACATGGGGTTGAAGGGTTGGGGAGGGAGGAGGTCAAGAAAATGGTGGGGCTCGTGGAGAAAGTGACGGAAGCGCTGGTCAAGAAGTTAGCGGAGAAGGTAGGGGTGTCCTTCATCGAGCCTAAAAGGGACATCAAAGGGTTGTTCACGAAGGTCCAGAAGAGGTGGCTGCTCCCAATAACGAGGGAGATTAAGGGAGGGAAGTCGACAAAAATGGATGAGAAAAGGGGAGGGGGAGTGATTAGAGGGGTTTTGGAGGTAGGAAAGAAATCATTGTCCCTATGAGGATTGTGTCATAGAATGTGAGTATGTGAGAAGGAGAAGAGGAGGGTGGTAAGGACCTCATGAGAAGACGTAAAATAGATATCCATTGCTTACAGGAGTCGAAATGTGAGGATGATGGGGAGAATATTATGAGGAAGATTGGGGGAACAAGATTGACTAGAGGAGTGTCCTCTCCCACAGAGGGAAGAGCAGGGGGCATTATGGTCATGTGGAATGAGTTTGAAGTGAGAGAGGCGAAGGAGTTTAGAGTCTTTAGACACATTGGCAGATGGGTCATCTCTCTCTCCTTTCAAAGCATCAAGGACAGCTTTCGATGGGACTTCTCTAGTGTTTATGGCCTAGAAGGCAGTTTCGGCTTCGGTGTCGATTTCGACCGGGTCCGAAACCGTCCGAAACCGAAACCGTTTCGGTTTTGATTTTGTTTTTGGCCCAAAACCAAAAAAAATAGTATTTTTTGCCAACTGTAGGACGTCCGGTTTCGCCTGGTTTCGGCCGGTTGATTTCGGAACGTTCCGATCCGAAATCAAAACATTTCGGCCGAAACTGCCATCCATGCTTTATGGGCCGTAGAACAGGGAGGACAAGAAAGCACTCTGGGATGAGCTCCTGCTCCTCCATGCTAGCTAAGGCTGACCGTGGTGTGTGGGAGGAGATTTCAATGTAGTTGTCTCACTTAATGAGAGGTCAGGTGACTCTCTCCCATCAGGGGAGATGGAGGATTTCAAGAAGTTCATCTCTAAAGCAACTCTGTTTGATGTCTATACCCCCAATTCCAAGTTCACTTGGTAAAACCTCAGAGTTGACCCATCTCAATCTAGAGTTGATAGATTCATGGTCTTCGTTGAGTGGGAAGATCACTTCCCTCATATGGAGGCCCTTGCTCTGGCCAGACCAACTTCAGATCACAAGTCTATTGTTCTCGAGACTAGATGCAGTCAGATGAGGAGATCATAGTTCAAGCTGGAAAGATACTGGTTCAAAGAGGAAGACTTCATGGACACGATTAACAAAGTATGGAACTACCAGAGGCAAGAAACGCGTGCTATGGCAACATTGGTTGGCAAACTGAAGCACTTAACATAGGAGCTGACTAAGTGGGGGGCCAACAAGACACTCCCTAGAAGGGCAGCCAAGGAAAGAATATTGGAGCAATTAGAGGGACTTGATGCACTGGAGAAGGCAGGGTTGCTCGAAGAGCCTAATAGGATACAACGGGAGAAGCTTAAGGTAGACTTTGAAGAAATCCTACTAAAGGAGGAAGTCTACTGGAAGCAGAGATCAAGAGAAAGGTGGGTTAGAGAGGGGAATAGGAACACAGTCTACTTTCGAAAGATTGCTTCAGGGAGAAGGAGACTCAACTACATCAGGTGCCTAAGGGAGAGAGACCAGCTCTTCACGTAACTTGAGGACATTTTGAGGCATACCCATCACTTCTATTCGCAGCTTTTCACTAAAGAAGAATCATGCAAGCCATCCTTTGTTGATGGCCTTCCTTGCATATCTGAAGCAGAGAGTTGTTCTCTATCCCGCCCCTTTGAGGAGGAAGAAGTGAAAAATGTTGTCTTCTCTCTTGCAAGAAACAAAGCTTTTGGACTGGACAGCTTCCCTCTAGCTTTCTTCCACCAGTGTTGGGACATCCTTAAGTCAGACATGCTCTAAGAGATTTGGGAATTCCAGGAAGGAAAGGCTCACTTGAGAGGAATCAACAAGACTCTGCTTGTCCTAATCCCCAAGAAGCAAGGTGCTGACAACCTAAAAGACTAAAGGCCCACTCATAAGTCTGTTGAATGGAACCTACAAAATCATCACCAAGTTGTTGACTTTGAGAAGTGAGACTATGTTGGACAGAATCATTGATGGCTATCAGGGGCCTTCCATCAGAGGGAGGATCATTCAGGAGAATTTTTTGATTGCTCATGAGTGTCTTTTTGCTATGAAGCCACGAAGGAAGAGGGGTATGGTACTCAAGCTCAATTTTAAAAACGCTTATGACAGGGTTAGCTAGCAGTGTATGTTGAATGTTCTCAGCAACATACGCTTTGATAATAGATGGGTTAGCTAAATCCGAGCTTATACCCATTCATCCACTAACTTCGTCCTATGTCCATAGTGGCAGGGGACTTAGGCTGGGGGACCCCATATCCCCACTTCTCTTTGTTCTGGTGGCACACATTTTGAGTAGGATGTGGTCCGAGTGTTGAAATGTTGCACTTCATTCAGGGGTTCCAATTTGCCTCGCAAGGTCAATCCATCACTCATCTGCAATATACTAGTGGCATTATACTGTTTATGGCAAAGAGGGAGGAGCAGTTGTATAACATTAGACTGATGTTTGAGCTTCTACAGGAGGTGAGTGGACTCAAGGTGAATTTTGACAAAAGCTAGGTATTTGGGGTGAACATGGACTTGAGGGTAGTCAAGAGAGCGATGGTTATCCTAGGCTATCAAATCGGAAAATTCCCTATTACTTACTTGGGACTCCCTCTAACCCCTAATTCCAAGTGCAGAGATTGGCAGGCGATGGTGTAGAGATTTCAGTTCAAGCTTTAAGGGTGGAAAAGAAAATTGCTCTCCTACGATGGGCAATTGGTGCTTTGTAAATCTGTGTTGGATAACCTTCCTGTCTATTTTTGGTCCACTTTCCAGATTCCCCGATGCGTGGCTAGGAAATTGAAGACTACGTAGACTACCTTCTTATGGCACGGTGGTGAAGAGAGGAATAGAGGCTAACATGACATTGCTTGGGAAAGAATTTGCAAGAACAAGGAGGTGGGAGGCCTAGGTATTAAGAATATCAGATATTTCAAACTGGCTCTACTGAGCAAATGGCTATGAAGACTTGGCAATGAAGAACAGGGGTTGTGGGCTATAGTTATTCATCAAAGATACTACAGCAGAGCTAGACTTTAGGACTTATCCACACCCCCTCGCCACTGCACTTACCTATGGAGAGGTATTATGGAGAGTCTAGACTTCATCAGAGCTAGTGTTAGAGTCGACCTGGGAAATGGGTAGAAAATTAGAAATGTTTCTTCTGAAAAGACAGATGGTGCGCAGACCACCCTCTCAAAGAATGCTTTCCCCAACTGTTCGACGTCTCCTCAGAGCCTCAATAGTGATGGCCCAAATTTTCGACGCCCAGTCATCGGGGGGAAGCTGGACACCGGTCTTCAGAAGACACCTGCGGGAGGAGGAGACCCATTTGCTCAAGATGCTACTCTTTCTCCTTGAAGGGCTCAAAGTTGATGCAAGCAAATCTAATTGTTGGAGCTGGAGATGGACTGTTGAAGGCTATTTCTTTGTCAACTCAGTCTATCAGGTCATAGTAGATGGCGGTAGGCGCTTTCCTTCTGATGGGAATCGACACCGAGCCTGTACCTTTTTATTACATTTATGTCCTTTTAGTTTGTGTTTATATCCACGGGAAAGTATACGCGCAATTGTACGGCTTTATCGGCCAATGCGTCACTCCCGTAGTTTGTGTGGGTTTTTATGTAATTATACAGTAGGACCAGCAAGGGGGCCCTCAGCCCTTTCCCATTGGTCCATGTCACCTTGTGGGGCTGGTCAACCATCCTAGGTGGACATCTAGAAGGTTGGACTAGTCATATGCCACATGGGTAGACAAGTGGCCCATTTTGTCCAAGGTAGGCCACCTACCATTCAACCTACCCATTCAACCTTACATATAGTCAAGGGGGGGCCCCATTCCACTAGGATTAGTTTAATATTTTTGTGTGTTATTAGAATGCAATCCCAGCCCTTCAATCCTCTTCCCTAGATCTAAGGGTCCACATTACATTTGATGTAAACCATATATAAGCTTGTATTTTCATGTGAAATTCAATGAAAAATCAGAAAATTTTGTGAAATCTAAGGAGCATATTGCGCCCCCAGCCCCTCTCCCTCTGGTTCCTCTCCTCCAACCTCAAGTTCTAGAGTGATTCTACCTTCTATCATCTCCTCTCAACCTCCGGTGATCGTCCGTGCCGCCGCCGCCGCCGTTCGTGCCGCCATCGAGCCGCCTCTGCAGTTCTGTCTTCGTCCGACCACAGCAGCTTCCACGAATTGTCTGTCTCAGCCACGAGCTTGGATCGATCTGAATTTTTTATGGTGTGTTCATCCCTTACATTCCAAGATCCACCTAAATTTTCACGCCAAAATTCCTTCGTTTAGTATTTTTACATTTTCGTCCAACCTGTCATCCCAGATCTGCCAGGTTTCTGTCTACAGTGACAGAACCTCTGAGTTCTTCCCCTCCGACCATCTTTTTGATTTATCCAAACCCTCCCAATTTTACTGGGAGTTCTTTCCATCACCCCCTACCTCCACAAATTTTCTTAATTTTTTATCAGCCTTCTATATATTTTTAGAAATTCGTGTTCTTCCTCTGGTACAGTGTTTTTAGTCAGATCCCAGATCCGACCACCCTCCACTTCCAAAATCAGAACAAATCACCACCACCTCCAAATCCAGATCCAAAAATAGTCCTGGTTTCCTTGTTCGATTTCTTACAACCTTGCTGAAGAACACATCTTCAAATTCGGACATCTACTTCACGGTCAAAGGCAATCAACAGGAAAGTTCTCTACATATCTGAGTCTTCGGTTACTGTACAACAGCAGCACGCCAACACAAAGTACAAATCTGGTGAATTTTTCTGAAGGCCACTAGATTGCAGTACTTCAAAGCAGCTTTCCAACGGCTCTGATCTCGTCGCATTCCGACACCGGTGCTGATCGCAGCGTCCGTTCTCGCCGGAGCGCGCGCTGAAATACAGAACCGGCAGATTTCCGATCGGTTTTTTCCGACCGGTGCCGAACGGAGCCGCCCGGCCTCCGGCCGGCGAACCAGCGTGCCGCCAGCCCGGGGAGCGCTTCTCCAAGTGTCTCCGCTACAGCGGTACCACCGGGTCCCACACGGCCCCTCCGGACAGCACGTGGGCCCCACGGTCGTGAACACGCGTGTAGCCGAATCAACACACGAAGCTGCCCGTCAACCCGAATTCGGTCCTCCCGAGCCCATTTGTATAACCCTTTACCTCCCTGCGTGGAGTGGGCATGTTCCCATTGCTGTAATTATTGTGTGTTAAGTTTCCCGGGAGTACGAGTTTTCGGCCGGGTCCGTCTTCCCCACGCCGAGCGCGTGGAGGTATCGTTCTCGCTCCCTACACTCGGCATTTGCTTATTTTCATATATACTTGTTTATGCCGCTGCTAGAGAGCATGCTTTAGGTCCGTTAGCTCGCTATATTATCATTCACCGCTGCTGCGAGAGAGTGCGAGATCGTCCCGTGACCCGATCCGGGCACACGAGAGAGCCGATCACCCTAGCTCATTGCCGGTTTCTCAACCGCGCACGTCCGACGCTTCCCTCGTTAAGGGACAACCGCGAGCTTGTCGTGTCCGTGTCTCGTCCCGCATCAATTTGGTATCAGAGCGAGGTTGAGTCTAGGGTGTCAAATCCAAAAAAAAAAAAGAGTGTCATTTACATCGAGTCATTAGTCGGTTTAAGTCGAGTCTAGGATCATCATATTTCTAAAACAAAAAAAAAAGTGTCTTTTGGGTCGCATTTGCATACCATTAGTCGGTATATAAAAAGGTGTTGTCTGAACGTTAGGTTACGTCTATCGGGAAGGCCGCACACTTGCGCGAGTGATCTTCGGATCGGTTAACTCCGCCACGTACCGAGTCTTGGTTTACGTCTAGGGTCCTTAGTGTGCATGCATTCCAAACTTGCATAGTCGGTCTAGTGTCTTGTCACTGTGCGTATGCATGTCCATGTCCGCTACCCATGGCCGTTCTCCAAGACCACACATCCGAGTGGTCAACCTTTGTGGCCAAAGTCAATGTCCTCATAAACCGAGCCCTTGATTTTACCCCTCTCACTATAAAAGTCGCTCTACCCAACGGGTCCACAACGGAACTCCATTTCACCGATAGGAAGTCGGATAATTGGGTTTCTCTTGACATCGTGGAGTCTCTCTCCAAGACAGGCGAGATTGTCCGCGATGGTGACTTTGCTTGTGTTGAGTTCTATAAGAGGATCGGCTCCGTTCTTTACACCGATGGTGCATGGTGCAGGATTGGCACACTTGCTGGTTCATGCATCATTTTAGGGCAAACGTGGTTAGGAGAAAGAAAGGCTAATCTTGACTGGGGCAAGAGGGCTTGCACCTTATACCCACCTTACCTACCCGGCAAGATCACCCTCACATGTCCAGCCACCCAACCCCGGCGGTCCACTCCACATTCGGAACCATTATGCTTGGAGCCGTCTCACCCCGAGCCACCCGTGTTTCTTACGGGAACGCTATACATCGCCGAGCCGCTTTTTAGTTGGCTCAAGGATGGTTGGTCCCACCTCTCTTTCCATCCATGGACCCCATCCTCCCTTTAGTGCCGGTCAACTCCTTCCATACCACATTTCGATCTAGTCACCATGTCGATACTTTAGATGACCTTATTATGGGATTAGATTCACAATGGAAGTTGACGCATCTTTTGGCCCGAGGCTTTGACCAACCCGCTAGTCTTAGCTTCACCCATCCGGCCTTAGGATCCATTACCTCCGTGTGCACCGTGGGGTGTGTCACCACGGAGATTCTTCTACTCCTCCCGATGCCGGCCGAGTCCGACTTCATTCCCTTTTGCCCAAGGGAGGAGTCCTATTTTCTACACATGTCCGTCGTCCCACCGATCATAATGTATGGCGGTGATTATACATTCCAAACTTGGGACCATGTCCTGTTGGAACCCACTTCATGGGGTCACACCTTCTTTGACCCTTTTGACCCCTTCATTATTAGGCTTCCCGAGTTACCACCCGTACTCCCCTTCTTCAAGAAAGCCCACTTTTATGCCCCTTCCCCTCGGGATGGGCCATCTACATCCACCAATCCCGACCCACCTACACCCGGCCCTTCTAAACCACCCGAGTCACCCACATACAAAAGACCATCCACGCATAACCACACCCTACGTATAGGTGTTCCCCATGCCATCCATTCCCAGTTGCATAATATGCATGCATGGCACATATTCGGGTGTCCTGGTCCGCCGTCACCCATGTACGGGTCGGACTAACATTAGGTGTGTCTAGGGTCATAGATGAGTCCGTGTGTTTTTTTCTTGTGTGGTTTGTTTTGTGTGGTTTGTTTGCATGGCTTGTGTGTCATTTGTTTGTCTGCATGAGTCTTGTGCAAGCTCGTTGTCGGTCTCTTATGAGTAAGAGGCGAGTGGACTCACTTGATGAGTATGGGATCGATTCCACATCTATACCCGGATCAGTCACCTATAGGGACTCAGCGGTGATTCCTAGTGAGTCTTCGAGCTGTTTTCTTCCCTTTGAGAGTGCCCCTTCGGAGTGACCACCTTTAGCCCATAGCAGCTCGCATATCGAGTATATATGGAATGAGCAGGTGACGATCACTTGGAGCGGAGCATACCCGCGCTACTTGGCACGGTGACGGATCCGCCGGAGTACTCGAGCATCCCTACCCCTACTCGACGGGGTCGAGTTCCTCCCACCAGGGGAGAGTTGATGGGAACCGACACCGAGCCTGTACCTTTTTATTACATTTATGTCCTTTTAGTTTGTGTTTATATCCACGGGAAAGTATACGCGCAATTGTACGGCTTTATCGGCCAATGCGTCACTCCCGTAGATTGTGTGGGTTTTTATGCAATTATACAGTAGGACCAGCAAGGGGGCCCTCAGCCCTTTCCCATTGGTCCATGTCACCTTGTGGGGCTGATCAACCATCCTAGGTGGACATCTAGAAGGTTGGACTAGTCATATGCCACATGGGTAGACAAGTGGCCCATTTTGTCCAAGGTAGGCCACCTACCATTCAACCTACCCATTCAACCTTACATATAGTCAAGGAGGCGCCCCATTCCACTAGGATTAGTTTAATATTTTTGTGTGTTATTAGAATGCAATCCCAGCCCTTCAATCCTCTTCCCTAGATCTAAGGGTCCACATTGCATTTGATGTAAACCATATATAAGCTTGTATTTTCATGTGAAATTCAATGAAAAATCAGAAAATTTTGTGAAATCCAAGGAGCATATTGCGCCCCCAGCCCCTCTCCCTCTGGTTCCTCTCCTCCAACCTCAAGTTCTAGAGTGATTCTACCTTCTATCATCTCCTCTCAACCTCCGGTGATCGTCCGTGCCGCCGCCGCCGCCGTTCGTGCCGCCATCGAGCCGCCTCTGCAGTTCTGTTTTCGTCCGACCACAGCAGCTTCCACGAATTGTCTGTCTCAGCCACGAGCTTGGATTGATCTGAATTTTTTATGGTGTGTTCATCCCTTGCATTCCAAGATCCACCTAAATTTCCACGCCAAAATTCCTTCGTTTAGTATTTTTACATTTTCGTCCAACCTGTCATCCCAGATCTGTCAGGTTTCTGTCTACAGTGACAGAACCTCTGAGTTCTTCCCCTCCGACCATCTTTTTGATTTATCCAAACCCTCCCAATTTTACTGAGAGTTCTTTCCATCACCCCCTACCTCCACAAATTTTCTTAATTTTTTATCAGCCTTCTATATATTTTTAGAAATTCGTGTTCTTCCTCTGGTACAGTGTTTTTAGTCAAATTCCAGATCCGACCACCCTCCACTTCCAAAATCAGAACAAATCACCACCACCTCCAAATCCAGATCCAAAAATAGTCATGGTTTCCTTGTTCGATTTCCTACAACCTTGCTGAAGAACACATCTTCAAATTCGGACATCTACTTCACGGTCAAAGGCAATCAACAGGAAAGTTCTCTACAGATCTGAATCTTCGGTTACTGTACAACAGCAGCATATAAAATTCGCCAACACAAAGTACAAATCTGGTGAATTTTTCTGAAGGCCACTAGATTGCAGTACTTCAAAGCAGCTTTCCAACGGCTCTGATCTCGTCGCATTCCGACACCGGTGCTGATCGCAGCGTCCGTTCTCGCCGGAGCGCGCGCTGAAATACAGAACCGGCAGATTTTCGATCGATTTTTTCCGACCGGTGCCGAACGGAGCCGCCCGGCCTCCGGCCGGCGAACCAGCGTGCCGCCAGCCCGGGGAGCGCTTCTCCAAGTGTCTCCACTACAGCGGTACCACCGGGTCCCACACGGCCCCTCCGGACAGCACGTGGGCCCCACAGTCGTGAACACGCGTGTAGCCGAATCAACACACGAAGCTGCCCGTCAACCCGAATTCGGTCCTCCCGGGCCCATTTGCATAGCCCTTTACCTCCCTGCGTAGAGTGGGCATGTTCCCATTGCTGTAATTATTGTGTGTTAAGTTTTCCGGGAGTACGAGTTTTCGGCAGGGTCCGTCTTCCCCACGCCGAGCGCGTGGAGGTATCGTTCTCGCTCCCTACACTCGGCATTTGCTTATTTTCATATATACTTGTTTATGCCGCTGCTAGAGAGCATGCTTTAGGTCCGTTAGTTCGCTATATTATCATTCACCGCTGCTGCGAGAGAGTGCGAGATCGTCCCGTGACCCGATCCGGGCACACGAGAGAGCCGATCACCCTAGCTCATTGCCGGTTTCTCAACCGCGCACGTCCGACGCTTCCCTCGTTAAGGGACAACCGCGAGCTTGTCGTGTCCGTGTCTCGTCCCGCATCACCTTCTGTCAGTCAAGTATGGAAACCTAAGAGCCCTTTGAAAGTTAAAGTGCTTATATGGAGAATCTTGCATGGAAGACTTCCTACTTGTGACAGACTTCATACCTTTGTGGAGGGGATTCAGATTGTATGTTCTTTGTGTGGGGAGGAAGAGGAAGATATCGAGCACTAAAAATTACATGCCAAGAGGAATTTCTTGGTTGAACAAATGACACTTTCAAGTTAAAGAAGAGGTCTGAGACTATCTTCTTATATAAGTTTCAGTTAGGCAGCACTTATTAGGCCTTTTTACATGGAACCCTTTTAAAAAGGCGGGGTTCTTTGGATGAGTTCTTCTGTTCCTTCTGCAGAGCTGGCAAATGAACTCAAAAGCAGCTTCAAGACATTAACAAAATTACGTGAGAACATCCATTATTGTGTTATGTTGCAAGTGAAGTAAAAAATGATCTAAAATGGCCAGAGGAGAATCATAAATTTGTGGAATTAAATGTCTTGATTAAGCAGGAATCATTTAAGTGTTGGATAATGTGGGTCAGGATGACTGATGGAACTTTACATTATTGCATCTCTCTTTTCGAGAATGACATCTTATCAAATGAAAAGCAGAAAGCATAAAAAGACCTGTGAAGAGACCAACTATGATCACTTTCTTTGATTTCCATTTTCAATAACATAATGGTCAAAGGACAATTCAACCAATATGTATGATAAACAGTTTCTCCCATGGCAATGTTTTTTTATAAAGGGAAGAAATGAATCTAACACATTCCAAAGAACAATGCTTTCCTTTGGATGCCTTCACTGTTCACTGACTCATGTTTTCCTTTGACACTTTTTGACCTCCTCATTCCAAATGTTGTTTGTTCTTTTCCTTCCTTCCTTTTACACAGTCATTTTCCTGTTTGTATACCTGGCCTTTTGCCATATTCACACGCAAAAGGAAAAAAGAGTATAAAGTTTAAGTTACCAGTGAAGCAAGTTTAAAATAATCCATCAATAAAAACTATAAATGTTGAATAATAACCTTCCATTAGTTTGTAGAGAAGCAATTTCCTGCAAATCTGGAGAGAAGCCAAAAATAAGTAATTCAAGTACCTGTGCCTGTCTTGCAGCTCCTTGCAGTGCAGCTTCCATCATTTTCATTTCCTTCCTAACCTTCTCTAACTCAGAATAGGTATCAACAGGTTCTGGTTTGTTGACATTTGAACCAGAAGGCTGTCCTTCTAAGTTTGTCTTGATATCCTTTAGCTGCGGATCCAACTCTGCTGATTCAGATTCAGAAACCATGACTTGAGAATGCCCTGAGCTGAGTGAACTTGGAGAGTTGTCATCGGATTGTCCATTAGCAGTTTCATTCTTTATATTATGAAGCAACGAAGAGTCGGTGTTGTTTGTCTCAGAGTTTACTTCACCACTGCTGTCCGGTACATCAACATGACCAGTAGAGTCTTGTTCGAGGACCTGTTCAGCCTCCACAACCTCCTTATTGTGGATCTCTTCTATATGTGAGTCACCTGCTGGATACAACTTATCAGACATGTGCACTTCACTACCATCTATCTGATCAGTGGAACTGGAGCTTGCAGACTTGGATTCTTCTGATTGCACATGGTCTGTTGGATCCTCGCCTTTGATCTCTTCCTGGTGTATTGTGTGCATGGAATCCATAACATCACGGCTGCCATGGAGGGAAGTCTCAACTTGCAAAAGATGTGTTTCACTTTCATCTTTGATTTCACGAGATTCTTTGGAGACATTAGAGATGGCCGCTGTGACATTAGAATCAACTTCTTCCTTGCTCTCAGTTGCTTCCTTTTCCTTCTCAGCAGGAGCATCTACTCCATTGGATATAGGTGCCTCTTCAGCTGGATGGCTGTCATTTTTATCTTCTGAGGAGTGTTCTGAATGTTCCACTTTTTCTGATGGTTCCTCAATGCTACTGTCCCCTCCTTTATGCCCCATAAAAGACATAACAGGCTCAAAGAGTGCTTTTCCATCTGATGCCAATGGCCATATTCCAGAAGCTAATGTTTCAAACAACATGTAAAGGTGTCAGATGTCTATTGAGGTTCCACCTCTCTAGACTTGATGAAATTAGAACATAGAGAAGAAAGTAACTAAGCTCATGCATGCACATTATCACCGCCCAGATTTGTAGCCTGTTGTCTGAAAGAGGAAAATGCCCAGGTATGGATCACAATATACCACGTCAATCTGCTCTTATCTAGAGAAGATTGTGTAACTTATTCACTTTTCCAGGATCAGAAAAATGAGCAAGTCATTACAAATTGTGAGACTTTGCTGTCTGTGCACATTGACAAAGAAAAAGAAGGGCGACTAGATGGGCATTGTTCCTATATTTCTTCTTTGAGGGCTGCGAAAAAATCTAAGATACTACACGTTTTCGCCAAAACAAAGGTCCATTTGTTCTCGAGTATTCATTGAATTCTAGCATCAGGAAAAAAATGGGTCAGGTCGATGTTGGGAAGTGCAAAACTTCTGAAAGACTCCGTCAGTGCTTCGTCGACGAAGCAACATCTACCCAAAAATATATATATACCTATATGTGTACGAGTTACCGTCAGTGCTTCGTATATACGAGTTAAATCATAATGCAACGAAACAATTACCTTCGCCTGCGTCGGGTTTCTCTTCCAACCCGAGCGCGCTGTCGAAATTCTTCTCAATATTCTTCACGCTTTCGCTCAGCTTGTTCACGGCACCCGCTAGATCCGGGAAGCCCCCCAGGGAGACCCTCCCCAGCCACGCCATCCCCTACCCCGCGAACTCACAAAATCCCTCCAACCTCTACTTCATAACCCCGGCACGGCACAGATATCCATCAACTCCATCACCCTAAAAATGCCGACGACCTCGTCTTCGCCTACAGCTGCAACCATCGAGGAAGCGGAGACGGGTCCCAATGAGAAGAACCCGCACTGAGATCAGCAAGCCGAGGAGCACGGGATCAAATCCAGCACGGCAGAGATAGAGGAAGGGAAGGGTTACCTCAGCAGGGATCGGGCGGAGATGGAGCAGAATTGGGAAGCATCGCGCTGCGGAGAACTCCAGACGTGAACGGAGATCTACGACGGGAGTGGAGAGGAACTGGAAATCGGAGATTAAAAAAAAAACAGAGAAAATTGCCATCTGAGGGGGAAGGCGCGGCCCCGGCGACCCACCGGGGGTAATGTCGTCACTCGTCATCTCGACATGCTGCTCGTGTGGAGGGGGGGCCGGAATGGGGTCCACCCCTTCCCCTTGCCATCAACGGATCCATCGTGGAAACGGGTTTGGAAGCCGATCCGGACCGCCGACGTCGGAATCCGAGGAGGTACGATCGCCGCCGTTCGGGACCGCTCGGTGTCCCCTACGAACGGGAAATCGTTTGGGTTTTTTTTTTTTAATCAAAGATTGGTCAAACTAGAGTGAGGACTGGTCGAGTGCACCCTTTCTCAGAGAGGAAGAATATTCTCACTCTCCCAAATTACTCCAGAGTCCTGATTTTATTTCTACTAACTGAAGGAGATACAGAGTCCAAGGGGCATACCCCTAAGTTACATAAGGCCATTTATCAAGAAATTCAGAGAAAAAATTGCACCATTTGAGATTAATAACGGAAGGCTGGCAGACCTGCCTTGTCTACCCTGAGGACACCCCTGGCCGATCTTGGAAGGTTTTCTTCTCGGGTGAAGAATGAGTTAACAAAGGCATCACATACAAAGGAGGCTAAGGAGTCAGCCATTTGGTTGCCTTCTCTGTAGATATGCTGAATACAACATCCACATTCCTGAAGTATCAATAGAGTTCTGTTCCACCAAGGGGTGGTCATTCAACTGGGGATCAATTTATTCCAAATTACCTCCACAATAACAAAACAATCTGAAAAAATTGCTTCCAACTTTATGCCACACTGTTTAGTAATGACTAAACCATCATGAAATCGTTTGGGTTGTTAATGATTGGGATGTTTACAAATAAATTATTGTTAAATAAAAATTTTAAAAATATATATTCTTTAAAATATTTTAGTAAGATATTACTATATAAAATTTTATTATATAAATATATTGTTTTTATTTATAATATATTAACTTTTATTGATTTATTATATGACATTTATACACTATTCGACTAAGTGATATACTTATTAATATATTTTTAACAATAATTTTATAAAATTCTTTATAATAATGATGATTTGTTTACAAAATTTTCTTATATGTTTTGGCTCCAACTAAGAAAACAAAATATAATCCATCCCTTTAATTTGAGTTTTGCTTTACATAATGCGCTGGCACTTGTTTGGGTTGGATTGTTAATTGGTTCTAATCGAATCAAATAATTTAATAATTTTATTTTATTTATTTTAATTTTAAAATAATTTGATTTTTATTTAAAAAATTTGTTTTAAAAAATTACTAATTAACAATCATTGTGATAGGGAATAACTTATTTCCCACCCCCTCTTATTTTCTACCCCCTCTCTATAAACTCTACAACATGCACACTTACTTTTTAGGGAGACTTGCTTTTTTAATATCCCGAGTCACATCCCCTTCACATATTTTTAAAAAATACTCAACTCTCTCTCTCTTTCTCTCTCTCTCTCTCTCTCTATATATATATATATATATATATGTGTGTGTGTGTATGTGTGTGTGTGCGCGCGCGTGTGTGTGTGTGTGTGTGTGTGTGTGTGTGTGTGTGTGTGTGTGTGTGTGTGTGTGTCCAAATATTATTTGACCAATAATATCAAGAGTAGAGGATTATAAGTGGGTCGAATAATAAAAGGTCTTATCTCATAGTAGAGAGATCTCAAGTTTGACTATCTAAGGAAATTTATCTGACTCATATTGAATCTTAGATAGATGTGAGTATGAAGTTTATTAATAATGTTAGATTTTTCATCAAAAAAAGAAAGAAAATGCCAAGAGCATTACTATACTAGTGGCATTATACCGTGTAACTTATTTTTGATATTGCGTTAGTTACACTAATAATATGACAACAAACTTGGAAACGAGGAGGAAATATATGCCCTCGGTTCAAAGGAGCAATTGTCTCCTTCTCACGAAGCTTGGAGACGCTTACCTCTCCGCACTCTCCAACAAAGATTATATTTTTGCCGACATATTCGTTTAGTATTTCCCCAAGGAAGTTCCACTCAAGGAGATTATCCTACCATCGATCTCTATGTCACATCAACTGACCGTATCAACTGTGTGGTCAACAATCTGCGATGGTCTCTGTTAGAATGAGAAATTTTGAACCTTCTCTTAGAGCACGAAATTCTAGATGATCTCCTATTAATCAGACGACAACTTTATGCCAACCAGTAGGCTCGAGAATATCTCAATAAACTTTTCCAAACTGCAGCCTGGGAGGTCGATTTATGCCACTTTTTTCAGCGATATAATTTTTCGGAACATGGGAACCTACGGCGATATCTGGATGAAGAACTTAACATTGCTGATCCACCCGAAGAAACCACTTATGTCTCTTCCCTCAAACAACTTTGTGTATTAATGGAAGAGTGTAGAAGCTGTTCCAAAAAGGCTGTCGGGTTCTGTCCTACTCACTACAAGTTGTTTCAACATTTTGGAAAATAATACGTAATAGCTCAGCACGTGGACGCGCCGTCTCAGCCACGAAACCCAGGACTATATTATTTTGAAAGGTCGTTGAAAACATCCCTTGTCTACGAAGATTCTTCAAATACTTTAGAACTTGTGATTCCGACCTATTTACCTATAGTCCCTCAGTTCAAGCCAGAAATTGCGTATACGTAATGGCATTCTACGGCTTTTCCCATTGAAGAAATCTGCAACTGAGAAGGCTTAGTGACGAGCGTCCACCCTCATCGTCGTCGCTATTTTACGCTCTCTCATATTGTTCCTTATTCAGATGCACATTTCATACCAGTCTTTAAAAAGTATATGTAACAAAGCCAATGGCTCCTCTATCCAAATATCATACCATGTTACAAGCTTCAACTATTCCTACACCTTTGCATCATGACAATGATTTACATTACAAACTTTCACGATAGGCTCCTCCTCGTGCAAAAGAGCCACAAATATTGCGACATGTAGCTCAGTGAGCTCGTTATAGCACATTTATTATAAGAGAGCATCATGCTACCTATTTCCAAAGGCAAAACGATCCTCTCCCATACAATAACTGCTATATTATTCAAGGACCGTTTCTTACACCAAACCAAACGGCCAAAGTATTTTTACATGTTCAAAAGCTGGTCGACGAGTACCAAAAATTCTATGCTTGTACCCTTGCACATCCAAAAAATCTACCACTGGATGCTACTGCTATCATTTACGATGAAGAACCTGTAACATCTGAAGAATTTCAAGAGGAAGTATCAAAAATCTCGGCTTTATTGGATGAAGCTGTGCAAGTCCCGTCGGCAACGCCTGTTGCCATGGTTTTAATGCTGGCACTAGTCAAACTACCTATGCTCACAGAGATCGAAATGGAGGATGACATTAGTTCACCAATATCAGGAGCGGCGATTGATGAAGTATCTACTTCTTCAGGTAAGTATAATCATATCTATATGTTGCAGTCTCGATATTCCTCCATTGATCCCTCAGAACAACCCCTTTCATTACTCCATTCTCACATATTGACACAGGAAGCTTCAACATCCGAAGATGGCCACGTCTCTTTTCCTGAGATTAACAAAACTGAGCTTTACAATTTTCCCCAATTTCAGGCCCGCCTTCTAAGAAGCATAAAGCAAGTCGAAGTTAATATGCAAGTACAAGGTTCGGGTATTCGTCCAGTCTTCCTCCAGTTTTTCTCCCCTTCTGATATAAAAACCTGGCAAGACAAGCAAGCTAAGTTTGTGCATATTGGCCAAATTGACATCCTGGTCCATCCTCACTTTTCGTACAATTTAAATGCTCCATATCTAGTAACTCTACTAAATATTCGACATTTAGATTGGCAAAAGACAGTCTTATGTCAATTTTATGACACTTTAGATAAAGATGATCTGTGTGTTGTCCGTCCAAATTTCACTATCTCCCTAGATGATCCTCATCTTTCACAGTCGTTTGTTCTGTGTGTGCAAATAAAAGATGTTGAAATGTTGCCACATTCTATTTATGCTACTGTTGCCTCTTACTGCATCTTTCATTTGACTAATTCTGTTATATCTCACTTTAAACATCCCTATGGTTTGCAGTTACCTATGCAATTAAATAAAAACATTAGATACAAGTTAAGGCGACAGGGGACCAAGGGTGCTACTATCCACAAAACAGCTTTTTCATCCCCCTGCGGACTTTATGAATGGCTAGTTATCCCTTTTGGGTTGAAAAATGCTCCTTCTCGATTTTAATGCAGAAGACACTCCCTCACATTTCACAACGGGCGTGTTCTCAAATTGATGGCGCTGAATCTTTTAACCTTCCTCCTAGAAAGCTACATCGTTCCAAGGGCAGCGTACGCAGGAAACCACAACGATTTGGTCGTCAAGATAAACGACCACGCTTTGCAAAGACCTCGGCTAGGTCTTTCCGCCCTTATCGTTTTTTCAAAAAATGATGCACTGCAAGAAAAGTTGCTATCAAGTCGGATGAATATTTTGCATGCAATAAATAAGGACATTTTGCCCGCAACTGTCCAAACAAAGCTCCAAGGAATATTAGAACATTGTTTTCAATTGACACAATTGACTCTGATTGGGAACTTATTGAAACACCAGAGTAATTTGGCTTAGCCCGTCAACAGCAAGAAACACTCTATATTCTTCTATCTGATGTTGATGTTGAACAACAAGATTCATTCAGTGACTCCAGTGATACTGATACACGATATCAGATTCAAACGATTAAAGCTTGTTCAGATCAACCTTCTACTTCCAGGCAACATGGCTCTTCAGAACTCAAAGAAGATTTCAAGGAATTATGGTATGACCACTCCTCTTTTACTCTTTCTTCTTCTGAAAGTGAGCCCTGTTGACACCCGTTTTTTACCTAATAAGTCGGGTCGTCTCCTTATTTCATTCTATACGATGCTCCGAGTTGTTCACCCTTCATTAAGTCTCTTGATTAGTTGAAGCTTGTTTCTTGGGTCTTAATTCCTGGATTAAGATGTGGCTCCCAGTGGCGTTTCGTTGGATGAATCTTAGCAAACCCTTCACTCTATTTTTTGAACCTCAATGTTAATAACGGTCCCAGTCAGGCGCGTTGCTTCCTTCTGACGGATGGGTCCTGGACCGTTACTCTTTGAAGAGTCCTAGAGCTTAAGGCCTCGTGTTCAGAGCTTATCTTTTTAATTCCATGTTGATAATAACGGTCTGTCGTCCAGCCGTTGTTTCATTCTAACGCCCTATGCCTTGGCCGTCGCTTCCTTGAAGAGTCCAGCTTGTTGGGTCTTCTTCCCGTTGATCTTATCTCTTTGGGATAGGGTTGAAAGTGACGGATGATCCCCCATGCGTTGCTTCCAAGTGGCGGTCTGTCGTGCAGCCGTTACTTCCTTCCGAGAGTCCTGGCAGTTCAGGCCTTTTCTCTGCTGCTCCGTGGTCGAGATAAGGATTTAAATTGACGTTATCTCTTTCAAATCCGATCCTCAGGACCCCCCGTTTGTTTCTATGGACTCTTGGTGATATTATCTTCAAGGATTTGCTAAGAGTTATCTCGTTATCTTGCTGAATTATCCTCTGCTCGACCTAAGAGTTTGAGGGTCTATAAATAGAACCCTTGACTTCATGGTCGAAGGAGAGGAAGATTTGAATTCACGACGAAGTGCTGCCGAACTCAGGAGCCATCTTCATCCAGGAGGAGCTGCTTCCCACGTCCATCCATCTTCTAATCAAGGGAGTACTTTGGTTTTGTCTTTCAAGTTCATCCTTGCATGCTTGAGTTCTTCCTTGGTTTTCCTCAAACAAAGCATTGTCCCTCCTCTTCCTCCACGTTTTTCACTGTTCTTTAAGCATACAAACATCCTCCCAAACTTTTAAAACACCCAGAGGGGTTAAAAAAAACCAAAACTCCCCGGTAATTCCCTCTCCTTTTGATGTTCTCAAGCTCTTTAAGAATTGATGCTATGCTTGTGAAAAGGGCTAATTGAGGTTATCTTGTCTTGTCTTTCTACATCTTTGGCAGGTTTACAGATTCATTAGCACGAGGCCCAAGTCTTCTAGCCGACTGGAAGAGTTGGAGTTAAAAAAATTCAAGCTTTACTACTGCAGGTTACCTGACGGTCTATCGTGCGGCCGTCACTTCCAAGCGACGCACAGGGTTCTGGCCGTTACTTCCAAGTTGATCTGCAGGCTTTCCTTGATTTTCTCTCCCGTGGGCGGGTGCTTCATCCACCTATTTCCAAGGTATATTCAGGTCTTTGACTTGTGTTTACTTTGGTGGCGATCACATCTTTCCTTGGTATTGGGCATTAACTTTTTTCATCATATCTTCTTTATTTTCCTTGCTTGTTCCACCCCTAGTGGTGTGTTTTTATTTATTCCTTGCTCCACGCCCCGGCGTGTGTTTTCCTTTTCCTTAGCGTAATTTGATTGAGGTAGCATGCCCATGCTAGAGCTGGCTATGATTGCCTAGGTTCATGTTCACATGTTCACAGGTTTGAGTAGATATTTGATTACTTGTTTGTCATCTTGCCATATTACTTTGTAAACCTCAAAAGTAAGATAAAAGATAGGCAAATAAATATCAACAGATAATTTTTTGGCGATCACGGTGGGACAGCTTGTGCCAATCGTGCTCTTGATTCATGTTTAAAACCTGCCATCATCTGCTTGTTGAGTTGCCCTTTGTTTCCCCTTTGATTACTGCATATTCTGGTTTTCTGAGTACTCTGACGGCCAGGTGTCCCAGCGTCACAGTTCTCTGACGCAGGGGCATTAGACCGCCACATTGGTTCTGCTGTGAGAGCTCCCACGGGTTTCCCGGTTACTTCCGTTTGGTTTTTGTTCTCTGGCTCATCTGACGGTCTCATCCCCCTGCGCTATATATTATATGGCGGTCTGGCCTTCGACCGTTATTGTTCTCTGACGCAGGGTTTTTCTGATGTGGCACAGCCCAAAGACCACTAAATATGATAAGGTGACCCTAGGACTTAGACCCGCAAGCATACAAGCGCTCAATGATTCTCACAACGACGATTTCTGCTCACTCGGTTCACACGTTCACCCGGTGGGTCCGAGAGATGATGGTGAGGGTCCGAGGCGGGACCCAATTGTCCTAATGGACTTACAATGCTAAGGCTGACCTCCAATGGGCCTGGGAGTCCCAACTTTGTGGGTGGCTGGCCCGCAAGGCGGGGTGTGGGGTGGCACTCACTCACGGGCCGCGGTGGGCACGATATTGCTTAAAATGAATTCCGAGCACTCTCTTACCGTCCGACGGGCATTCAAGGCAATACTACATTTGCAGAAATGAAGCTACAAGGGTGTGATCAGAAGCTCACCTGATCGGTGTGAAGACACCGATCCCGTTCGGAGACGAGGGCGCGCCGGGAGGCGAGGGTATACACCCGATTGCCGCGGCGATGGAGCTTGACCTAAAAATGTGAAGAGTTACAGCACTACGCCCCTTGCAAGGGGGGGATCTTGGGGTGGGGGTTAATGTATTACAACCAAAAATTACCTCCACGCAGGGAGGGGCCTTCAGCTGGCCAAGCGGGGAGGGGAACGAGCGAGATAGAGTCGACTTTCCGAGCTTTGCCGATTCTGCCTAGCTTCTGTAATTCTGGACAGAGGGCCGATGTCGATGCTGCCAATAATTCCACCGAGTTTGGAATCTGATGAAACTTGCGCCAAAAGCTTGCTAACCGGAGAGGGGTGCGGCTTGAATTTTTGGATGACGTTCTGATCTGGGGTCTGACTGCTCCAGCGACTGGAAGATGGATGCAGCTCTGGTCTCTGGCCGAGCTCAGTCTAAAATAGCAGGTTGCAGAAGCTGCCACGATCGCTCCTGAGCTCCAAATTTGGCACCGCTAGACTCGTTGGAATCGTGGACGAGTCTACTTTGCATCAAAACAAACGGGGAAGTCTTCTGATGTTGGAGATGAGCTGGGTGTCCATAGAAGTGGACGGTGGTCGGTGCAGACTGTGAGGAGGCAGACCGGCGTGGGTGTGGTAGAAAATTGGTATCTCTGGTTGTCGGATGCCGAACGGGGTTCCGCCTTCTTTTCCTGGACGCTGACAGGGGGAGGAAGAACTTTGTAGAAGACCTCGAAGACTGGTTCCTTCAAGGTTCGTCGTGGGAGAGTCTTCTCTGCCGCTCTGGCTCCTGGTCTGAGAGGTTCTGCGCAGTCGGGGAAGAACAGCCTTCACGGATGGCCACGAACTCGGAATGGAGTGATTCTACCTCGCCTGCAAAGAGCACAGGGAGGTCTTTCCAGAAAGTTAGGCCACGCCACCAGCAGAACCAGGATGCAGTCGTGGACGTCGCTGCAACAGAGTGCTAAACTGCAGGTCGGCCTGCACACAAAGCTGGAGTGGAGAAGAGAGGAGGGGGCGAACTTGGCTTGAGGGGAGAGGAGGGGTGCGACCTAGGGAGCAAGGAGGGAAGGGGAGATTCGAATTTGGGCTTTGGAATGAGTTAATTCAGCCTTGGGAAGGTGGAGATATGCTTAGGGAAGTGAAAGGGGTAGGTGGTGGTTGGAGGGTGGGGTTTTGAGTGGTGGAACTTCCTTGGGACTAGGTGAGGATTAAAGAGGGGTTGTGGGAAGTTGTGGGGAGTTAATGGAGGTACGTGGGGGTTGGAAGTGGTTGAGAGGGGGAGGAGAGAGAGTGAATTTCAAAATTTATAGAGAGGAGGAGAGAGAATGGAGAGATAATGAGAGAGATAGAGAGATATTGAGAAAGTTTGAAAGGGTTTTCTTCAATATTCATCAAAAGTTGAATACAAGAGGAGAGATGGGGCCTATATATAGGCAACCATTCTTTACATGACCAAAATACCTTTGACAATAAGATAAAAGACCGAGCATATCCTAGACTCAATCCTATGGGCCCATAACTAAAGTAATAAGGCCCAATTAAACATAACAAGGGAAATGGACTAAAACCATATGACTCAATAAAAGAAAATACATAAGATAGGACTTAATAAAAAGAAAATACATAAAATGAAACTTGGGAAATGAAGATAACAAGTGTAGACCATGATCAATCCATATCAAGAGTGTGCAGGCGATCAAAGCTAGAGGGGTGTCGGGAGATGCCCTCATCAAATCCCCCGGGGTGGGGAGAGCTCGACCCTGTCGAGTATGGGTCTGCCTGGCTGTCGTACTGCTCCATCATGTCGGGATCCAAGCATATCAAATCCTCCCGACTCACCCATGTATCCTCGATCGGGGGACGGCTCTTCCACCTAACCAGATAGCGCTGATACACCCTGTGCCTCGTAATGATACTCTGCTCATCCAGTATTGCCTCTACCTGCTCTCGTCGGTCTCTCAAGCTAGAAAGTGGAGTCCCTCCGGGAGTGTCTCTCATAAGGGGGGGTAAAGGCTCAAGCTCCTCTCTGGGTTCCACTGCAGGGCCTTTGTGGGGTACCAGGTCCGCCACACTGAAGGTAGGGTGCACCCCATAGCTTTCTGGTAGGTCAAGCTCATAAGCATTGCTGCCAAGTCGTCGTAGAACTCGAAAGGGTCCCGAACCTCGTGCCCTCAACTTGGAGGCAGGCCCGGGAAGGAGCCGCTCCGTCCTCACCATCACCGAGTCTCCCACTTGGAACTCGTAGTGGCGCCGATGAGCATCTGCCCGCCTTTTGTAAGCCTCATTGATCCTTCCTATATGCTTGCGGATGTCATTAAGCAACTTTGAGGGGTGGTGCATAATGGACTTTGTGAATGAAGATTTCCAGGATTCCGAACTCTCAAAAGTGAACTTATCATGCCTATACCTGATTAGAATGGGAGGACCTGGGCATCCATATGCGGATCTATCATGTAAGTGGTAACAATCAAGCTTGCTAGATGAGGGAGGCCCTGGGCACCCACAAGTGAACCTATCATGCATAAGTGTGACCAATGTTGGGGAACCATGACATCTAAGGATGCTCTTATCATTCATAAGACCAATGTTGAGTTGGGGAGGACCATTACACCCAAATAGGGACCACGCATGCTTCCTACTTGACATGTGGGTGATGTGAATGAATGGACCCAACTTTCTAATCATGCCAAGTGATGTGTTGTGCCAAGACTTATGTACTCCTATCACAAAGATGACTTTGATGTGTATGGGTGGGGAATGGCCTTTGAACTTCCATGTGAGAGGATCAAAGGGATCTAGGAAGGTGGACATTATGGAGAGGTGCTCTTCCCTGCTTCCTAGGTATATGTCGCCTATGGCGATGGTTCCCTTTGTGTGGCTCGAGTTTTGGAAGAGGTGGGCATGGTCTGACATGGTGGGTTGGGATAGGGAAAGGTGAGTTGTGGGTAAGGTGGGTGGGTCATATGGGTAACTAGGTTCCCATTGGAAGGGATCGAAGGGGTCGTGGGTTAGGCTTCCTAGGGAGAAGTGCCCTATGTCCTCAAGGTCTTCACAAGGTGGGTTTTCCTCACCTATTAGGATGTTTGGGCCGGTGTAGTGAGTGGGTGGATTGGCCAATGTCCTTGGGATCTCAATGGTAGGGGAGTAGACTAGGATGGGTTCCTCCTCCATGGGAAGAAGGAGTATGATCTCACTTGTAAACTGGCCATTGGTGTAGATGGAAGTGATGGAGCCAACGGTGGGGTAAGCTAGGCTAATTGTGCTAGACTCCGATGGCCTCATGGCTAGCAAATCAGTCAAGTGGACTTGTCAATGTAGGTAGGCCACTAAGTATCCTAAATCTTCTACAGAATAGGAGGTTTGATAAGTGACATGAGACTGAGTGGAAATGATTTGGGATTGATGTCCCATGGGTAGGTGGCTTGGTTGCGAGCTAGGAATGGTGAGGCCTCGCTTGAGCCATTGGAGTATGGTCTTATCTATGGTGATGGTGTCATGGGGAAGGGTGTGTAGCTCTTGAGGAGCTAGGCTAGGAGGGGTGGGTGAGTTGTGTGGCTTTTGGATTTCCTCAATTTTGGGAGGTGGATCCGGATTGGTATCCCTCTCCACTTGGGTGGGTGTGTGGGTTGCAACTCCTAAGGACAATGGGGTAGGAAGGTCTATGGTGGGTGGGTTGGTGATAGTCAAAGCATGGCGCACCCGAGGAGGTGAGCAAGGTCGGACGTGGGTTGGACTTGGGAGTGGAAGTAGAAGGTGGGTTGGGTGAGGGGTGTTGGTCTTAAGAGGTGTGTCCTTTTTGGGGGATGATGGAGGGGTAGTGGTGGATTGCAAGGGATTTTGTAGGGTATGAATTTGGTGAGGGGTTTTGGGTTGGGGAGTGGTAGACATCATGAGTTTTGGTGAATGGGTGGACATGGGGCCCAATTGGATTTTTGGAGCTATGGTTGTGGTAAGGACTGGGAGGTAGGGTGTAGATGTGGTGGTTGGGGTAGGATAGGTGGGAAGTGGTGGGGAGTGGGAGATTAAGGTCTTGGGTTGGCCAAGGGGAAATGAAGGAGTCGAAATGCTCTTTGGACTTTGGTGTTCGGAATGGGAAGGGGACACATAACTAGCCCTAAGTTGCTCCTTCATGTTTACCCAAGTGGTGATGGGATCTTCCCTTCTAATTATCCTTAGCCCGACAATTTGTAGCCAATAGGTTTGAGCCCGTTTGGTAAGTTGTGATTTGGCAAATTGGACTTTCTCGTTATCGGTCATGGGATGCCAAGTGAAGTAATGGTCCATGGAAGCCTCCCATTCTAAATACTCATTAGGATGAGTCCCATCAAAGGTGAGAGGTGAGGGAGGAGGCCTACTATCATTCTTCCTTGGGGCGGGCCAATTTTTTTCTAGTTTGTCAAGTCGTCTAGATAGGTTATCAAGCTTGCCATTGGCATGGGTCAAGGTTTTCATGAGGTAACTGAAGTGATCAGGGAAGTCATGGGTGTTAGTGGTAGGTATCCCTTGGGGTTTTGGATTCATAGTGGGATTGGAAGATGAAGCATTGGGTTGATAGTGAGTACCACTACGAGTGGTCATGCAAGGTTGGGTGGGCTATGCACGGGTGTGCGGATGCACCTATGACCTAGTATGATGATGACCCAAGACTAGACTTGTTAGGACAAGCCTATGACCGCTCTGATACCACTTGATGTGGCACAGCCCAAAGACCACTAAATATGATAAGGTGACCCTAGGACTTAGACCCGCAAGCATACAAGCGCTCAATGATTCTCACAACGACGATTTCTGCTCACTCGGTTCACACGTTCACCCGGTGGGTCCGGGAGATGATGGTGAGGGTCCGAGGCGGGACCGAATTGTCCTAATGGACTTACAATGCTAAGGCTGACCTCCAATGTGCCTGGGAGTCCCAACTTTGTGGGTGGCTGGCCCGCAAGGCGGGGTGTGGGGTGGCACTCACTCACGGACCGCGGTGGGCACGATATTGCTTAAAATGAATTCCGAGCACTCTCTTACCGTCCGACGGGCATTCAAGGCAATACTACATTTGCAGAAATGAAGCTACAAGGGTGTGATCAGAAGCTCACCTGATCGGTGTGAAGACACCGATCCTGTTCGGAGACGAGGGCGCGCCGGGAGGCGAGGGTATACACCCGATCGCCGCGGCGATGGAGCTTGACCTGAAAATGTGAAGAGGTACATCACTACGCCCCTTGCAAGGGGGGGATCTTGGGGTGGGGGTTAATGTATTACAACCAAAAATTACCTCCACGCAGGGAGGGGCCTTCAGCCGGCCAAGCGGGGAGGGGAACGAGCGAGATAGAGTCGACTTTCCGAGCTTTGCCGATTCTGCCTAGCTTCTGTAATTCTGGACAGAGGGCCGATGTCGATGCTGCCAATAATTCCACCGAGTTTAGAATCTGATGAAACTTGCGCCAAAAGCTTGCTAACCGGAGAGGGGTGCGGCTTGAATTTTTGGACGACGTTCTGATCTGGGGGCTGACTGCTCCAGTGACTGGAAAATGGATGCAGCTCTGGTCTCTGGCCGAGCTCAGTCTGAAACAGCAGGTTGCAGAAGCTGCCACGATCGCTCCTGAGCTCCAAATTTGGCACCGCTAGACTCGTTGGAATCGTGGACGAGTCTAATTTGCAGCAAAACAAACGGGAAAGTCTTCTGATGTTGGAGATGAGCTGGGTATCCAGAGAAGTGGACGGTGGTCGGTGCAGACTGTGAGGAGGCAGACCGGCGTGGGTGTGGTATAAAATTGGTATCTCTGGTTGTCGGATGCCAAACGGGGTTCCGCCTTCTGTTCCTAGACGCTGACAGGGGGTGGAAGAACTTTGTAGAAGACCTCGAAGACTGGTTCCTTCAAGGTTCGTCGTGGGAGAGTCTTCTCTGCCGCTCTGGCTCCTGGTCTGAGAGGTTCTGCGCAGTCGGGGAAGAACAGCCTTCACGGATGGCCACGAACTCAGAATGGAGTGATTCCACCTCGCCTGCGAAGAGCACAGGGAGGCCTTTCCAGAAAGTTAGGCCACGTCACCAGAAAAACCAGGATGCAGTTGTGGACGTCGCTGCAATAGAGTGCTAAACTGTAGGTCGGCCTGCACACAAAGCTGGAGTGGAGAAGAGAGGAGGGGGCGAACTTGGCTTGAGGGGAGAGGAGGGGTGCGACCTAGGGAGCAAGGAGGGAAGGGGAGATTCGAATTTGGGCTTTGGAATGAGTTAATTCAGCCTTGGGAAGGTGGAGATATGCTTAGGGAAGTGAAAGGGGTAGGTGGTGGTTGGAGGGTGGGGTTTTGAGTGGTGGAACTTCCTTGGGACTAGGTGAGGATTAAAGAGGGGTTGTGGGAAGTTGTGGGGAGTTAATGGAGGTAGGTGGGGGTTGGAAGTGGTTGAGAGGGGGAGGAGAGAGAGTGAATTTCGAAATTTAGAGAGAGGAGGAGAGAGAATGGAGAGATAATGAGAGAGAGAGAGATATTGAGAGAGTTTGAAAGGGTTTTCTTCAATATTCATCAAAAGTTGAATACAAGAGGAGAGATGGGGCCTATATATAGGCAACCATTCTTTACATGACCAAAATACCCTTGACAATAAGATAAAAGACCGAGCATATCCTAGACTCAATCCTATGGGCCCATAACTAAAGTAATAAGGCCCAATTAAACATAACAAGGGAAATGGACTAAAACCATATGACTCAATAAAGGAAAATACATAAGATAGGACTCAATAAAAAGAAAATACATAAAATGAAACTTGGGAAATGAAGATAACAAGCGTAGACCATGATCAATCCATATCAAGAGTGTGCAGGCGATCAAAGCTAGAGGGGTGTCGGGAGATGCCCTCATCATCTTCGACCGTTACTCTCCTGGCAGGTACGCATCCGAGGTGCATTGATTTCCGCAGTTTTTACTGTGATTTATTGCTTGGGTGATACTTGACCTCCTTCTTGCTTTGCTCACATCTGCATATCATGGTGTGCACTATTGATTGTTAGATTGTTAGGCTAGACTTTGCATGCACTCCGGTGCACATAGGGTCATTCATCTTTTCATACATTAGATTGCATTTTCCTACCTTGTTGTGAGGACCTCTCGTCTCCATATTCCTTGGGGCCGACTAGGAAATCACAGCAGGGACCTCCATAAGTCCCCGCGAGCCGTGGATTCCCACACGGACGCCGGGCTGGTTGTACCTTTCCCACCCCGTGTCTAGGGTTGCATAAGTGATTGAGTGGTTACACTCAGAGTCAAACCAAGTCCCATATCCATCTCCTATTAGGAACCCATTGTTGAGAATACATATCGATCAATTCACTAAAGTTCCAAAGGATAAATCATAAGAATCTTGTCGCATCATTCTAAACAACTTACTTGATTTTTGAGTGTCTCCATCTTTTACCACTTACATCTTGTTAAAATCACCTAAGTTCGGTTGCTTATTGTGTGCTTTGTGTTGGTTGTTTTTGCTTTTTGTCAAGGTTGTCCGTTGCATGTGGAGTTGTTTTCGTCCGTCTGAATCGTCTTCTTGAGTCGCTTCCTCCTTCACGTTCTATTCCAATCCCCACTTCGAATCTACCATGGCATCCTTCAATCCTCCGCGTTCCCAAGAGGACTCTTGTAATGCCCCGGATTTTTCAGATATTTTTCGGATCCTCATTCGTTGGTCCCGGATCTGGTTTCTCGGAGTGTCCAGCTCCGTTGTGCCCGAAATTTCGTTTCGAACATCTTTTGTGTTCGGATCGGCGCGGTCCGGAGTCGTTTCGGAGGCCCGGAGGCGTTCCGCGGCTTTTTTTTCCTCGTGTGTTTTCCGATTCCCGGCGTGGGTTTCGACTTTCCCTTCGGAATCTCGTTGCGGGTGAACCGGGCCGTTCACCTGGGCGCGAGTGGTACCGTTGCGATCGGTGCGCTCCGAGGATCGCGAGGGTGTAATTTTCTATTTTTCTGTATTTTTTCGATTTTCCGGATTTTCCTATAAATAGCTTTTTCTCTCTCTCCCCCTCTCATTTCTCATTTCTCTCCCTCTCTCTTCTCACGCTCTCTCCTCTCTCCCTCTCTCTCCGGCGGCCGACGGGGCGGAGCATGGGTGAGGCGGGGACGGCGCGGGCGAGGCGCGGGCGAGGATGGATGAGGATCGAGGCGGTGGAGGCGCGTGGAAGCTCGGCCGTGAGTTCGTGGAACAGCGAGGCTTCAACGGCGTTTTCTTCGTGGATCGGCGTCCACGGTGCGCGAAATCTTCGGTGGAGGTAGGGTGATGGACCCTCAGCCTGTGTACTTCCTTTCCCGTGAGTTTCGTAGGCCGTGGTGAGCCGAGCGGGCCAAACGAGGCGTTTTGGGGACAATGCATGTTTTTGGGGTGTGAGCCGGATCTCCCGTTTTATGGTATTTTTGGGCGATCCAGGGGTTTAGATGCATGCCTAGGGGCTTGGGGAAGGTTTCCCCTTTCGTTTCCCCTTCACCTGGGGGTGAACGGGGCGTGGCATGGCTTTTCCCGCGGTTTCCACCGTTTCCGGGTGCGGACTGAGAACGCGCTATACTCCAGTAGCGCGTTCTTGAAGGTTGCCCCGATAGGGCGTGTTCATCGGAGAAGATGAACAGTAAGGCGGTTCTTGTCGCGCTATGGGGTCCTAGCGCGTTCTGCCCTGTCGCGCTAGGGGTCCCTAGCGCATTCTGCCTTGTCGCGCTAGGTGATCCTAGCGCGATCTGTGCAGTCGCGCTATAGGGATATAGCGCGATCTGTCGTGTCGCGCTATAGGTGCATAGCGCGTTCTGCTTGAACGCGCTATGGACCTACAGCGCGTTCTTGGAGGTGACCAGCCGGGCTGCCCGGGGCGGGCGGTCTGCGGCTAATCGTGCTCCCCTTGGGCCGTGCGTGCCTTGGACACCCAGAGAAGTTCCGTGACCGTGTTTTGGGGTGTCTGGAGGTTCTGCTTACCTCGTTTTGCGTGCCCGTGAGCTTAAGGGTCCGGGTGACCTTTAGCGTTCCGTTCGCATTGTGTTGGTCTCCGGTCAACCCGGTTGGGACCCAGTGGTCGACCTCCGGCCTTGTGAGTATCCCGGACACCCCATGGGTTCTGTGTCTGTATTTTTTTGGGGTGTCAGGAGGGACCGTGTTACCTCGATTAGCGTGCCCGTAGGTGTGGTGGGTCCGGTTGACCCCACGTGTTCCGGGCTCTTGTGTTACGCTTGATCGAGTCACCGTGTGTCGGTGTGTGTGCGGTGGGGTCTCCCCCGCATATCGTGGGTTCCTTTGGAAGGCGATTCCCGTGTGGGCCATGTGTTTGGCCTTGGACTGTGAGTCCAGTTGTCCGGCCTGGGGCTGGAGGTTCCCCGCTTGTTTCAAGATGGGAAATCGTCGTGGCAGCTTGCGTGCTGCCTTGGGAATCGTGCTTCTGTGTTTTTTCGTGTGGCCCGTGTGAGTGGCCTTAGTCCCTTGCGTTCCCTTCCCGAGGGAGTGGTCTTGGCGACTCGTGTGTTGTCTCGGCACTCGTGCTATCGTGGTTTTGGACCTAGAGATTGGGCTAGATCGATGGCCTTGTGCTGTTGCGTGCAACGGTCTTGACCCCGAGTCTTGTTACTCAAGGACCGTTGGCTGTAGTGTGTCTAGAGGACTGTCCAGAGTCCAGTGACTTAGCGCCACTTGAGTTTTCTCGACTCTAGTGCACGGTGCATGCGTGGCCGTGGACTGTGAGTCCTGTTTCTTCTCCGACTGTGGTCACCGTGCGACGGGGCCGGTACGCGGGGTTGTCCCCGTACGTCGACGGATTCGGACGTTGTTTTCCGTTGAGTTGAGAGTCTACTCCTTCAGTGACCCTCCACTAGTCGTAGCCCACCAGTACGAGGTGCTGGTCTCACCTGGGAGTGGTGTACGGGCACCCACCTTTCGAGACGGTTTGTAGACTGGTTACCGTCGGGCCCCTCGTCACATCAGAGTCCAGTGCCAGGGGAAAACCAGTCAGAGGGCCAGACCTAGGACGCGTGGTCTATGTGTGCACAGGTGGTTGGGGACAGTGGACGCACGTCGACGGGCGTGACCCCAGCTAGTCACTTGTTTGTGGTTACTTGTACGGTGTTCGCGCCTCGGGTAGGACCTACCACGTCAGGCGGTTCACCTGCGGTGCGGTGTAAGACGTCAGGGGACGCTACCGGCTGTGATTCTAGTGGGTGGTACTCCTGTCGAGTACGGAGTGTCAGACTGTCAGTCTCTGTGTCTTTGACCTTCGGGTTTTTGGTCATGTTGACCGGTGAGTTCGGTTGTTTCATCTTGGCGCGTGTGTCGGTTCTTGCGCCATGAGATTAGTGCTAGTGGCTTTACCGAGGTTGGGTCTTGTTGTGCGGTACCCGCGATCGGATGGTCGGGGTTGCACCTTGGACAGCGTGTCCAGGTAGGCTGTGTCCGGGGGACAGGCCTCTACGGCGCGGTTGCCGTGTGTTCTTACTTCGGTAGGTGGTACTAGCGTGGTTCGGTAGCTTCGACTGCGTGGTCGAGGTCTGCCTTCTGGCAGCAGGAGTAGCTGTAGTGCCGAGTTTTTGACCGGCCACCGGTCTGCTGTTCCTGCTGTAGTCGTAGCTCTCCTTTCCGCTACCGCCGTTGTTTCCGGTTGGGGTTCCGCGGGATCCCTGCTGAGTCTATGTTTTGGAGACTCATTCCCTGCTTTTCAGGTGCAGCGGTTCTTCCTCGTGGTTCGAGGGTGCGGAGCGGAGGTTCTCAGTTGCCAGCTTGCCGGGCCGAGTGTTCACTTAGCATGTGGTACGTTTTACTGCTTTAGACTATACTTTCTGTTGGACTGGACTCTGTTGTTGCTGTCGTTGTTCTTTCTTTCAGCTTGTTGTTGTTGGCTGTCCTGCTTTATTTCCTATTTCTTTGTGCCTCCACACTCCTTTTAGCCCTTTCGAGCCCTCCCGGCTCGTGGGCGGCGGTGCGAGTCTCGGGTTATCGGGCCTTCCCGGTAATCGGATTCTCGGGTCGTTACAACTCTCTTCCTCAAGGGCTCCTTGAGAACCCCCCTAGGGTTGCCACCTTTCCCTCCGGAGAAGGGACTGCCCCTCTCCCGTCCTCCACATCTGTGGGAGGTGGTCAAGGTACCCCTCCTCTTTCTACTCCTTCCGCGGGCTCCGTCCTTCACATGATGGCCCAATTGGACCCGACCCAACTTCAAGTCCTATATCAAGCTATGCAAGGGTCCAACGCTTCTCCCTCCGCCGCTGTTCAAGGTCAATCTAATCCTTCCATTATTGGGCCGTCCGTTCAGCCCACTCCGATTGACCTCACCCCGGTCCAACCTCGGACCATCACTTTCGCTGGCGTGGAGATGGGCCAATCTTCCAATTCAGCCCATCAGTCTTTTGAGAAAGGGAAATCGCCTATCCCTTCTTTCGTCCAGGTGGATCATCACAATTCCGGTTCGGTGGCTTCACAGCTTCTCATAAACCCCTCTGATTTCCTACACCCTCAGCAAGGGGTGGCCCAAACTCACTCCCATCCGGGTATATCTCAGGCTCAATATCCTTCTTACGTGCCCCCTATTTCCACTGTCTATCCTTCTACTCATGCCTATGGGCCTCCCCTTTCTGCTACAGTCATTCCGTCCGCTCCTCAAATACAATCGGCGTCCTTCACTACCCCTGCTCCCTCCCAAGAGCAGGACTTGCTTAACAAGTGGGCCGCCATGCAGCAACAACTCGACTTCCTCCAGAAAAGGGTGGGCCCACAATCCTTGGCCGATATTCCTATTCCGAGCTTCCAGAACATTCGGTTCCCTCCGCAATCAGAGCTCCCCAACTACCGTAAGTACGATGGGAACAGCAATCCCTTTATCCACGTGAGGGATTTTCTATATGAATCGGCGCAGTTCCAGTATGATGATCGCTTCATGGCGTACTTGTTCCGCCGATCCTTAGATGGAGTTGCTCTGGAATGGTTCTATTCTCTACCACTGGAAGAGGCCGAAAGTTTCAAGGTAGTTAAGGACAAATTCATTCAGCGGTTTCAAGACAGGGTTGGATCGGAATATTCATTTACAGACCTAGTAGCCGAAAAAATGAAACCGGAAGAAGAGTTCGCCACCTATGCAGACAGGTGGAGGCAGATGGCCGCCAAAGTGCCTGGCCATATTCCGGAGGAAGAGAAGGTCAAATTGCTGATCTCCAATGCCACGCTGACTTTCCGCAACATCCTGGCAATGAATGATATAGCTAACATGCATCAACTCTACAGCCGGGCGCGCTTCATACAGACTCAATTCAAGGACTCCCCTATCCATTCTCTTTTCGAAAACCAAAAGCCCAAGTACCACAAGAAACCACAAGGGCCGGTTACCGAGGGAGTCCAAACAAACAAGCAAGTACAAGCCGTTGCTTTTCCATTTCAGGCCGCACCCTTCCGCTACAACCAAAACCCCCGCAATCCACAAAACCCCGCTCCACAAAGCTTCCAGGCCACTCCACAAAACCCTCCCCCTGCCTTCACCATTCCTCAAAACACCTTCACCATTCCGCAACAACCACCGTCACCATCACAATACCATAACGTCCCTCCACCCAACGGCTACAACAACAACAACCCTAATAGCAAGCGCCCGGCTCCTAGGAGAGCCCAATATCCTCCATTGCCAGAGACACTTACAGATATTTTCTCGGCACTCATGTCAATAAATGCAATCCAACTTCCTCCGGAACGACCTGTTTGGAACCCGGCGGTTGATCAGACTAAATATTACATGTTCCATAGGCAGCCGGGCCATACCATAGAAGGATGCTTTCAGTTCCGAGATCTGGTATATGACCTTCATGAGGGGCAGAGAATCGACTGGGCCGAAATGCATAGGGCCATTGTTGAAATTAAAGAGAAGAGAAGGCAGCCGCAGGGGCAGCAAGTGCAGCAGCATCAAGCACCGCAGCCGCAGCCGCAGCAGCTGCCACAACAGCAGCAACCGCAGCAAGTACAAGACCTGGGCATCCATCAGAACCCGATGCCGAATCATCCACCCGCTCCTCAGTAGCAGCCACCGGCACCAGCACAAGTAAACGTGGTTCAACCCCCGGCCCCCAACGCCGGGTGGTCTTTTGATGATGATGGCGCCACACCGCAAGTAATGGCCTTCCACCACAACCTCCGCAACCATTCCTTCATCCTCCCTACACAACCGACACCCTCTCCGCTCGTCCTGCCATCCACACCCGCTCCAGCAAACCCTCTACCGCTCTCCATCCCAACACTTACTCCCCTCGCCATCATCACACCACCACCTAATCCTTCGCCCACTCTCAAACATCCACTAGCCTTCCCTCCACCCGCATCGACGTCCATCACCGCCGTGCCTTCCACCAATCCCGCACCTATCATCTGCTCACACCCCATTAACTTCACCAACCCTACGCTCCACCAAATCACCTTCCCCGCACCACCTGTCCCACTCATCCACCCTACAGGGCCCATCATACTCTCTTCGGATGCTGCGGCAAACTGTGCCTTAAGGAGCGGGAAGATGTTCCATAGGAATTACGTTACTACTTCTAATCCCCAGTCCACCCAGCCAACGGCCGAGCAAGAGGAATCTGAACCTCTGCCGGGTACCCAATATGACTTGCTACATCATCTGGATCGGGTACGCGCTAAGATATCCGTGCTGGAGCTGATCAAAAGGTCTACCCTTCATCAGGATGCACGGAGGGATTTCCTACAGAAGGTGATGGTTAGTGAAGACATGGCAGTCGACAGCTTACCAACGGCACTAGCAACTATCTCCAAAGGGCCAGCAATTACATTCTCAGAAACCGAGCTTGCACCTCCAGGGGCTCGGCAAATGCCGCTCTGCATAACAATTACCCTGAACAAAGTCGACATTGAAGCAGCACTGGTTGACACGGGGGCCTCAATTAATGTTTGCCCACTTAGCACCCTCCGAGCATGCAACATATCTGAAGAGTTACTACGGCCTACTCCCACCACTATAGCAGCATATGACAACTCAAGGCGAGCATGTCACGGGATAATCACCATTCAGGCAGAGCTCGGGCCCCTTGCTATGGCCGTGGAGTTCTATGTTCTCGATATCGACCCTATGTTCAAGGCTATCTTGGGTCGTCCCTGGATTGACACGCTTGGTGCCGTACCCTCCACCGCACATCAGTGCGTTAAATTCCCCTTCCAAGGGAGGGTCGTCAAAGTCAAGAGCTTGTCCGCGGTGCAGACAGTCAAGGCCATCTCAGATCAAGTTCTTCCCACACTCTGGCCGAGCAGCCGGCCCGTTTTGTCAGTGCTTGATTTGAACTTTCCTTGGGCTTACACATCTCCTAAGCCCATCACTACTCCAGTCAATGTCAAAGTGAAGCCGCAGATTCGGGATTCAAAGGGGTGGAACATTATATTGAAACTGGGCTATCAACCGGGGAGAGGCCTCGGCGCGCAACTGCAAGGCATGACTAAGCCTATACCCAAGGGAAGAAAAATGGGTAGGCGAGGTCTCGGTTACAAGGAAACAGCATTATCTATGATGGGTGATTCTGGGCCGCTTACCTGGGATTATCGTCAGCACTTTGTCAGAGGGCCTCTCCAGCCCGGCACATTAGCTCCAAAGCCGGTTCAGCCAGAAAAGGAATATGGTTTGTCCGATTGCCAGTCCGCCTCCCTTGCCAGGAGGGTCAGATGATGACTTGCTCGACTACAGTCAAGCCTTGCAAAGGCTCTTTCATGAGGAAGAACGCCAGAAGAAACAAGAGGTTCGGCTCGTGCAGTGGAGGCCGAAGAAGCAGCCCGCGGTTAAATTGCAGGAGGAGGAGAGCTCTCCAGTTATCTTCTCTTGGTCTCCCTCACGCTTCCAATCCATCTTTCAGCAAAAGGGGTTCATACCCCGCCTTCCTCCTGTCATGGTAAATCCATCGTCATTGATCCGCCGGAGATTCTATTCATTCCTTGTGCTTGCGGGAAGTGCCCGCGCATTGATCTATCCACTCTATTTACTCCTCCTCCTCCCAATGCTCAACTCCACGAGATGTGGTTCTCTTCTTCTGACCCCTTCTTCGATTGCATCTTCCCCGAGCTGTTCCCTATGCAGCTCCCACCTCCTCCGTCTTGCTATGTAGTCTCTACTGATCTCCAGGAAAAAAAAACGTCAAATTTAAAACGGAGATTTCAGTGGAAGATTACGCTATCTTGTCTCCATCCTCCTTCTCCCAGGGGCACGAGTCCCCTGCTCCTCCCCTTCCACTAAGTCTTCTCTCTCCTAGGTTAGGGTTAGGGTCTAGCGAGTCTAAGGAAGTAGAGTCAGTTAGGTCTAGAGAAGTAGGGTCTTGTTCTGGGTCGTCCAACCCTTCCCATTCTGAGCCGCGCCCGCTCGCGCGTCCTTCCCGATCTATTCCTGATAGGTTCTTGCAAGATCTAGCTCAGCGGTGTCATGCTCTTTTGAAGTGCCCGGAATTCGTCGCTACAGCAATTGTGATTAAAGACGAAGAGGAAATAGAAGGGGAATGGAGCGACGACGGATTAGGCGTCTATGAGGTTTTGGATGAGAAGGATCCAATAGATGAAGACAGCAACGTAGATGACACTGCCGATTTATATGCACAAGGACTAAAAAGATTCGACCAGCCGTCGACGGCAGTGGATGAACCTACAAAGGAAATCAACTTGGGAACAGAAGAAGACCCAAGGCCCGTCATTATTTCTGCTAATCTCCCTTCACAGGTAGAAGAAGATCTAATTAAGATATTAAGGGAGTATAGCGATTCTTTCGCCTGGTCTTATGAGGACATGCCAGGTCTTGACCCCTCCTTAGTGGAACATCGACTCGTGCTTAAACCAGGGGCAACACCTGTGAAACAACGGTCAAGAAGATTTCACCCCCACATGGCCTTAAGAATCAAGAAGAGGTCGACAAGCTATACAAGGCCAAGTTCGTCAGAGTAGTCTTATATCCCCAGTGGGTGGCGAACATAGTCCCTGTTCTCAAGAAGGATGGAAAAGTGCGCATATGCATTGATTTCAGGGACCTAAACAAAGCATGTCCCAAAGATGATTTCCCGCTACCTCATATAGATGTTCTAGTGGATAACACTGCCGGGTACGAAGCTCTGTCATTTATGGATGGGTACTCGGGCTACAATCAAATCCGTCTCGCTCCGGAAGATCAAGAGAAAACTTCCTTCACCACGCCCTGGGGCACGTATTGTTATGTGGTTATGCCATTTGGGTTGAAGAACGCGGGTGCCACCTATCAAAGGGCAATGATGGCCATTTTCCACGACATGATGCACATATACATGGAGGCTTACGTGGATGACATCTTGGTGAAATCAAGAACAAAAGAAGAACACCCCTCTATTCTGGCTAAAGTGCTGCAGAGAGCCAGGGAGTATAAGCTTAAGATGAATCCGAAGAAGTGCGTATTCGGAGTCTCCTCAGGGAAGTTGCTAGGGTTCATAGTGAGCAAACGGGGGATCCAGATTGATCCTAATAAAGCACAGGCCGTCATGGACATGCCTCCGCCAAAGAACATTACGGAACTTCGAGGATTGATTGGTAGACTGCAATTCATTAGAAGATTTATATCTCAGCATTCTCAAAGGTGCCGCCCATTTTATGAGTTGCTTAAGGCGGGGGCCAAGTTCGAATGGAATCAAGATTGTCAAAAGGCCTATGAGGACCTCAAAGAGTACCTAACCAATCCCCCGGTTTTGCAACCTCCTGTCCCTGGGAAACCCCTAATCCTATACATCTCGGTCATTGAGGACTCCCTAGGGGCGGTTTTAGCACAAGCTGATGATGAAGGAAAGAGCGGGCTGCGTACTACCTCTCTCGACTGTTTAATCCAGCTGAATCCAAGTACACCGCTATGGAGAAGACTTGTGCCGCCTTAGTGTGGGTAGCTCAGAAGCTTAAACATTACTTTCTCGCCCACCCAGTTAGGTTGATCTCCAGAATGGACCCGGTCCGTTATCTCCTAGAAAAGCCCGTCCTTTCTAGTAGGTTAGCTCGCTGGCAGAGCTTCCTCTCTCAGTTTGACATCACCTTTGTCGTTCAGAAGGCAGTCAAAGGATATGCCATTGCTGAGCATCTCGCACATCTTCCTATTCCTCATACCGATTCCATTCAGGACGATTTCCCTGATGAGCATCTCTCTGTCCTTTCTCATCATCCCTTCTGGTCTCTGCACTTCGACGGTGCACTCAACTCTCAAGGCCAAGGGATCGGGGCTGTCTTGCTTACTCCAGAGGGAGTAACCATCCCCTTCGCTTATCAACTTCGATTTCCTGCTACCAACAACATCGCTGAGTATGAGGCTCTCCTGGCCGGCTTGAAGCACGCCTATCTCCTAGGCGCGCGCTATTTGAACATCATAGGAGACTCTCAGCTCGTTCTACGGCAAGTTCTGTCCACTTACCGTACTCGTGACCCCAAGCTCAAACCTTATCAAGATTTGGTCACGCTCATTGCTAAGCGATTCCGTAAGCTGATCTATATCCATACTCCCCGTTCTTTGAACATTCTAGCTGATGCTTTGGCATCTCTTGCTTCCTCCTTATCTTTTCTCTCAGTCGTAGTACTGAGACCATCGTCGTCCAGAGATTGGACGCACCTTCTCTTCAAGATCCCTGGTTCATCAACCTCAGAAAATCTGTAGAGGCGAGAGTTGAGAAGGAAGATCTCAAGGAAGTTTCATTAACAGAACTAGAGGAGATTCTGGACGAAGAGGAATTGCCTTGGTATCATGAAATCGAATTGTTTTGCAAAGAAGGGTCATTCCCAGAAGGGGCAACGGCCGAGCAGCGTAAAGCAATAAGAAGAGCCGCCGCAAGGTACACTATCATTGCAGGAGAATTGTATAGGCGCGCTACTAATGGAATGCTCATGAGATGCTTGGATGATGTAGAAGCTTGGAAAGTGGCTGAAGCGGCCCATTCTAGTGAGTGTGGAGGTCATGTCAATGGCCAGGCTCTAGCAAAGAAGATCCTTAGGCAGGGCTACTATTGGCCCACTCTAGAGGAAGATTGCTCCCTCTATGTCCGGAGGTGTCTTAAATGCCAACTCCATGCTGATAAAATTCACTCTCCAGCTTCGTCCCTCCATCCTATGACTGCTCCTTGGCCATTCTCTATGTGGGCTTTCGACGTCGTCGGCCCACTCGGTGATCCTAATTCTCAGATCAAGCAAAAATCCTTCATCCTCACCGCTACTGAGTACTTCACCAAATGGGCCGAAGCCGAGGCGTACGCGGAGATCAAAGCTACAACGGTGTGCCGCTTTATCATGAAGAATATCATCTCGCGGTTCGGAGTGCCAAGCAGCATCATCACCGACAATGGACCCCAGTTCGTCTCCCAAGAGCTTAAGGACCTATGTAAGAAGTTCAATATTGCACTGCATCATTCATCTCCATATTACCCTCAAGGCAACGGTCAAGCCGAGGCCACTAATAAAACCCTTCTTAAAATCATTAAGAAAACATGCGAAGCACATAAATTTTCTGATTGGCCTGAAAGATTGGTGGAAGCTCTGTGGGCTTACCGCACCTCCGTCCGTACCCCTACGGGACAAACTCCCTACTCTTTAACTTATGGGATGGAGGCGGTGCTCCCATACGAGATCTTAATCCCTTCCCTTAGAGTGCAGCTCGATAAGGAACTTAATCTCGATGAACGTCGGGAGGCGTTGCTGGTCCAGTTGGAACTCTTGGATGAGAAGAGGATGAACGCGGCCGATCACGTGTCCGTTTATCAAAAGAGGGTTTCGCGTTATTTTCAAAAGAAGGTAATCGAACGAAAATTTTGTAAGGGTGAAATGGTTTTGAAACGCAAATTCATTCGGTCTGCAGGTCCTAGGTCCAAGTTGCAACCTAACTGGGAAGGGCCATTTGTAATAAAAGAAGCTTATCCAGGGAATGCTTATCGTTTAGTAAACGCGGAAGGTGAGGAGCTCTCTCACCCGTGGAATGGGTTGTATCTTAAGCGTTTCTTTCCTTAAAAATCTAAAACCATGTGCTTCTCCGGTAATAAGAACTTCCTCCCTATCTTCAAAAGAGGGTCTCGAGTAAGGCAATCACACACTACACGACGTCCCTGGTCGGGTTCCTTGCTTATAAGACACCGTTTTCCTCGGCCATGCTTTAGGAGAAAGTCGAAGTCCCTGTCCGCTTCATTCTTCGGCTGAATCCAGGGGCAAGGAGTAAATAAGGAGGCGACAACCAATCCAAACTCCCTAACGAGAGGAGGTCTCAAATAGGGGCAAGTCCGTTATGACCTGACGCCACAAGGAAGAAAGGACAAGAAAAGAAAAGGAGTGCTCTTTACCAACAAAGTCAAAAGCATCATCTCAAAGTCTGTGAATGAAATTTCAAAAGCTCCAAAGGAAAAAGAAAACTAGGCATGACAAGAGTGGCAGTACAGTTCCCCGCGGGACGTTATGAGCCCGGTCGCATGCATGCCTAGGTGGAACAAAGGTTCGATGACGGACATAAAAGCCCCGGCGCAACAGACCAAATCTCTAATAGGGTTGTACGGTGAGGGAATCAAGTTCTAAAAACTCCCATATCTGGCCTAAGCTTACCCCCATGTTCCTTTTTTCTTTTAGGACTGAGATGAGTACCCTAGGTATGGCTTTGGTAAAAACACCGTCACAATGATTAGGTCTCGGCCAGGGGTTGTCACAATATTGCACGCCGGTCTCGAGACTCAACCTAAAACGAGGAAGGTCTCGTGTTGCTAGAGAGGCACTGGTTTTTCAAAATCCAAAAAACAACAAATATTTTCAAAATCCAAAAACAACAAATATTTTCAAAATCCAAAAACAACGAATATTTTCAAAATCCAAAAACAACAAATATTTTCAAAATCCAAAAAACAACAAATATTTTCAAAATCCAAAAATATTAAATATTTTCCAAAACTCCCAAAAATACCATCATATGCATAGCATGCATCGCATGTTCATTATGTTTTCGCCTATTTAATAAGGCTCCACCCCTTGACCAAATATCAAGAAACGGTCATTATCTAACTTGCTTCAAGGCAAGGGGTTGAGTCTAAGAACAGATCTAACTTGTTTCATGTTTGAGTGTGTGCAGAATACAGGGGCAAGCCCAAAAGCAAAAGCTCACAACTATGCAGGTTCAAAGTGTGTAACGCGCCAGCATCAGACCGTTACAGTCATGTAACGGGCCCATATTTGACCGTCATTTCCCTTCAGGCATGGGCCTTCTTCCTTTCCATTGAACCATCATTATAACGGTCTGAGACTCTCCGTTACTTGAATATAACGGCTCAAGACCCATCCGTCATTTCCTTCAGAGACCGGGCTCTTGTTACTCTCATTCTGACGGCCTGTCGCAGGACCGTTATTTCCTTGTAGCGGCCCAGTGCACATCCGTCATATCCTCCAGAAGCCCTGTCTGTTCACATCAGTCTAGCCTTTCAAATGATGGAACTCAAGATCATTCAACTATGGTAATCTCATCTCATTCAAGCAAAGATTAATGAAATATAATTCTTGATAAATTCAACTTCGATTGTCAGTTACATGATATCTCTCATGAATAAAAAAAGGAAAATCAAGATACATTCAATTTCTTATCCGCAAGAGGGCGGATTCTTCTCAACTCTTTCATGTAATCTCGGCGTGTTTCGTCGTTCTCTTCAACCTCTGCTTGCCACGGGCGCACCTTGCTGATCTCCCACATGGTCAGCGCGTTCCGGATCGCTCGTTCATCTTCCTCGGTCCCCATCTTCCTAGGTAGAAGGGGAGGGTAGTGTGATAGTGCAGAAACGCTGATTCGAGGTAATCCGATCTGAAGATGGCATCGGTGCGGGTTGTAGATCGCCATGGTAGTGTTCCCTACTAGCTGGAGGTCCAGGCCTTGACGCCGCGGTATTTTGAGAAGAGTGCTTCGGAGGACTCTTGGTCGCATGATGAATTTGTCTATTGGCAAAGTGTTAAAGAAGAGGCGCCATTCATCCCGAGTTTTCTTATCCGCTGTCTTACATTCAACCTGAGAAGAGTATCCAAATGCCCCTCCAATAAAGAAGAGAGGGTGGCTCCCAAAGATCCGGCTTGCTGAGATTATGTCTTCCTTAGGAAGGAATTTGATTCTTATTCCCATCCAGCACTCAAGGAGTATCATGGAGCCGAACAAAAGTCCTCCTGTACAAGCCGAGCTTAGTCCTTCATAAAGGTATGAGAGGACCGCTTGAGAGATAGACATTCCCCGCCACAGCCCGCTAATAATACCAAGATTTTGAATGTCTAAGAGGTGGTCGGTAGTGGTAAAAAGAAAGACTCCACACAAGCAAACCGCCACCGCCTTGGCTATCGCTTCATGTCTCTCCCACTTGTTTTTACAATGAGACACTATCCACTGTGCTAAGGGTATCAAGTGGATGTGGTGTGGGCTGATCATGGTTCTCACGTCCTTTGGATTGTGAATGAAATCACTCAAGATCAAGGACGGGTCGATAGGCTCGATTGTGTAGCAAACCCGGTCTTCATCCCCCACCTTAGTCTTAGGAAGGGTTAGGTAGGTTTCTACCTCCTCCAATAGGACGGTTGCTTCAAAGGAAGGGAAGATGAAGGTATGAGTTTGTGGATGCCATAATTCCACAAGTGCTGAAAGGCTTGGCCAATCGAAAGATAATTTCTGGAAATTCTTGCCTAAAACCAAGAGGGGTTGGAGGTGCCATGCTTTAAGGATTGATGTGACCTCTATGGGGAGTGCCTTTACCATGGGAGCCACCCACTTCAGATTGGAATAGCACCTTGGACCAGGAAGGGGCTTGAGAAAAGAAAGAAGGAAGTCATGAAAAGAATAAGTGCAGCAAAATTCTGAACTTTGGATGAATTGTAAGGACTTACCACTCTTAGGGCATTGGAGCTTAAGTGCTTGGGAATTGAGGTTAGCCGTTGAAGCTCTCCATGTTCCCTCCTTGCAGCTTTGGGGCCGGGGTAAGCTTTCTCCTCCATAGCCATCACCTCGAAGCTCCTCTTCATCATGTTTTCTGCTCTTTGGAAGAGCTCTTCAAACCCTAGAACAGAGGTTTCAGCAAAGTTGCGATTTTGATTAAGGTTCAAGTTGCTAAGGCTTATATTTAACTTTGGAAGGATAAGACTCGGGCTAGAAGGCTTTATCTTCAATTAGGATAAGTTCTAGTGATGGATCAAGTGGCTAAACCTCGGGTTTTAGTTATCTCGGCTCAATCCGTTTCGGATTACAACCCAGATTCTGACGGTCCATCGTGCGGCCGTTACTTCATTCCGACGCGCCAGCCCTTGGCCGTCGCATTTTCTGTGGGTTTCAATTCCCCGAATCATGTTCTGTGGAGAATAACGGTCTAAGGGTCTACCGTCGCTTTCTGTAACGCGCAAGCCCTAAGCCGTCGCATTCTCAGCTACTCAGTTCCTTCTCTTTTGGGCTAAAACACTTCCTGACGGTCTTGCTTAGGACCGTCTCTTTCTGACGCGTCTTCTTCAGACCGTCGCATTTCCTGCTAGTTGCCCTGGACAACTATCGTTCTGCCATGATCAACGGTCTGACCCGTGGCCGTTATTTGCATTTGACGCACCCTCGATTGGCCGTCGTTTATCCTGATGCCCCACTGCCAGAGTGGGTCTCTGATGATTAACGGTCTTTCACCAGAGCGTCGTTTGATTATGACGGTCAGATCCTAGACCGTCACTTTCTCTGCTGCTGAGTTCAGGCTATTTCTTCTGCCCTTGCCTAGACCTGGCGGTCTTTCACATTGTACACCTCGTCCTCTTCCCATTTTCATACATTCCTGCATACATCTCATTCATTCATCCACATTTCGTCCATCCTGCTATTTTTCACATTCATTCATTCACGCTTGCATAAAACTAAAACAAAACAGAAAACTAAAAAGAAGGGATCTCATTCCATTTTGCCAAAAGTTCTATACAAATGATAAATAAAAACATAAGAAAAGGCATCATTCGGTCGGCTTATCCGCCGGACCGCCCTCATCCTCTCTATCCTCGGGTCTCCTCACAGGTGGCGGTGCTATGGAAGCACTCTCCTCCTGCTGTCCTCTCTCTGCCCTCTCATTCCTCCGCTGGGCGGAGGAGCTGACAAGGAAATTCCCTACTGAGCCGCTAGGGGCAGCACTCCTATGTACCCCACTCTGGGAGGCACTCCGCTCCGGTCCCCGGCCCATCATCCGGACCGTCCGCTCCAATGTCCGCAGCTCGATCTTCAGTGTAAAGATCTGACGCCGCGTCTCCCGTGCCTCGGTCCGGTAGCGATCCAAGTCGGCCGTCCCGATCCGAAGCTCCTCCACCTCAGCTCGCGCCCGCGCTAACTCCTTCCGGAGTTGTTCCATCTCTGCATCATCTGGGTGTCGCAGGGTCTCCGCTCTCAGCCGGGCCATCTCTGCCCGTACCAGCTCCGTCTCTGCTCGGGCTCGATCAGTCTCGGCCCGGCTTCTCTCTACCTCAGCTCTCGCCTGGCTGGCCTCGGCCATTGCTGCTGCTAGATCCCTCGCCTGTAGATTGCATTTCATGTCATTAGTCATTAAGCATTTAATTAAGCACAATCATAAGTTTTTTAGTCTCTTACCCGCTCTGCGAGGGTGGCCTCCGCCTCCTCGGCCCGGGCTACCGCCCGAGCAAAGTCAGCCTCCTGCTCAGCCCTGCCTCCCGCAGGCTGCGAGGAAGACGATGGGGCATCCGGTCCAGCGCGTTGGGCTCCCTCGGCCCGCTGCATTTAGAAATCATGGTTAGTTGACATTGGCATTTTGCATCATGAACATCATTGCATAAATCATGAGCATTTAAGTTTTTAGTCTCACCAGGAGCTCCAGGGCAGATCGGTACCCGTCCCGCTGTTGGATGGTGGAGTGGAGTAGCCCTTCCAGCTCGGCTATCCGTCCCTCAGGGTCTAGCTGCATTTTAGAAAGCATGAGTCAGCATATATCACATTGCACATTGCATAATAGAAAAGTTTAGAGTTTTAGTTTGCATACCGGTCGGCGGGTACCTCGGTACACCCGGTCGCCGTAGAGTCGAGCGAAGGCCTTCAGATATGCCTCGTCGCTCTCGTCTCGCTCCTTCACCGCTCGGCCCCGCCTGTTCCAATCGTGGACGTACTTCGCCTTCCGGGCGCACCAATCCACATTGCCGCTGATGCCCCTTGCTGACTTGCCGGGGTGGTCGTCGCTGTGGCGTGGAAAGGTCACCTCGGGCTGGTGTAGTCCCCGGGTCCGCAGGATCAGCCTGTAGTGCAGAGGCTCGATGATATGGAGGCAATGCAACCATATGTCTCGCCCCCGGTACGATAAGGCCGCCTCCACCCATGGCTGTCCCGTATAGCCCTCGTCGCGGTATGGGGTCCATCTCACCTGAGAGCATTTAGTTCATTCATTAGCATATGAAAGCATTAAAAGATATTTGGAAAGCATTTTAGAAAGCATTTAGAAACATTTAAAAGCATATAGAAATCATTTTGAGTTCTGGGCTTACCGATGTGTGCGGGAAGGAGTCCAAGTCGTCTTGGATCGTCCGGGTCAGTCTGCTGATCGACCGTGTATCCCTCGCCACCGACCAACGCCTCGCGATCGGTATGCGGCCGGGATGGAGTAAAGCGCCTCTCCCGATGCCCGGGAGGTACATATAGCTCCAGATCTGCATTTAGAAATCGAGTCAGTTGAATTATTGCATAAATCATTGCATAAATCATTTTTCCATAAATCATAGCATCAATATTCATGACATAATAGAAAGCATTTAGAAGTGCATTTACCTGTAGGAAAGGCGAGAAGCCGCCCAGCATCGTCTGCCTGTCCGTAGTGCTGAGGGACTCGAACAGGAATGCAAGCACTGCCGCTCCCCAGGCATATCGCCTGACTCTGCCCAAATTCTCTATCATCGGCAACAGTCTGCAGCTGATGACATCTTCCCGAGTCGCGAAGAGGAGCTTCCCGAATAGCAGCATCAGGAAGTGTCTGAGCACTCTATCTCCCTCTGGTCCCGCCTCCGCCGCCACGCGAGGGCGCACCTGGTCTATCACTCTGCTCAGGTGTAACGACCCGAGAATCCGATTACCGGGAAGGCCCGATAACCCGAGACTCGCACCGCCACCCACGAGCCCGAAGACTCGGAAGGGTTAAAAGGATGGTGTGGAAACTACACAAGCATCACAAATAATTGCAGAAATTAAACAGTTATGATATTAAGCAGGAAATGAATTAACATTTTACATGGTCCTCAATAAAATAACAACAACAGCAACAGTAGTCCACGACTAGTACAGTGACAAGAAAGAAAAGTACAGCTACACGGGGCATCCCCCGGCTCTGACCTCTGGCACTACCTCTGGGCACCCGCACCACGCTTCCGCTGCGCTCCCGACACGCTCCCCGAAGGTGGCGCCTCACCTGAAACACGGTGAAAACACGCAGGGAATGAGTCTCGGAACAAGACTCAGTAGGGATCACTCGAACCCTACCTCGCAAGACGGGAAACCACTACCCTAGCGGTAGGAAGGTACCTCGGAAAGGAAAGCCCTGTACTCTACAGAACTAGACCCTAACGGCACGCAAACCGACACACGTGCCACGGTACGAGAAGACCGAAACTCAACGGTCGAACCGTCAAAACCCGAAGGTCGGAAACACACGACTGACAGTCTGACACTCCGTACTCGGCAGGAGTACCACCCACTAGAAGCACAGCCGATAGCGTCCCCTGACGTCTTACACCGCACCGCAGGTGAACCGCCTGACATGGTAGGTCCTACCCGAGGCGCAAACACCGTACAAGTAACTACAACAAGTGACTAGCTGGGGTCACGCCCGTCGACGTGGGTCCAACCGCCCCCAACCACGTGTGCACACACAGACCGCGCGTCCCTGGTCTGGCCCTCTGACCGGTTTTCCCCTCAGCCGGACTCTGGCTGCAAGACGTGGGGCCCAACGGTAACCGGTCCACAAACCGTCTCTAAAGGTCAGCCCGTACACCACTCCCTGGTGCGACTAGCACACGCGTACTAGTAGGCTACGACTAGTGGAGGGTCACAGAAGGAGTAGACTCTCAAGTTACGGAAAACAACGCCCAAGCCCGACAACGTGTGGGAATCACCCCACGCACTAGTCCCGTCGCACGGAGACCACGGTCGGAGAAAAGCGAGGTTGCCACCCTCATGGGGCAACACAGGAAGTGGCGGTCTACCCTCAGACCGTCACTGCCAAATGGCGGTCCACTCTAGGGCCGTCACTTACAAATGGCGGTCTAAGGCAGACCGTCACACAGCCAGAGGGGTAGGGGAAGTGACGCGCCTGCTCCAGTGCGTCGCTTGAAAGCAACGCGCCAGAGACAGGCCGTCACACGGCGCCCCACACCCTCCAAAAACACAGGGAAAGTAACGCGCTTACCCTGGCGCGTCGCTTGCAAGCAACGCGTCGGGCTCAGTGCGTTACTCGCATGTGACGCACCTAGACCAGCGCGTCGCATGGCCCTCACGCTCGGGATGGAAAGGGAAGTGACGCGCCTGCCCCAGCGCGTCGCTTGTAAGTAACGCGCTGGGCCCAGTGCGTCGCTTGGCCCATCCACATGGGGGACAACAGGAAGTAACGCTCCTGCACCAGTGCGTTACACGCATGTAACGCGCCTATCTCGGTGCGTTACATGGCCTGACCCCCAACGGTCAAAAACCAACGGTCGAAACGCATGTGACGGCCCAGGCCAGGGGCGTCACTAGCAAACGGCGGCCAGTCGCAGGACCGTTACAGCCCTCGACCCCAAAGGCCAACACCTAGGGAAGTAACGCACCCCTCTAGGGGCGTTACAAGCATGTGACGGTCACTGGAGTGACCGTCGCTTGCCCCAGAGCACGCTACGGCGGGGAAAACCCCAAAAACACCAACCACGCCCCCGTACCTCCACCGGAGAGGGGGAAAACAAGGGGGAAGACCCCTGGGGACCCCTAGCATGCATCTAAGCCACCAAAACATAGAATCATGGGCTAAAACCATAGATCGGGCGGCTCACCCCAAAACATGGAAAAACCCCAAAAACGCCCAAACATGCCTCTCTCGGCCTCCCCGCGGCCTACAAACCACGGAAAAGAACGGCGAAGAGCTAGGGAACGTCACCCTACCTCAATGGAGCGAATGCTCCGCCGGATCGTCCACGAATCGCGAAGAACGCTCGAAAACCCTCGTTCTTCCTTAAGCTTCCCACGCTCGCCGCACGCCCCCACGACCGCCTCGCCGCCGCCCACGTCACCGCGCCGTCGCCCCGCCGCCGTCTGCAGCCGGAGGGGAGCTCGCCGTGGCCAACCGGGAGGAAGAGAGGGAGAGGGAGGGAGACACGGTGGAGGAGGAAGGAGGAAGAAGAAGAGAGGAAGAAGAAGATGGTGGGGGGAGAGAGAAAAGAAAAAGGGTTTTATAGAAAAACCCGGAAAATCCGTAAAATTCCAAAAATTAGGAAATCACACCCCCGCGATCCTCGGAATGCACCGATCGCAACGGTACCACTCGTGTCCGTGTGAACAGCCCGGTTCACGCGCAACGAGCGTCCGAAGAGAAAAGCCGAAACACACACCGGGAATCGGAAAACACGCGCGGAAAAAGCCGCGGAACGCCTCCGGGCCTCCGAAACGACTCCG
>JAHNEJ010002945.1:0-122611 GCA_022559845.1 Amorphophallus konjac | reverse complement strand
TCATGCCGTACTCAACACAGGAGATCGTTGCCTTATGCATCACAGTTAATTGGAGTGTTCATTCATGCCGGGGTCAGCTTGGTCAGTGAAGGGTTCATTCAAGTGTGACATAGTGATATATATAACAGACACAAGATATTCATAGTCTTTGGCTATTATTGGGGTCCAGATGGTGAGCTACATAGAGATGTGCGAGACTATGGAGAGGAATCAAAAAATGAGGAAGACGAAGAAGAGGAGGGCCAACAGGAGGCTCAAGCACCACCCCCGCCTCCAGTTCAGGCAGAGGAGCAGCCACCTCCTCCTCCACATGCAGATCAGGACATGCCATGTAACAACCCGAGAATCCGATTACCGGGAATGCCCGATAACCCGAGACTCATACTGCCACCCACGAGTCCGTAGACTCGGAAGGGTTAGAAGGATGGTGTGGAAACTACACAAGTATCACAAGTAATTACAGAATTAAACAGCTATATAATTAAGCAGGGAATGAATTAACATTTTACATGGTCCACAATATAACAATAAAATAACAATAGTAGTCCACAACTAGTACAGAGACAAGAAAGAAAGCACAGCTACACGGGACATACCCCGGCTCTGACCTCTGGCACTAACGCTGGGCACCCGAACTGTGCTGAGCCTCAGACGAACTCCCCTGAAGCCTCGCCTCGCCTGAAACACGGAGAAAACACGTAGGGAATGAGTCTCGGAACAAGACTCACTAGGGATCACTCGAATCCTACCTTGTAAACGGAGAAATCGCTACGCTAGCAGTAAGCGAGTACCTCGAAAAGGAAGCCCTGCCATCTACGAAACCCCGATCTCACGGCACGAAAACCGACACACACGCCGTGGCGAAGCAACCGGGACACAACAGCCAACACGATAGAAACCCGAAGGTCGAAGTCGCAACGACTGACAGCCTAACACTCCTGACTCGACAGGAGTACCTCCCACTAGAAGCACAGCCGGTAGCGTCCCCTGACGACTTACACCGCACCGCAGGTGAACTGCCTGACGTGGTAGCGCCTACCAGAGGCACGGACACCGAACAAGAACCACAACGAGTGACTAGTTGGGGTCACGCTCGTCAGCGTAGGTCCAACCACCCCCAACCACGTGTGCACACACAGACCATGCGTCCCAGGTCTAGCCCTCTGACCGGTTTTCCCCTGTAACCGGACTCTGGCTAACGACGAGGGACCCGACGGAAACCAGTCCACAAACTGTCTCTAAGGATAGCCTCTCCACCACTCCCTGGTGGGACCACACGCGTATAAGCAGGCTACGACTAGTGGAGGGTCACTGAAGGAGTAGACTCTCAAGTCAACGAAAAATCACGTCCGTATCCGACGACGTACGGGGACCGCCCCACGTACCGGCACCGTCGCACGGCGACCACGGTCGGTCAAGAAAATAGGACTGCGAATCGCTCGGGGCAGTCCAAGCCTGACGGTCTACCCCAGACGCGTCATAGGCACCTGACGATCTAGGCAGGACCATCATAGGAAGCCTGACGGTCCAGGCTGGACCGTCACAGCACCCTGACGGTCTAACCAAGGGCCGTCACACTCCCAGTGTGAAACAGGGTGTAACGCACCTGCCCTGGTGCGTTACAGGCTGTGACGCCCCTACGCAGGCGCGTCACAGGGTGTGACGGTCCACACCTAGAGCGTCATACCACCTGGGGGTTCAAACGCTCAAAAACGCTCTGACGCACCCACCCTGGGCCGTCACAAGGATGTGACGCGCCAGGCCTGGTGCGTCACATGCCTTGAACCCCAACGGTCAAAAACAACAGTCACATGCCAACGGTCAGAAGCCTCTGACGGCCCAACCCAGGCGCGTCACACGCCTGTAGCGGTCTATCGTGGGACCGTCACAGTCCCAGACCCCTGTTGGCAATACAAAGGGGCTGTAACGCTCCTCTTAGGGCGCGTTACAAGGTGTGACGGTCCCTGGAAGGACCGCCACACCCTCCCGAGGGCGAAACGGCGGAAAAAACATAAAAACCCAACCACGCCCCCATACCTCCACCGGAGAGGGGAAATCAAGAGGAAGACCCCTGGGGACCCCTAGCATGATACTAGGCCATCAAAATGCGAAATCGTGGGCTAAAACCATAGATCGGGCGAGCTCTCCCCAAATCATGGAAAACCCCAAACCCGCTCAATCAAGCCCCTCTCGGCCTCCCCACGGCCTATAAACCACCGAAAAGAACGGCAAAGAGCTAGGGAACGTCACCCTACCTCAATGGAGCAAATGCTCCGCCAGATCGTCCGTGAACCGCGAAGAACGCTTTAAAAAATCTCGCCTCTTCACGCTTCCCACGCTCGCCGCACGCCCACGAGATCGCCTCGCCACAACCCACGTCGTCGCGCCGCCGCCCCGCCGCCGTCTGCAGTCGGAAGGGAGCTCGCCGTGCTCGAATGGGAGAAGAGGGGGAGAGAGGGGGCCGCGGTGGGGAGAAACGGAGGAGGAAGAAGAAGAGGAAAGAGAAGGTGGGGGAGAGAGAGAAAATAGGGGGGTATTTATAGGAAAATCTAGAAATTCTGGAAAATATCAAAAAATTAAAAATTACATTTCTGGGATCCTCGGAATGCACCGATCGCAATGGTACCACTCGTGCCCAGGTGAATGACCCGATTCACCCGCAGCGAGATTCCGAAGGAATTACCGAAACACACACCGGAAATCAGAAAACACGCGCGGAAAAGTCGCGGAATGCTTCCAGGCCTCCGAAACAACTCCGGATCGCGCCGATCCGAACACAAAAGATGCCCAAAATGGAATTTCGGACACAACGGAGCTGGACACTCCGAGAAACCAGATCCGAGACCCACGAAGAGGGATCCGAAAGGTCCGGGATATTACAGCCCTCCCCCCTTAAAGGAATTTCATCCTCGAAATCAAGAACAACCCAAGGGGAAATAAGAGGAAGACTCACTCAAATAAGTAAGGGAACTGCTGACGCATCTCGTCCTCACGCTCCCAAGAAGCCTCATCACCAGAGTGCCGCTGCCACACCACCTTCACCAAGGGGATGACCTTGCTCCGCAGGCACTGCTCTCGCCTATCCTTAATGCGGACCGAAAACTTTGAGAGAGAAAGATCTGGAGTCACCTCGGGCCACACGGAATCCTCAAGCACATGAGAGTCGTCGGGCATATACTTCTGCAACATCGAGACGTGGAACACGTCATGCACCGACGCCAACTCAGGGGTAACTGCAACCGATAAGCTACCTCACCGATGCGCTCCACAACGGGAAATGGACCAACAAAGCGGGGACTCAGCTTCCCACGCCGTCCCAAATGCATCACCCCCTTCATCGGAGAAACTCTCAAGAAGACATGATCACCAACGGCGAACGCGAGGGGTTGCCGCCTCCGGTCAGCATAGCTCTTCTGTCGACACTGGGCCGCCAACATGTTCTGACGAACCACGCGCACAACATCCACACACTGCTGCACCAACTCCGGTCCCGTCAAAACACGCTCACCAACCTCAAACCAATCGAGTGGAGTCCAACAAGGACGCCCATACAACGCCTCATAAGGAGCCATACCAATGCTCGAATGAAAGCTGTTGTTGTAGGTAAACTCCACCAATGGTAGGTGGTGAATCCAACTCCCCTGCCACTCCAGGCAGCAAGATCTCAGTATGTCCTCCAAAGTCTGGATGGTCCTCTCCGACTGGCCATCTGACTGAGGATGATACGCCGAGCTAAAAGCCAACTCCGTGCCAAGAGCTCGCTGGAAACTCCTCCAGAATCCAGATGTGAAACGCGGATCCCTATCCGACACGATGGAAATGGGAATCCCATGCAACGGAATGATCCGCTCCACATAAAGACGAGCCAACTTGGACACGCTCCAGCTGACCTTGACCGGTAGCAACCAAGTCACCTTCGTCAGCCGATCTACCAGCAACCAAATACTATCCTGCCCACTCGGAGTCCTCGACAAACCCACCACAAAATTCGTGGTCACGTGGTCCCACTTCCACATGGGAACATCCAAGGGCTGACGAGTATCTCCCGGTCGTTGATGCTCCGCCTTCACCTGCTGACAGGTCAGGCACCTGGCCACAAATTCGGTAACATCTCTCTTCATGCCAGGCCACCAGAACTGTCTCCGCAAGTTTCGATACATGTTCATCACACCCGGGTGTACGGTGTACCTGCTCCCATGAGCCTCACGCAACACCACACGACGAACCTGCTCCTCGGCTGGGACGTATAACCTGCCACGAAACCTTGCAGCACCGTCCTCGCCAAGTTCCACATCAGCCATAACCAGAATCCGGGGCAACTCAGGGTTCGCATGCTGAGCCTCTGTCACTTGACGGCGGATCGCGGGAGTGACAGTCAGACTCGCAAGCACTGCTAACCCTGGCTCTTGAGGAATCTTGAGCCTGAACGATAGTTCGGGCACTTGTTCCCAGAGCCTCCACTTCCTCAACATCAAGGCACTGACCGCGACCTTTCGACTCAAAGCATCGGTGACGACATTCATCCTGCCCGGCTGATAAGACAAGGTGAAGTCATAATCCTTCATAAACTCCATCCAGCACCTCTGCTTGAGGTTAAGGTCCCTCTGCGTGAACACATACCTCAAACTCTGATGGTCAGTGAACACCTCGAACTTCTCACCGTATAGACAATGCCTCCAGATCTTCAACGCGAAGATCACAGCTGCCAACTCAAGGTCATGGGTAGGGTAGTTCTCTTCGTGGGGCTTTAGCTGCCGAGATGCATAGGCCACCACTCTACCATGCTGCATCAATACAGCACCCAAACCGACGCCGGAAGCATTTGTACACACCACAAAACCTCCCGATCCAGAAGGTAAGACCAACACCGGAGCCGAGGTGAGCAATCTCTTTAGTTCCCTGAAGCTCTGCTCACACTCATCAGTCCAGAAAAAAGGCACATTCTTCCGCGTAAGTCTGATCATCGGGGCCGCAATGCAAGAAAAATCCCGGATAAATCGATGATAATAACCTGCAAGTCCCAAGAAACTCCGGATCTCGGTCACAGACCTCGGCCTCGGCCACTGCATCACTGCCTCGACCTTGGCAGGGTCCACGGAAATACCATCACCAGAAATCACGTGCCCTAAAAAGTGCACCTCACGAAGCCAGAACTCACACTTACTGAGCTTCGCATACAACTGGTGATCGCGCAACGTCTGCAGCACCACACCCAAATGGTACGCGTGCTCCTCGGTAGACCGCGAATAAATAAGGATGTCGTCCACAAACACGACCACGAACTGGTCCAGATACGGACGAAACACCCTCTGCATCAAGTCCATGAAGGCTGCGGGGGCATTGGTGAGCCCAAACGGCATCACCAGAAACTCATAATGCCCGTACCTCGTACTAAGCACAGTCTTCTTCACATCGGACTCGCGAATCCTCAGCTGATAGTAACCGAATCACAAATCAATCCGCGAGAACACTCGAGCAGACTGAAGCTGGTCGAACAAATCATCAATCCGTAGCAACGTATACTTGTTCTTGATGGTCACCTCATTCAGCTGCAGGTAGTCAATGCACAAGCGCAAGCTACCGTCCTTCTTCTTCACGAACAACACCGGCGCACCCCAAGGGGAAAAGCTAGGATGAATATACCCCTTGGCCAGCAACTCTTGCAACTGCGCCCGCAACTCCCTCAACTCAGCGGGGGCCATCCGGTAGGGAGCCTTCGCCAAAGGTCCCGTACCCGGCACAACCTCGATAACAAAATCGATCTCCCGCTGAGAAGGCAATCCAGGTAAGTCCTCCGGAAACACATCGGAAAACTCGCACACCACCGGAATATCCTCGACATCCGGACACGGCTGGTCTACCAAGACCACAGAAGCGAGAAAACCTTGACAACCCGCATCAAGCAAACGGCAAGCTCGAATCGCAGAAATAAGGAAGCGGGAAGAGGAAGACCTGGTACCTTAGAAATAGAAGGTGGGTCCATGAAGTTGCCGAAAATAAACTCTCTTCGAGCCACAATCCACCAACGCATGATGTGTCTCGAGCCAATCCATGCCCAAAATCACATCAAAGTCCTGAAGCGGCAACGCATAGAGCCTAGCCGGTAAACTCTGCCCTTCTACCCACACGGGAACCTCATCGAAACAATACGGAGTGATCATAAAATCACCCGAAGGTAACTCCACTGCCAAATCGCAGGACAACTGGGTCACTGGCTCCTCGATGCTCAGCGCGAAATCCTCCGAAATGAACGAATGAGACGCGTCAGAATCAAACAAAACCCGAGCCGCACAACCCAAAATCTGAACGGTACCTTCCACGAGCTGCGACGCCACTGTCTCTGCCCTGGTCATGTGTGTAATCTGGCCTCGAGCTCTCTACCTATCTCCCACACTAGTTGACCTGGGTAGCGGCGAATACTGTCCCTGCTGCTGTTGCTGCTGTGGCCTCTGCTGCTGGGGAACCTACTGCTGCTGAGGAAACTGTTGCTACTGCCTCTGAGGACAGTCACGCGCCATGTGCCCTGGTTGGTCACACCAAAAATAGATAACCGGTGCCGTGTACTACCGGCCTGTATGGTACTCACTACACCATGGACACGGCCCTCGTGATCCACCCATTGACCCCTGCCGCTGCAAAGGTGTCGGCTGCTATACACTGCCCCATGATGCCTGCCCCTGACCCTTAGGCTTCTTCTTCTGGAAACTCTTCCCAAAGAACTTCTTGACCTTCACGCCAAAAGACGCAGATCCTGTCACTGACGCTGCCGATGCCGGTGCTCCGGAACTACCCGACGCATGTTGGAAGGAACCCTGCTGTTGGGTAGCCGACTGCTGGCTGCGACCTGACAAAGACTGTCCCTGGCTAATCGGTCCTCGAGTCCTCTGCATATCCATCTCCAGAGAAGTCGCAACGCGAGACGCTGTCTCCAAATCGGTGGCAGCATTCGCGATCAAATGGCGCCTCAGCTCCTGCCTCAAGCCCTGAACGAACTGTGTGGTCTTCACCCTCTCATGCTCCATGATGTGAGGTGCATACCGACCCAGCTCAACAAATCGGGCCATGTACTGCAACACGGACATGTCGCCCTGAACTAGCTCCAAGAACTCACGCATCCGCTGCGTAGCAATATACTCTGGATAGTACGTACGCTCAAAAGCACTGACAAAGTCGCTCTACGTAATCTGCTCGAGGGGACGTGACTGAAAAGACGTCTTCCACTCGGAAGACCACCATGCTCGAGCCGTACCCTGCAACTGGTTGTAGGCGAACATCACTATGTCCTCTGCAGCACACCACGTGGAACTGAACACCCGCTCCATCTCGTCGAGCCAATCATGAGCCGCATCAGGGTCTGGCTGATCGCCATAGTAAGGGGGATGAAACTGCATGAAATCCCTCACTGCTCGGCCTGGCCCACCCCTGGTCGACGAGCCTTCACCAGCCTCTCCGCCGAACTGCTGCGACATAAGCTGGTATATGCCACGAAAGAAATCCTCGGCCCCCGGAAACCTCGTAGTATCCACTGCCTCGGTGGCCGCAGGTGGCACTTTGCTCTGCTCCTCCTGCTCCTGCTGAACCTCCTGTTGGATCTCCTGGCCTCCAGCCGACTGCCCCTGCTGAGAGCAAGTCACCCACCTCGGCGCCATACTCGCACCTGAAGCAAAAGATAGAAAACACGGAACATCAAGATTAAGAAAACACACGATGCCCAATGCTAGCGTCAACCGTACATCATCGCTGTGGACTAGTGGACCACCACAATTACCTATGATTCCTGTATAATTCCACAACCGTGCTCTGATACCAGCTGTAACGACCCGAGAATTTGATTATCGGGAAGGCCCGATAACCCGAGACTCGTACCGCCACCCACGAGTCCGAAGACTCGGAAGGGTTAGAAGGATGGTGTGGAAACTACACAAGTATCACAAGTAATTGCAGAATTAAATAGCTATATAATTAAGCAGGGAATGAATTAACATTTTACATGGTCAACAATATAACAATAAAATAACAACAGTAGTCTACAACTAGTACAGAGACAAGAAAGAAAGCACAGCTACACGGGACATACCCCGGCTCTGACCTCTGGCACTAACGCTGGGCACCCGAACCGTGTTGAGCCTCAGACGAACTCCCCTGAAGCCTCGCCTCGCCTGAAACACGGAGAAAACACGCAGGGAATAAGTCTTAGAACAAGACTCAGTAGGGATCACTCGAACCCTACCTCGCAAATGGAGAAACCACTACACTAGCAGTAAGCGAGTACCTCGAAAAGGAAGCCCTGTCATCTACGAAACCCCAGTCTCACGGCACGAAAATCGACACACGTGCCACGGCGAAGCAACCGGGACACAACAGTCAACACGACAGAAACCCGAAGGTCGAAGTCGCAACGACTGACAGCCTAACACTCCCGACTCGACAGGAGTACCTCCCACTAGAAGCACAGCCGGTAGCGTCCTCTGACGACTTACACCGCACTGCAGGTGAACTGCCTGACATGGTAGCGCCTACCAGAGGCACGGACACCGAACAATAACCACAACGAGTGACTAGCTGGGGTCACGCTCGTCAGCGTAGGTCCAACCGCCCCCAACCACCACTACAAGAAAAAGGAGTATTAGCGACGGAAATTTCAAACGAACTTATTTTCGTCGCAAATCCGTCTGTAAAATCAGGCGGATGATTTCATCGCAAATTCTATCTGCATTTCGGACATAATATTACCTGTCTGCATATCCGTCTCAATTTGTGACGGAATTTGCGACGGATGTTCAGACGAATAATATTACGTCTAAAATTTGAGACGGATATTCAGACGAACAATTATACGTCTGAACTTTGAGACGAAATATATTCCGTCTGAAGATCTGTCGCAAAATTTCATTTCCCCCCTCGATCCACATCCCCATTTCCCCCCCCCCTTCCATCTCACTCTCACTCTTTCTCCTCTTCGTCGACGCCGTGGGAGCCGCTGTCGTCCTCCCTCCCTCTCGTCGTCACCGCACGACGCTGCCGCCGCCGTCGACCCCGTGGGAGCCGCCGTCGTCCTCCCTCCCTCTCATCGTCGACGCACGACGCTGCTGTCGCCGTCCTGGTCACGGGAGAAACGCTGGTGCCACCACCGTCCTGTCGCCGGACTGCGCCGTCACCGTCCTTGGCCGCCATTCTCTCCGGTAAGTCCCCTCTCCCTCCCTCGCCAGCGCTAGTGACGTTGTTCTTTTTCTTTTTTTTTAGGTTGGGCATCATCGGAGGGGTTCCGGTGGGGGGGTTCAGGGAGGGTGGGGGGAAAGGGGAGGTCGTCGGTGGGAGTGGAGGGGAGGGTGGGGGGGAGGGAGAGCTCGTCGGTGGGAGGGGGTTCAGGGAGGGTGGGGGGAGGGGAGGTCGCCGGTGGAAGGGGAGGGGGGGAGGGGGAGCTCGGACTTGTGAGGGGGGTTCATGGAGGGTGGGGAGGAGGGGGAGCTCGCCGGTGGGAGGGGAGGGGGGTTCAGGGAGGGGGAGCTCGTGGGAGGGGGAGTGGGGGTTCAGGGAGGGTGGGGGGGGAGGGGGAGTTCGACGGTGGGAGGGGGGGGAGGGGGAGCTCGTGGGTGGGGGAGGGGGGGTTCAGGGAGGGTGGGGGGGTTCAAGGAGGGTGGGGGGGTGGGGGGGTGGAGCTCGGTGGGGAGGGGTGGTTCAGGGAGGGTGCGGTGGGATCGGCGTGGCGTCTGTGGAGCCGGCCGAACGGAGGGCGGCTGGGGCGAACAGGCCAAGCCTAGACGGGGCCAAGGGTGATGGGTGGGCGGGGACGGTGGCTGTAGTGAGGGCCTTTTTTTTACAAGAGATTTCCAACTTGTATTCAACTTAATCGGACAATTTATTAATATTGGTGCTCTTTAAGTTATACCATTGATTTCTTTTGTTGAGACTTTCATAGTGAGAATAGTTTTTTTATCCACCTATATTTGTTAAGCATTTTAATTAAGAATTATATTTCACCGAGCAATATATATATATATATATATATATTTATATATATAAGGTTGGATGAAGGCAATGGCCGAAGCAGAAGATTTCTTAGAGTGGTCTCTAGGAGGATTTGAGAATTAAATCTTTATGTTATTATTAAAATGTTAGATAATATTTTTATTAGAGCTCCACTTTCAATAAGAGTGTTTATTAGGGATTTTTTAAAAGAAATTTTAGAAATGTTCTATGTGGAGATGACTACAATCGGATGGCAACATAACTCTGCACATTAAATGGTGTGCATGATCCACCCTAACCCCATATATAATCATGTGCAAACTGAAGTGTGGAGGGCTGAGAAAAACCCAAAAGGTTAAAGGATTTTTTAACATATGTACCCTTATAAACTTTTTTCTCAACACCGGCCAAATAGGGTCAAGGACTGGTCGAGTGCACCTCCCCGAAGAAGAGGAATGTGGTCTCACTCCCCCAGTTCGACTCTGTGGCCAAAAAATTTTATTGATTCAATCAAAGAATACACTATCTCCGGGGCATACCCCTGTCCATATTTACAGCCAACAACCAGGAAAGCTATAAAGCCAAAGACCTATCTATTGTTGTGCCCCTGAAGTTTTGATGATAGCAAACACTATGAGTCAAAAGTCAGTGCATTCGCTGTCCTCGCACACTAAGTCCATACAAACACTCGTTGCTGGCATGTCTGTACATCATCTTGTACATTGCACACAAAGTCTATACATTCAAATGGCATGTCCATGCATATGCAAAGTCTGTACAGCCAGTGCATCCCTTGATTTAAAGTCTGTACATCGTCTGCCCGCACACACAAGTCTATACATTCTTTACAGTAATGCTCGTGCATCACTTTAACAAAGTCTATACATCTGTTAGCCTTGCCTTATGCACACAGAGTCTATACATTCTCTGCTGATATGTTTATGCTGCAGTTCAACAAGTCTACACATTCTTTACAGTTATGCACGGCACACTAAGTCCATACATTCGTTGTGTCTTGTACATGCATCATTTAAAGTCTATACAACCTTCATTGGCACATTCACTCAAAGTCTGTACAGCCCGTGATCGCAAGATCAAGTCTGTACAGCCCGTGTTCAGAGCATACGCAAAGTCTGCACATCGTCTTGGCACATGCACGCAAAGTCTGTACATCATCTTTGCTCAAGTACACACAAAGTCTGTACATTGTCTTTGCACAGTTCCACACTAAGTCTATACAGCCTGTGTGTTCCATGCATTGAAAGTCTATACATTCCTATCTTTACCTACGTTCCCTGCTCTAGTAAACACATAAAGTCCATACACTATGCATTTGGGCATCGTTCAGAACACAAGTCTATACATTGGGTGCTGCATGCTCACCAAGTCCATACACCAGCAAGTCTGTACATCATTGTCGCATGCATACTAAGTCCATACACTGCTTTGTGACTTGCATGTGCACTCATCATCATTGTGCATACTTTGTTAAATGCATTCTGCACTACCCACTAGCAAGTCTGCACATTGTTTGCCCATTGCACACAGAGTCTGTACACTCGTCGGTGGCAAGTCTATACATTCTCGAACCAACTCTGTACGTCTCTCTACTATCCTCATATGTCAAGTCGGAACATCGTGTGCTTCATGCATTTAAAGTCTGTACAGCCCATGCTCAGGTTAAGTCTGTACAGGGTCTTGTTGCATCATGTGCTTCAAGCATTTACAAAGTTTGTACATTCGTAAAAGGCACGTCTGTGCATCCATTTTCAATGTACATACTTCACTGCATGCACACTGCATTGCACACGTTCAAAGTTTTTACATTCCTCAATAGCTTGTGCAATCCTTCAAAACAAGTCTGTGCATCGCCCTGTGTCATGCACGCACTCAAAGTCTATACATTCCTCAATGGCTTGTGCAACCCTTCAAAACAAAGGCTTGCTGCTTTACACGTGTCACGAGCGTGCATGACACAGGACGATGTACAGACTTTGTTTTGAAGGGTTGCACAAGCCATTGAGGAATGTATAGACTTTGAGTGCGTGCATGCTGCAAGGCAATGTATAGACTTGGTGTATGCAGCGATGTATAGACTTGATGCACGGACAATGCATGTGCTTGAACAAGTGGCGATGTATAGACTTTAGAGACGATGAATGAACAAGCCACCAATCGAGTGTACATACTTTGTTTGCATGTGACAACAATGTACAGACTTGATGTAATGATGCACGGACTCAATGCGTCAGAATGTAAAGACTTGTGTGTGCGGACAGACAATGTATAGACTTTAAATCAAGAGATGCACTGGCTATACAGACTTTGCATATGCATGGAGAGCAGACGATGTACATACTTTAAATGCATGAGAGACACTTGCACTGACTTCCTATATGCTCAAGCAGCACTTTCATTTAGACAGAGATGTTCATGATATACAATACTGACTCATAGTGTTTGCTATCATCAAAATCACAGGGGTACAACAATAGACTTGGGCATGGCACAAGCTGATGCTAAGTAAATTGGGATGCTACGAAGAGCAGAAATTATGAGAATGGCTCGGCCGGCCTAAGAGAGCAATTTAGATTGCCATCCTTCCAGTTTATGTTGAACTTTATCCACAATGTACTTGAAATCTGAGCACTTATATCTCCCTTTTTTAACTGGGATTCCCAAGTAGCTGAAGCCAACATATTGTATCTTGTATCCCATTTGCATTTGAATGGATAGCTTGAAAGAGAGGGGAGCTTTTCCTGAGACTAATATACTGCTCTTATTGGCATTCACCTGAACAGGAACAAAAGGGGACATCAACAAAATGGGGAAGAAGAAGACCCGGAGGTCCCACCGCCGGGTTGTGCAATTAGCCTCTCTCATTGGCCTCCCCTCTCTGCTTTGTGTAAAACGAAAAAGAAAGAGAGAAGAGAAAGAGAGAAAGAATAAAAAAAGAGGGAATCATAGCGCCACATCTCCAGGTCACGGGACCCTCTAGGCTGCCCCTTCCCTAGGTCGGCAGACCCAAACTCATTTAAATGAGAACATTCACCTCAAAAAAGAGGGACCCTCTGGGCTGCCTTCGCACTAAACAAACGAATCAACCAGATAAATAGATGAATAAAATTATTTTTTAAAATGTAGTGCGTCCACAGTAATAGTTGACTTATAGCAATAGGTAAATACTCCAAAAATTATGCTTGTGATTTCAAACTTTGTGGATTTTAATTGCATATAAATGTGTTTTTAGATCTGATTTTAACATAAATTTGATGTTGACCTGACTCAAAAATGTGGATTGTTTAGCTTTGATGTTCTTCATTTGACTATTTTTTTAAATTAGATATTATTTAGACGGATGTATGCAGAATGATAAGTGCGATGTTATTTAATTTTATGTTATATAAACACATGGGGTATTCCATGTGAGCTGAGGTGCGTGGGTGCGACCTAACATTACACGCACCTCATGAGAGCGTGTTAAACCCGTGTCAATGAACCTTCCCGTTCAAGACTTTGGGATTGATGTGTATGTTCTCATTTTTTTATGAGAATGTATATATCTACCTCAAAGTCTTGAATTGTCCCGTTTGGATAGTCTGTGAATGTTTGATCGCACTTAGATAGTCATTTACTATATGTGTTTGTATGGTTTGCTGAAAATGTCGGTTGCATCTCCTCACGCTTCTTCGATATACCTTTATTGATTTTGAGTGTTTTCTTAACCACTTACTTATAAGTGTTTAAGAAAATTTTAAAATCAATAAATATTTTTGGTATATCGGAGAAGTATGGGGAGATGCTGCCGAAATTTTTAGTAAATTATGCAACACATATAGTAATTGATTATGCGATCAAACCTTCATGGATGGGTTAAAAAGTGATAATCTAAATAATAGTCCTCATCCAACTACACATGGTCTGCGACCAACGATGTGAGGAATGGGTCGGGTTTATTTTCAAGAGTAATGATTTAAACACTACTTGTGTATTAACATTTATTGGGTGCAGGCGAAATGTTGACAGATCGTTCATGGATGTATCGTAGAATAGTTGACCGGGTGGTGTCGGATGATTTTAAGCATGGAGTTGAGAGTTTCATTCAGTTTGCATTGGGGAATCCAAACGCATCAATAGACCGCGACGGTCACATTCGTTGCCCTTGTTCAAGTTGTAGAAACTTGAGGTGGCATTCACCATGGGATGTGCAACATCATTTGTATAAGAAAGGATTTGTGGATGGTTATACGAATTGGACGTGTCATGGTGAGGAATTCTGGAGGTTTGAGCCTGACAATATTGCAACCAGAAGTTCTTACGTGGATATGGTTGTGGATGCAGCTGGTCCTAGTTTTAATGTTAATAGCGAACATGCATATATGGAAGAAGTGCTGAATAAGAGAGCCGGAATATTTTATCAATTACTTAGTGAATCTAATGAGCCACTTTGGGATGGTTGTGAAAAGCACACTCGGTTGTCTGCAGTGTCATAGTTGTTGAACTTAAAATCTGAATTTCACATCAGTGAGACTTGTTTTGACCATCTCCTCCTCTTGATCAAGAGTATGTTGCCTCGAGACGAGAAGTTGCCAGAAACTTATTATCGTGCAAAAAAGATGGTCAATGAGCTAGGACTTGGATATGTGAAAATAGATGCATGCCTGAATCATTGTATGTTATATTACAAAGATGATGCAGATAAGATATCATGTTCTATTTACGGCCATGACAGATTCAAACCTAAGGGAGGTGTCAATTCAAAGCGAAAAGATGTACCTTACAAGGCATTGCGATACTTCCCTCTTGTGCCTAGGCTACAGCAGCTGTATATGTCCTCAAAGACAGCTCTACATATGACATGGCACAGTGACAGAGTACGCCGTGCCGATGATATAATAAGTCATCCTGCCGATGGTGAAGCTTGGACCCACTTCAATCGTACTCATCTTACTTTCTCAAAAGAGCCACGTAATGTTAGGTTGGGTTTATGCACAGATGGTTTTAATCCAGTCGGTGGTTCAGTGGCATCTTATTCTTGCTGGCCAGTGTTCATGACACCGTACAACCTTCCACCAGACATGTGCATGAAGCGAGAAAATATATTTTTGTCTTTAGTAATTCCCGGTCCAAAAAGTCCCGGAAAAAATTTGGACATATATCTCAGGCCGTTGATTGATGAGCTCAATTTTTTATGGACTGATGGAGTCGTTACTTATGATGCACGTAGGAAGCAAAATTTTATTATGAAGGCTGCACTGATGTGGACAATAAGTGACTTCCCTGCATATGGAATGCTATCTGGTTGGAGCACACATGGGAGGTTAGCATGTCCCTACTATATGGAAGATACCAAATCATTTGTATTGAAACATGGTGGAAAAGCATGCTGGTTTGATTGCCATCGGCGGTTGCTACCAAGTGATCATCCTTTTTGAAGGTAAAAAGACTCTTTTAAAAAAATACTGTTGAAGTAGATGAAGCAGACTTGCAATGGGTGTCGGGTCGACATATGGCGACACGGGTGCAAAATTTACCAGATGTAGTACAATTGTTTGGTAGCACACGACAATTGAATAGTTTTGGAAAGGATCACAACTGGAACAAGAAAAGTATTTTTTGGGAATTGTCTTATTGGTCAACTCTTCTTGTATGACACAATCTAGATGTCATGCATATCGAGAAGAATTTTTTTGATAATGTGTTCAACACGGTCATGAATGTTAAAGGCAAAACAAAGGACAACGTCAAAGCGCGCATGGATTTAAAGATGCTTTGTAAACGTCCAGAACTGAAACTACAAAACATAAATGGAAGGGTTGTGTAGCCAAAAGTAACTTACGTGCTTAATGATACACAGATCAAGGAAGTGTGCCAGTGGGTGAAACAATTGAGATTTCCAGATGGATATGCATCCAACATAGCCCGTTGTGTGAATGTTAACGAGGGAAAAATATATGGTCTGAAAAGTCACGACTGTCATGTGTTCATGGAGAGGCTACTGCCCATTGCATTTCATGATTTGTTGCCGAAGCCTATATGGGGAGCACTGACCGAGCTGAGTCAGTTTTTCAAGATTTTATGTGCATCAGAACTCAGACTTCGGGACGTATAAACTCTTGAAGAAAATGTGGTCAAAACTATTTGCAAGTTAGAGAAGATATTTCTTCCGGCATTCTTTGATTCGATGGAGCACCTGGTCGTCCATCTGCCATACGAGGCTATTGTCGGAGGGCCAGTACAATTCCGATGGATGTATCTATTTGAGAGGTATGTGAGAATTTGATTGAAGACATACATGTTGTCCATGGTCGCTACATGTCATTGCCATCTGAATTGTTGTTGTAGGTGCATGCATGAATTGAAAATGAAAGTTCGCAACAAGGTAAAGGTGGAAGGTTCGATTGCTGAGGCATATGTTATTGAAGAAATTTCGAACTTCTATTCCATGTATTTTGAGCCAGATATTCAAACTCGTCATACTCGACCTCCACGTAATGATGATGGGGGAGTTGATGATTTGTCAGATAAGCTCTCTATATTTAAGCATCCTGGACGTGCTTTCGGATGTTGCTCGACCCGCACGCTCGAAGATAGAGAGTTGTACGCTGCTGAGATATATATTCTTCTGAATTGTACTGAGATTGAACCTTATGTTGAGTAAGTTCTTAACTCATATTTCCAGTAATGCCATAACTTGTTCATCCTTCTTCTGTAGTTCATTTAAAGTAGTAGTGTATTTATATTGCAGATAATTTGATTCAGGATTAGCATAAAAATGTCCAAATATCCAGGACATAGAGATTGAAAAAGAACGCGAGAAATTTTTTTCCAAATGGTTGAGATATCAAGTTAGTGTCGATCGTTCAATATATATGATTGCATTTACTAACGTTGACGTAATTGTTCAAAAATATTTAACTACTCTACTTTACATATAGGTTGAATAAGGTCTCATTAGTGATTAGAGAGTACAAGAGATAAGTTATGGCCCCTCCAATGTTGTACGTGCCTATCCAGGATATATTGTGAATGGATACAGATTTCATACGAGGGATTATGGACGAAGTAAGTCTACGATGAGCAGCGGCGTATCTGTTAAGGGAAGTGTATACAATGAAGTGGAATTAGACTACTATGGTATTCTTGAGGAAGTCATAGAACTTCAGTATTTGGGACGAGACAATCATGTATACCTATTTAAGTGTCATTGGTTTGATCCTAATTCAGTTCGACATGACACGTCTACTGGGATTGTCGATGTCAAACATAGGTACAAACTTAATACCTATGAACCGTTCATTTTAGCCGCACAAGCCCACCAAGTGTATTATTCAAGGTATCCATCGTCCAAGAATAAAGATTGGTGGGCAGTTTACAGGGTTAAAGCAAAATATTTTCCCACTTATGAGTTAAATATGAGTGAAAATGTCTCAGAGCTTGGCAGCGTCGAATATTTTCAATCAGATGAAGTTGGCTTTATCGGCTCCACACATGTTAATTTGGATGAATCTGATGAGCCACTGTCATTACAAAAGGAAGATGAAGTGGAAGAAATCGATCCGACGGAGTTAAATGTTCATGTTAGAGGGGAGGAGGAGTCAAATGAAGAGGAAGAGTTCGAATCTGATGAGACTACGATGGATGACGAAGATGATGATGATGAGCTAGATATATCAACATGAGGGAGCATGTTTTGATAATTTAGTAAGCTGATTCTTACTTTTTAAGCATAATTTTAAATAACAATTGTCTAACCTTATATAATTATGGATTAATATGTATTAATTGTTTTGTTATTAATAAGGAAATTGTGCGAGGAGGTCATACTAGGAATGGGAGGAGACAAGACAGTGAGAGAGGCGCTACTCCCTCCTTGTTAGCATCTTCTTCAGACACAGGTATATTTGATCCAAGTTAGCTATATAAATATTTTAATTATTTACTAACTTATAGGAATTGTTTTATAGGTCCAAGTGTCGGCTCACCACCACTTGTACAGACGCCACCACCACTTCCCGCTAGTGCCCTCCCACCACCTCCCGCTACAGATATATCTATGTTGCATTTTAAGTAACGTGCTGCATTTACTTATGGAAATTATTGCTTTCCCACCTATGTATTTCTTTGAATTTCCAGTAAAATATTCATTTATCTAATGTGAATTAATTCTTACAGGTCCTAGTGCCCTCCCACCACCTGTACCGACGCCACCCCCACCACCTCCCGCTACAGGTATATCTATGTTGCATTTTCAGTAACGTGTTGCATTTACTTATGGAAATTATTGCTTTACCACCTATGTATTTCTTTGAATTTCCAGCAAAATATTCATTTATCTAATGTGAATTAATTCTTACAGGTCCTAGTGCCCTCCCACCACCTGTACCGACGCCACCCCCACCACCTCCCATTACAGGTATATCTATGTTGCATTTTCAGTAACGTGTTGCATTTACTTATAGAAATTATTGCTTTCCCACCTATGTATTTCTTTGAATTTCTAATAAAATATTCATTTATCTAATGTGAATTAATTCTTACAGGTCCTAGTGCCCTCCCACCACCTGTACCGACACCACCCCCACCACCTCCCGCTACAGGTATATCTATGTTGCATTTTCAGTAACGTGTTGCATTTACTTATGGAAATTATTATTTTCCCACTTATGTATTTCTTTGAATTTCTAATAAAATAATCATTTATCTAATGTGAATTAATTCTTACAGGTCCTAGTGCCCTCCCATCACCTGCCGCTATAGGTATATCTATTTTAATTTTCAGTAACATGTTGCATTTACTTATGAAAATTAATACTTACAACCCTCCCACCACCTCTGACTTCTACAGGGCCCCACCCACCACTCAGCAGCCAGTTGACGATGCCAGCAGTCATCACGAGGGAGGCATTGTCCATGATGGACGTCGCCCCTGCTGGATCTCCGGGTATATTTATAAGGCTATTTTACATTCATTAATTATTAGCGGTAAGTTTCTAATATGAATACTTTGACATTTGCAATTGCAGGAAAAAATTAGAACCTTCCACTGTTGTCCATCATGCTATTAGCCTAGTAATGGCACATGTGCTCGGGCCACATTTGTCTTTCTAAGAATTTCCGATGGGCGTCCGCGATTCATTGTTCGACATGTTCTTAGTAAGTAACTATGTCATTTAATTCAAGTCTTTTCTAAACTCAATTCACAACAGTATATTAATTGTGAAGCTTAATTTATTTACAGCGGACTTATCGATTCACTGGTGGACATGATGCGGCACGATGTCGTTCTACCTGGGAGTCTACTGTGAAGACAAATTATCGAAGAGAGTATATGCGGCTCAGAAGAACGCCAAAAAAAATGCTGGTGGGAGTGAAGACCGACAGCTTGTTGTGTCCCTGAGGTCATTTGAGTCATTCTGTGGTTACTTGGGTCATTCGACATCATTCTATGGTCATATGAGTTCTGTGGTATTCTTGGTTTTGATAATGGCTAAACACTATTAGTCATTGATATCTTTCACTCTCATGTGACTGACATACGTGATGTTTTTGTTCATGACAGATATGCCAATGAATGAACAAGGAATCAAGTGGCAATGGCCAAGTGAAAGCTCATTGATCGCGCCCAAGCAAGGATGCAAATCTCATCTCTTTTACAAGCAAAAGTCGACATTTCATATCCGGCTCGTCACTCATCCAAGGTCAATGCACAAAGAAGTATAGCCAAGAGAATCCTAGGTTAAAGATTCAGTTGGTACTTTCTAGACCAACAAGGATGAAGTTACAAATATGCACGGGCTACTAATGGAGTTGAATGACGGAGCTGAAGCGGATAACGGACCGACCCGAGCAAGCCCGGGTTCTGCCCAGCTGGCGGTCGACCGCCAGCACAGGGGCGGTCGACCGCCCCAGCCAGCAGATGCCCGTCTGCAGTTCATTCAGCTGCAGGTCGACCGCCAGCCAGTAGCGGTCGACCGGCATTCCTAGTGATCATCCGTCAATAGTGTTTCTCAGTGGAGGTCGACCGCCAGAAGCCACAGGTCGACCGCCAGCCCTGATGCAGCCTTGTTTGACTTCGAACTCCACCTCGTGGCCAGCCCCTTTCCATAGATTTGTTTAATCAAACCTTACCTAATCTTCCATGATTTGTGGATCTGGTCTGGGGGGTGTCTATGGACCATTCAAAGTCTATAAAACTAACACTTGAGGGGTTAGAAACCCTAATGCTTCAAGGCTTCAAGAGAGATCAAGGGAGGCCATTTTCGAGACACTGTAGCACCTCCGTGAACAGTGTTTCGGGAAGAGTTCTTCATCCATTCCAAGGCATTCAAGTCCAGATCTGAAGCCATCTCAACCTCCAAGGAAGAAGAAGTAATCAAGGCTATCAAGGGTGATCTAAACTGCATCCTTCTCTTCTTCATCAACTCAAGAAGATCAAAAGGAAGATCAAAGCTCATACAACACTCTCTCCATCAACTCAAGGTGATTCAAGTTCATATCTCAATCCAGCAACCTCCAAGGAAGAGTAGAAGCAAGAAAGGCTAATAAGGGAGATCAAAGGAGGCTGCAAGGGTGTGTTCAAGGAAGAGAAGTTCGAGTACTATAACTGTGAAGAGTACTCCGGGAAGAAGTTCTTCATCAAATCTCCAAGTGATTCAAGCTACTTCAAGAGGAGATCAACTCCAAGCCAAGTGAAGCATCAGATTCAAGCTCCAGCAATCTCAGACAAGATCCTTTCTCTTTGAGCATATTTCATATCTTGTTTGAGTATTTACATATTTGTTCGTTTTCCATTTCATTCAAACATTTGGAACTGAAGATCGTCCCTACCGGTGGTTAGTAGGAAGGCAATCGGAAGTTGTCCGATCTGCGGTGTTGACGTCCCTACCGGTGGTTAGTAGGAAGGCAATCGGTGGTCTTTCCGATTTGCGGTTCAGTGCGTGGCACTAGTGGAGCCTCACCGGATTTGGTGAGGGGTGGACGTAGGACTGGGGATTCAATCCGAACCACCTTAAAATATTGTGTGTTGTGGTTTGTTTGTGTGATTGTTTTGTTCTAGATGCATGTTTAAGTTCTAATCGATATATTAGTAATCATCTTGCTAAGCAAATCGTTGTGTCCTTCGTTTAGCTAGTTATATTCCGCTGCGATTTGTTCTATCTAGCTATTTAGAGGGTTTCATTGCGAAAAGAGGGGCAGATCTATTCACCCCTCCCCTCTAGATCCGCTGTCCACTACACAACAAGTGGTATCAGAGCCTAATCTCTCATTATGGGGTCCAACGACCTTGAGGGAAATGGTGGATCAGCGTCCAAGGGTTTTCTACCCGAAGGACATGCTGTGAATAGGCCTCCTTACTTTACTGGAACTAACTATCCTTATTGGAAATATCGCATGTAGGTGTTCATTCGCGCCCAAGACTACGAACTTTGGCGAGTGATCAGCAAAGGTCCGTATGAGTTTACGGATAATGAGGACTTGTGGACCAAAGAACAGATAAGGCAATCCACTGTCAACTGGAATGCTAAACACATCATGCAATGCTCACTCCATCCAGTAGAATTCTCAAGAGTGGCTACCTGCGCATCTGCAAAACTAATGTGGGATAAGTTAGAGGTAATCTACGAAGGAACCTCTCAGGTACGAGAAACAAAAGCCAACATTCTAGTTTCTGAATATGAAATGTTCCGCATGAAGCCTGATGAGTCAATTCAAGATATGTATGCTCGATTGACTGTGCTTACTAATAGTTTAACTGATTTGGGAAAGAAATATTCAGAGCAAGAAATTGTAAGGAAAATTCTCATATCATTAACTCCAGCATGGCACACAAAGGCTACCGTAGTTGAAGAATCGAGAGATCTCGCAACTACCAAGGTAGATGAACTCATTGGGTCATTGATGACCTATGAGATCAACCTCAAGAACAAAGAGGCTGAGGCACCTAAGAAGAAGTCCCTAGCTCTTAAAGCATGACCCAGCGGTCATGGCTCCTCCGATGAAGGTGAGAATTCGGCAAGTGAGTAAGAAGAGGATGACGTAGCCATGCTCACTCGTAAGTTCAAAAAATTCCTGAGAAAGGAAGGTAAGAGCTTCATGAGAGGAAGGTCAAAGGTAAGAAATTGTTTCAAATATAATTCTGAAAACTCTAAGAAATCTGACAAAATCATTTGCTATTCTTGCAACAAACCAGGGCATTTCAAGAATGATTGTCCCGACAGATTCAGAAAAGCTGACAAATGGAAGGGTAAAAAGAAGAACAAGGCCATGGTGTCCACATGGAGCGATGAAGAGGAAAGTGATGACGGAACCAGCTCCTCGGACAAAGAAAAAGAAGATTTCTGCTTATGGCCAAAGTGATGAAGAAACTGAGATAAATTCTCCATTTGAAGATTATACAATTGATGATTGGGAGGATGCATATATACAACTCATGGAAAAATATGAAATGTACAAAAAGGAGAATAAATCATTGAAAAAGTAAATTAACTCATTTGTGCATGATCATAATATGAATGATAAGAATGCTCTACTTGAGACTGAAATTGAAGATCTTAAGAAAATGATTGAGGATTTGGAGGAATGAAGAAAAGAAATGGCTGACTTAGAAACTGAAAATGAGGATTTGAGAAATGAGATTGATAGCATGAAGCTCAAAATGTAAAGCTATGAAAAAGATAGTAAATTGAGTAATGAAAAGTATGAAGCTGTCAAACAAGTCAACATTCAACTTCTTCAAAATATTGAAAACCTACAAAAAGAGTTGAAGGATAAACAACAATCTTTAGAAAAGTTTGTGGATGGAAGAGAAAACCTAGATGCATTGCTAGGTACTAGAATGAACTTCAACAAGGAAGGGTTGGGTTTTGAACCAACAAACAAAGCTCAAAACTGTCACATTTGTTTCATCTTCCGAAGCTTCCACCTCAAACACAACTCCCACACAAAACCAGTAAAAATAAAAGGAGAAAGGGAAAGAAAAGATTGAAGAGGCAGTCACCAACACTCCCAAAAAGCCTGTCCAAAAACTTAAGAAAGGTCAACCTTCCGCGCAGCACAGGCCAACACCTCCTTGGCCGTTGCATGCTCAATCTTTCAGATATCACCATAACTGGATTGCACATTCATATAGGCCAACACCACCCTATTTATGGGGCAATTGTGATTCTTGTGTGCATCAATTTCCTAGGTGGTAAAATAATCACTTTCAACCCAAAACCAACCAACGTCCTAAATGGTTTAAGAAGCAAACTTCCTCAAACTTCCACAAAATCCAACAAAGAGCTTCTAAACAAAAAATGAATGTCAAGATGGAAAAGAAAAATGAAATCCCTGCTCTAAGCAAACAAAGCATGAATGTTAAGAAGGTTTGGATTCCAAAAGAAATGGTTTCATGTTTTGAAATTCTGAAAAGTCTGAAGGGACCCAAATTTGGTTGGGTTCCAAACACCATTGCTTAATTGCTTGTGCAGGAATGTCTTGCAGCCATGCATAACATGTGGTACCTTGATAGCGACTGTTCAAGACACATGACTGGAGACAAATCAAAATTTTATCTCTTGGAGGAAAAGGAAGGAGGATATGTCACATTTGGAGGAAACAATAAAGGAAAAATCATTGGAACAGGTAATGTAGGTAAGAACATCTCCAACTCCATTTGTAACGTGTTGTTAGTTGAAGGATTGAAATATAACCTACTTAGTATAAGTCAATTGTGTGATAAGGGTCACAAAGTGTTGTTTGACTCTCATGAATGTAGAATTCTTGAACCAAAATCTGACAAGGTAAAATTTTCTGGTAAGAGAGTTGACAATGTTTACATGATTGACTTGGATGATCCTGCTCATTTAAACCTTTGTCTTGCTGCACCAAAATCTGAAATTGCATGGTTATGGCATCGTAGACTAGGACATGCTAGTTACAATGTCTTGCATAAACTCTTGAAGCATTCAATGGTGAAAGGTTTGCCTGAACTATCCTTTAAACAAGAAAATAAATTGTGTGATGCATGTGTCCTAGGTAAACAAACTAGAAAATCATTCAAGGGAAGATCTGAAAATACATCATCCAAACCACTCGAGCTAATTCATATGGACCTGTTTGGCCCAACCAGAACTGCTAGCTTAAGTGGTAGAAAATATTGATATGTCTTGGTGGATGACTTTTCCAAGTTCACATGGGTTTTCTTTCTCACACACAAAAATGATGCTTTTGATGAGTTTCAGGCACTCTACATGAAGATAAAGCAGGACGGTGAGTTTAAAATTTCCAAGATTCAATCTGATCATGGTGGTGAATTTGAAAATGCTGATTTCTATAATCTTTACAGGGCTGAAGGCATTTCACACCGATTTTCTTCACCAAGAACCCCAGAGCAAAACGGTGTAGTTGAAAGGAGAAACCGAACACTTGTAGAGATGGCAAGAACCATGCTTGCTGAACGGCAACTTCCAAGGAGGTTTTGGGCTGAAGCGGTAAACTCGGCATGTTACATAATCAACCGCTCTATGATAAGGCCACACACCAAAAAGACTCCTTATGAGTTGCTGAAAGGTAAAAAGCCCTCTCTCTCACATATGAAAGTGTTTGGATCTAAATGTTTCATCCACAACAATGACAAAAGACATTTAGATAAATTCGAGCTCAAGAGCGATGAAGGTATATTTCTTGGATATTCTGATAGATCTAGGGCTTATAGAATTTATAACATTAAAAGTCAAACTGTGGAAGAATCACCCCATGTTTCCTTTGATGAATATCATGATTCTAACAATGATAACTCTTGCAGGAAAAACGATGAAGATGGAGAATTCCTGAGCATAAAGGACAAGAGTGATTCTCCACAAGAAGAAATAAAAGAAGATGGTGACCTAGCTGAATCAAGCAATCCAAGGGATCAAGCTCCAGGAGAAGGTAACGATTCTACAAATATTAGAATTCTTAAGGATCATCCCTTGGAGAATGTCATTGGTAGCTTGAATGACCCACCTAGAACAAGGTCACATTTCAAAATTGTGGAAGAATTAGATCAACTTGCTCTTGTCTCGCAGCATGAACCCAAAAATATTGATGAAGCATTAAAAGATGAGAACTGGATAAATTCCATGCAAGAAGAGTTAAACCAGTTTGAGAGAAACAGAGTTTGGCATCTTGTTCCTAGACCATCATCACAATCTATCATAGGCACTAAATGGGTTTTTAGGAATAAACTAAGTGAGGATGGCAAGATAATAAGAAACAAAGCTAGATTGGTGGCTCAAGGGTATAATCAAGAGTTTGGGGTAGACTTTGATGAATCTTATGCCCCAGTTGCTAGACTCGAAGCCATAAGAATTTTACTTGCCTTTGCATGCTCCCTTAGAATAAAGCTGTATCAAATGGATGTCAAAAGTGCTTTCTTAATGGCTTGATCAAAGAAGAAGTCTATGTTGAGCAGTCCCCTGGCTTTGAGAATTCTAACAATGCAGATTTTGTATACAAGCTAGACAGGGCGCTTTATGGACTGAAGCAAGCACCAAGAGCTTGGTATGAAAGGCTAAGCTCGTTCCTCATTGAAAAAGGGTACACACGAGGTAAGGTAGATCAAACACTTTTCACCAAGAAGCAAGGTAAGAACATCTTGATTGTTCAAATTTATGTTGATGACATTGTGTTTGGTTCTACAAAATCTGAAATGTGTGAGGAATTTGCTAACCTCATGACTAGCGAATTTGAGATGAGCCTACTGGTAGAACTTCAATTCTTTCTCGGTTTGCAGGTCAACCAAGGAGAAGATGGGTGCTTCATAAATCAATCCAAATACATCAAGGAGCTGCTGAAAAGATTTGACATGGCAAACAGCAAAATCATTGCAACTCCTATGAGCACCACAACATCACTGGATTCGGATGAAAATGGTAAACTAGTGGATGCAAAGATCTATAGAGGTATGATTGTCTCTTTACTTTATTTGACTGCATCTCGACCAGATATCCAGTTTAGTGTATGTCTTTGTGCTAGATTTCAAGCTAGTCCTAGAGAATCCCACTTGACTGCCGTCAAATGTATTCTTCGATATCTTGCCGGCACTCAAGATTTGGGATTATGGTATCCGTCATCATGTGATTTATCTCTTATATCTTATTCTGATGCGGACTATGCTGGATGCAAGCTGGATCGCAAAAGTACTAGTGACTATTTCAGTTTCTAGGCGGGTGTTTAGTTTCTTGGGCCTCCAAGAAACAACACTCTGTTGCCCTCTCAACTGTAGAGGCAGAATATGTTGCTGCAGGGAGCTGTGGCACCTAAGTGTTGTGGATTAAACACCAACTCCAAGACTACTTAGTGGATCTTTGTTGTGTCCCGATTCTGTGTGATAACACTAGTGCTATCAACCTTGCGAAAAATCCAGTCCAGCACTCTAGGACTAAGCATATTGAGATTAGGCATCACTTCATTAGAGAAGAGGTCGTTAAGAAAAACTTTGAACTACATTTCATTTATACTCTAAATCAAATTGCTGATATTTTCACCAAGCCCTTGTATAATGACAGGTTTTCAACACTCAGAAGGGAGCTTGGTCTTTGCCGACCTCAGGCCAATAAGAATTTGAAATGATGATCATGTTCAATTTAGTGTGTATTTTTGCAGATTGGTGTTTCATGAATTGTTGATATGTCAATATGTCATTTTGCATATGTGTCGCATTGCATGTAGATGCATAATAATGAATTGAGTTCATGTTCATAATGCTTTGCATGGTTTGTGTAGCATCATTCTTGTATGGCCATGGTATATCAAATGTTGATGTATGAAAAGGCAGGTTACGCTTGCCTAGAAACACTCAATATGCGTGAGGTTTCACCTCCGCAAAGTACCATATGTCAATGTCGCATATAGGCCATATAATAAGGGGGAGTTGTCCTTGTGCCGCATTCATGCATATGTTTCATCTTCATTCTGTGACATTTAATAAGTGTACAACCATGTGTTGGGTCATGCAGTTCATGTCTGCCACCTTCATGAGTGACTAGGTCAACCTCTCCTTGCCATTCGTCATTCCACTCAATTGCAAACATCACTCCTTCGTGCATTCACTGCATATCCTTAGGGGGAGTTTTGTTGATTCTCTTAACCTATTGTCATCTGTACTTCTTGGCTTACAGTCTGAATATGAGATCATGAGACTGACGAACATATGATGTAAGAGCTTTCTATTATATGCCCTAATGACTGTCCATTCAATGAAAAATTGTTCAGATTTAATGATTTCCTTGAAGTTCAGAAATATTTGTTATGAAATCATCTATGTTATGTGGTTTTAATAGACCTTAACTAGAGATTGCATATTGTGTTTTGCATGACTATCCTGATATCTGAACATCCAAACGTCTTGACAACCTTGGTGATACACTCAGGCTTAGTATTGTTTCTAAACATATTGATGAGCTGGAATTCCTGAAAATCATTTTGACAGAGCAATGATATTGTTGCACGGAGAAATGTGTCACGTCATCAAATCAAGTGATGAATGATATGTCATGATGTGCCTCTATTATCTCTGTCTTACTTATATTTGGACTCTAGGCAGAGCACTGGCATAATTGCTGAGAAATATATCTTCTCATCACAGAAATGAGATTGGATATGTCATGACGTGACTTTGCTATCTCTGTTCATTTTGAAGCATAACTGTCAGTCTTGCCAAATACCTAGGAACACTGGCGTCTAAACAACGTGTATTCTTACGGCTAGGAGACATGAACTAGACTTGATTGCTCGTATAAAGTGAGTCATGTACCTTCAAATACTAAAGATTTTGAAAATCAAAATATGCTACAATCATACAATTCCATGCTCTAGTCATGATTGTTTAGCCTCAATACTAGTTTTTGTGTTATTCCCTTTGTGGTTATTGAATATGGATCTATAGGCCAAGGGACGGTTAAACATTGCCATGTTATGTACCTTTGGTTCATTTCTATTAAATCTAGGATGTAGCTGCTTTTCGAACTCTGTTGATGAATTCGGATTTCATTAGATTTGAACTATATATGTTGCTCACGGTCTGTTTCAGGTTTGCATATAATGGCTTGCACTTCACTGCTTTCAGCTCTGGTCTTACAGATATTTCACTTTATCACTCCTTTTTGCTGTTGGCAAAGGGGGAGAACTCTTTGTGTGAGTCCTTTGTGGGGGATGTGTGAATGGTGTACGGGGTGAGTCCAAGGGGAGAGAATCCTTTGCATCTCATATGTGTATGTGATGGGGCTTGGGGCTTGCATAACAGGCTTGGGGTATGTGATGGGGCTTGGGGCTTGCATAACAGGCTTGGGGTATGCGATGGGGCTTGGGGCTTGCATAACAGGCTTACAGGCTTGGGGTATGTGACGGGGCTCGGGGCTTGCATAATAGGCTTGGGGCTTGCATAACTGCTAGCATTCATATTGCATAGCATTTATATCTACATTCATAATTGCATTCCCATGCTATTACTATCATGAATCTTGAGCTGCACATATTGCATTTGTTATAACTTGTGCCATTTTAGCCATTCATATCACATAATGACTCACAGTGTTGCCATCATCAAAAAGGGGGAGAATGTTGTGTCCCTGAGGTCATTTGAGTCATTTTGTGGTTACTTGGGTCATTCGACATCATTCTATGGTCATATGAGTTCTGTGGTATTCTTGGTTTTGATAATGGCTAAACACTATTAGTCATTGATATCTTTCACTCTCATGTGACTGACATACGTGCTGTTTTTGTTCATGACAGATATGTCAATGAATGAACAAGGAATCAAGTGGCAATGGCCAAAGTGAAAGCTCATTGATCGCGCCCAAGCAAGGATGCAAATCTCATCTCTTTTACAAGCAAAAGTCGACATTTCATATTCGGCTCGTCACTCATCCAAGGTCAATGCACAAAAAAGTATAGCCAAGAGAATCCTAGGTTAAAGATTCAGTTGGTACTTTCTAGACCAACAAGGATGAAGTTACAAATATGCACGGGCTGCTCATGGAGTTGAACGACGGAGCTGAAGCGGATAACGGATCGACCCGGGCAAGCCCGGGTTCTGCCCAGCTGGCGGTCGACCGCCAGCACAGGGGCGGTCGACCGCCCCAGCCAGTAGATGCCCATCTGCAGTTCATTCAGCTGCAGGTCGACCGCCAGCCAGTAGCGGTCGACCGGCATTCCCAATGATCATCCGTCAATAGTGTTTCTCAGTGGAGGTCGACCGCCAGAAGCCACAGGTCGACCGCCAGCCCCGATGCAGCCTTGTTTGACATCAAATTCCACCTCGTGGCCAGCCCCTTTCCATGGATTTGTTTAATCAAACCTTACATAATCTTCCATAATTTGTGGATCTGGTCTGGGGGGTGTCTATGGACCATTCAAAGTCTATAAAACCAACACTTGAGGGGTTAGAAACCCTAATGCTTCAAGGCTTCAAGAGAGATCAAGGGAGGCCATTTTCGAGACACTGTAGCACCTCCGTGAACAGTGTTTCGGGAAGAGTTCTTCATCCATTCCAAAGCATTCAAGTCCAGATCTGAAGCCATCTCAACCTCCAAGGAAGAAGAAGCAATCAAGGCTATCAAGGGTGATCTAAACTGCATCCTTCTTCTTCTTCATCAACTCAAGAAGATCAAAAGGAAGATCAAAGCTCATCCAACACTCTCTCCATCAACTCAAGGTGATTCAAGTTCATATCTCAATCCAGCAACCTCCAAGGAAGAGTAGAAGCAAGAAAGGCTAATAAGGGAGATCAAAGGAGGCTGCAAGGGTGTGTTCAAGGAAGAGAAGTTCGAGTACTGTAGCTGTGAACAGTACTCCGGGAAGAAGTTCTTCATCAAATCTCCAAGTGATTCAAGCTACTTCAAGAGGAGATCAACTCCAAGCCAAGTGAAGCATCAGATTCAAGCTCCAGCAATCTCAGACAAGATCCTTTCTCTTTGAGCATATTTCATATCTTGTTTGAGTATTTACATAATTATTCGTTTTCCATTTCATTCAAACATTTTGAACTGAAGATCGTCCCTACCGGTGGTTAGTAGGAAGACAATCGGAAGTTGTCCGATCTGCGGTATTGACGTCCCTACCGGTGGTTAGTAGGAAGGTAATCGGTGGTCTTTCCGATTTGCGGTTCAGTGCGTGGCACTAGTGGAGCCTCACCGGATTTGGTGAGGGGTGGACGTAGGACTGGGGATTCAGTCCGAACCACCTTAAAATACTGTGTGTTGTGGTTTGTTTGTGTGATTGTTTTGTTCTAGATGCATGCTTAAGTTCTAATCAATATATTAGTAATCATCTTGCTAAGCAATTGTTGTGTCCTTCGTTTAGCTAGTTATATTCCGCTGCGATTTATTCTATCTAGCTATTTAGAGGGTTTCATTGCGAAAAGAGAGGCAGATCTATTCACCCCTCCCCTCTAGATCCGCTGTCCACTACACAACACAGCTGTGGAAGGAGCACCGTCCTCTATGGATGAGGAAGGAGGATTGGGACATACTATGTGACAAATTTATCGACCCCAAGTGGATAGAAAAGTCCCAAAAAGCCAAATCAAATACGGCGTCACAGCCGGAGGCAAATTTGCATACATGTGGGTCCGTCTCTTTTGCGACTCATAAAAATAAAATGGTAAGTAATGTTTCAAATCTTCTTACATTTTATTAACATATATGACAATTTTTTACTATGAACTATATAACATGCTGTGGAGCTTAATCGAGCTCCGACGTTCCTCGAGGTGTTCGACAGAACACACAAAAATAAGGCGACATGTCAATTTGTGAGTACGGGAGCTCGTTCAGTAGCGGTAAGTTTATCTTCGTGTGCAACTTCTGCCGTTCATTTAAATCAGATTGAATCATATGAAATTGACTAATATTTTATTTTATTTGTAGGAAACATATAGCAGAGCTGTGATAGAGAAGTACGGGGAGGGAGAGGGGGAGCAGCCAGAGTTGGATCCAGCAGAATGGGTGGCCGCAACTAGTGTATCGAAGAAGGGCCGAATATATAGTTTTGGGGACAGCATGGACCCTTGCGCGGTGATATCATCGTGTGCGAGTTCGAACTCTGCCCAAACCAGTACTTCTGCCTTCAGTATACCTCAACCTGCCCCCAGTACTTCTGCTAGCGATGTCAGAGACATCGTCCGATCGGAGATGCCTAGCCAGATTTTTGATTTGCAACTGCAGATGCAGCGGCAGTTCCGAGAGGAGATGTCTACCCAGCAGGAAACCATGTTGCAGGCACTCACTGGCCTGCTCTCCCAAGCGGGAATTCTCCCTCATGCATCCACCACCACGGCACAAGCGACACAGGTGATTCTTTTCCATGAGTCTTTTCTATGAGTTCAGTTTATATGAGTTCAGTTTGGCACTTAGTTTAAAATCAAAGCAGTCGGGGTCCGGGGGTCCAGAATGCGAAATACTGATCCGATCGGCATTCCGATCGTTCCAACACGACCTGGGAGGTAGACGTGACTTGTCAGAGCTGACGGATTCCAAATCAGACATCCGATTTGAGCCCGACGCTCAAAAGTGCATTTTGTAAATGCACTTGGTTTAAAATCAAAAAAGTCGAAGTCCGGGGGTCCAGAATGCAAAATACTGATCCGATCGGCATTCCGACCGTTCCAACACGACTTGGGAGGTAGACGTGACTTGTCAGAGCTGACGGATTCCAAATTGGACATCCGGTTTGAGCCCGACGCTCAAAAGTGTATTTTGTAAATGCACTTGGTTTAAAATCAAAGCAGGCGGGGTCCGGGGGTCCAGAATGTGAAATACTGATCCGATCGGAATTTTGACTATTCCAACACTACCTGCGAGGTAGACGTGACTTGTCAGAGCTGACGGATTCCAAATCGGACATCCGGTTTGAGCCCGACGCTCAAAAGTGCATTTTGTAAATGCACTTGGTTTAAAATCAAAAAAGTCAGGGTCCGGGGGTCCAGAATGTGAAATACTGATCCGATCTACATTCCGATCATTCCAGCACGACCTGGGAGGTAGACGTGACTTGTCAGAGCTGACGGATTCTAAATCGGACATCCGGTTTGAGCCTGACGCTTAAAAGTGTATTTTGTAAATGCACTTGGTTTAAAATCAAAAATGTCGGGGTCCGGGGGTCCAGAATGCAATATACTTATCCGATCGGTATTTCGACCATTCCAACACGACCTAGGAGGTAGACGTGACTTGTCAGAGCTGACGGATTCCAAATCGGACATCCAGTTTGAGCCCGACGCTCAAAAGTGTATTGTAAATGCACTTTGTTTAAAATCAAAGCAGTCGGGGTCCGAGGGTCCAGAATGTGAAATACTGATCCGATCGGCATTCTAATCATTCCAACACGACCTGGGAGTTAGACGTGACTTGTCAGAGCTGACGGATTCCAAATCGGACATCCGGTTTGAGCCCGACGCTCAAAAGTACATTTTGTAAATGCACTTGGTTTAAAATCAAAAAAGTCAGGGTCCGAGGGTCCAGAATGTGAAATACTGATCCGATCGGCATTCTGACCGTTCCAACATGACCTGGGAGGTAGACGTGACTTGTCAGAGTTGACGGATTCCAAATCGGACATCCGGTTTGAGCCCGACGCTCAAAAGTGCATTTTGTAAATGCACTTGGTTTAAAATCAAAAAAGTCGGGGTCTAGGGGTCCAGAATGCGAAATACTGATCCGATCGGCATTCCGACCGTTCCAACACGACCTGAGAGGTAGACGTGACTTTTCAGAGCTGACGGATTCCAAATCGGACATCCGGTTTGAGCCCGACGCTCAAAAGTGTATTTTGTAAATGCACTTGGTTTAAAATCAAAGCAGTCGGGGTCCGGGGGTCCAAAATGCGAAATACTAATCTGATCGGCATTCCGACCATTCCAACACGACCTGGGAGGTAGACGTGACTTGTCAGAGCTGACGGATTCCAAACCGGACATCCGGTTTGAGCCCGACGCTCAAAAGTGCATCTTGTAAATGCACTTGGTTTAAAATCAAAGTAGTCGGGGTCCGGGGGTCCAGAATGTGAAATACTGATCCGATCGACATAACAATCATTCCAACATGATCTTGGAGGTAGACGTGACTTGTCAGAGTTGACGGATTCTAAATCGGACATCCGGTTTGAGCCCGACGCTCAAAAGTGCATTTTGTAAATGCACTTGATTTAAAATCAAAAAAGTCAGGGTCCAGGGGTCCAGAATGCGAAATACTGATCCGATCGGCATTCCGACCATTCCAACACGACCTGGGAGGTAGACGTGACTTGTCAGAGTTGACGGATTCCAAATATGACATCCAGTTTGAGCCCGACGCTCAAAGGTGCATTTTGTAAATGCACTTGGTTTAAAATCAGAAAAGTCAGGGTCCGGGGGTCCAGAATGCGAAATACTGATCCGATCGGCATTCCGATCATTCCAACACGACTTGAGAGGTAGACGTGACTTGTCAGAGCTGACGGATTCTAAATCGGACATCCGGTTTGAGTCCGACGCTCAAAAGTGTATTTTGTAAATGCACTTGATTTAAAATTAAAGCAGTTGGGGTCCAGAATATGAAATACTGATCCGATCGGCATTCTGATTATTCTAACATGACCTGGGAGGTAGACATGACTTGTCAGAGCTGACGGAATCTAAATCGGACATCCGGTTTGAGCCCGACGCTCAAAAGTGCATTTTGTAAATGCACTTGGTTTAAAATCAAAAAAGTCGGGGTCCGGGGATCCAGAATGCGAAATACTGATCCGATCGGTATTCCGACCATTCCAACACAACCTAGGAGGTAGACATAACTTTTCAGAGCTGACGGATTCCAAATCGAACATCCGGTTTGAGCCCGACGCTCAAAAGTGTATTTTGTAAATGCACTTGGTTTAAAATCAAAGCAGTCGGGGTCCGGGGGTCCAGAATGTGAAATACTGATCCGATCGGCATTCCAACCATTCCAACACGACTTGGGAGGTAGACGTGACTTGTCAGAGCTGACGGATTCCAAATCGGACATCCGGTTTGAGCCCGACGCTCAAAAGTGTATTTTGTAAATGCACTTGGTTTAAAATCAAAGCAGTCGGGGTCCGGGGGTCCAGAATGTGAAATACTGATCCGATCGGCATTCCGATCATTCCAACACGACCTGGGAGATAGACGTGACTTGTCAGAGCTGACGGATTCCAAATCGGACATCTGGTTTGAGCCCGACGCTCAAAAGTGCATTTTGTAAATGCACTTGGTTTAAAATCAAAAGAGTCGGGGTCCGGGGGTCCAGAATGCGAAATACTGATCCGATCGGCATTCCGACCATTCCAACACGACCTGGGAGGTAGACGTGACTTGTCGGAGCTGACGGATTCCAAATCGGACATCCGGTTTGAGCCCGACGCTCAAAAGTGCATTTTGTAAATGCACTTGGTTTAAAATCAAAAAAGTCGGGGTCCGGGGGTCCAGGATACGAAATACTGATCCGATCAGCATTCCGACCATTCCAACACAATCTGGGAGATAGACGTGACTTGTCAGAGCTGACGGATTCCAAGTCGGAGATCCGGTTTGAGCCCGACGCTCAAAAGTGTATTTTGTAAATGCACTTAGTTTAAAATCAAAGCAGTCGGGGTCCGGGGGTCCAGAATGTGAAATACTGATCTGATTGGCATTTCGACCATTCCAACACGACCTGGGAGGTAGACGTGACTTGTCAGAGCTGACGGATTCCAAATCGGACATCCGGTTTGAGCCCGATGCTCAAAAGTGTATTTTGTAAATGCACTTGGTTTAAAATCAAAGCAGTCGGGGTTCGGGGGTCCAGAATGTGAAATACTGATCCGATCGACATTTCGATCGTTCCAACACGACCTGGGAGGTAGACGTGACTTGTCAGAGCTGACGGATTCTAAATCGGACATCCGGTTTGAGCCCGACGCTCAAAAGTGCATTTTGTAAATGCACTTGGTTTAAAATCAAAAAAGTCGGGGTCCGGGGGTCCAGAATGCGAAATACTGATCCGATCGATATTCCGACCATTCCAACACGACCTGAGAGGTAGACGTGACTTGTCAGAGCTGACGGATTGTAAATCGGACATCCGGTTTGAGCCCGACGCTCAAAAGTGCATTTTGTAAATGCACTTAGTTTAAAATAAAAAATGTCAGGGTCCGGGGGTCCAGAATGTGAAATACTGATCCGATCGGCATTCCGATCGTTCCAACACGACCTGGGAGGTAAACGTGACTTGTCAGAGCTGACGGATTCTGAATCAGACATCCGGTTTGAGCCCGACGCTCAAAAGTGTATTTTGTAAATGCACTTGGTTTAAAATCAAAGCAGTCGTGGTCCGGGGGTTTAGAATGTGAAATACTGATCCGATCGGCATTCCGATCATTCCAACACGACCTGGGAGGTAGACGTGACCTGTCAGAGCTAACGGATTCCAAATCGGACATCCGGTTTGAGCGCGACGCTCAAAAGTGCATTTTGTAAATGCACTTGGTTTAAAATCAAAAAAGTCGGGGTCCGGGGGTCCAGAATGCGAAATACTGATCCGATCGCATTCCGACCGTTCCAACACGACCTGAGAGGTAGACGTGACTTGTCAGAGCTGACGGATTCTAAATCGGACATCCGGTTTGAGCCCCATGCTAAAATAACTCAATTCAAAACTATGTTAGTTTTCAAAACTTAGTTTAGAATAATTCAAAAAAGTAGGTTCTACAATTGATATCTTTACAGTCATCGATTTGATATTATGTTTAATTTAAATTCATGTAATCTAATAAAATATTTAATTTATCTTTATACTAATTTTTTTATCTATGTATGTTTTTTTAATATAGGACGATCCTTCTGCGAGCGGTACCGGAGGGGATGAGCAGGGCGGGGGGGGATGAAGATATGGACGATCTGGACGATATTTGTTGATTTTGTTGTATTTTTTTATGTAATGTTGATGAGTTTATTATGTTATTTGGTGTAATTTTAATTAAATTTGATTTTTTTATTTTTGTTCGTACGTATTTTTTGTTTTCGGTGATTTTGTAAACAGGTTTTTAATACAATTTTTTTGTTTTAAAAAAAGATGAAAATATATTTCGGATGGCTTTTGAGATGGATCCGTCTCAAATTTGAGACGGATTTAAGGACACAAATTAGGCTGTCTCAAATTGAAGATGGAATTTCACAGAAATTACAGACAGGTAGTTAGACGGAATTTAATTCCGTCTCAATTACCGTGGGTAATTTGCGACGGAAATAACGACGGAAAATAGTTGCGTCGGAAAAGTTGAGATGGATATTTAGACGGAATTATTTCGTCGCAAAATTCAGACGGATTTAAAGACGGAACTTTCCGTCCGAAATTGTTTCATTACCGACGAAATTTGCGACGGATTTTTATGCCGTCTGAAATTTAGGACGAAATAAAATCCGTCGGTTATTTGTGACTCTTTTTTTAAGACGGCCCTCTTCCGTCCCAACTCCGTCGCAAATCCGTCGCAAAATCGATTAGCGACAGATTTTGCGACGGAATTGGGACGGAAGAGGGCCGTCACTAAAACCGCATTTTCTTGTAGTGCACGTGTGCACACACAGACCATGCGTCCTAGGTCTGGTCCTCTCACCATTTTTCCCCTGTAGCCGGACTCTGGCTAACGACGAGGGGCCCAACGGAAACCAGTCCACAAACCGTCTCTAAGGGTAGCCTCTCCACCACTCCCTGGTGGGACCACACGCGTGTAAGCAGGCTACGACTAGTGGAGGGTCACTGAAGGAGTAGACTCTCAAGTCAACGAAAAACTACGTCCGTATCCGACGATGTACGGGGACCGCCCCACGTACCGGCACCGTCGCACGGTGACCATGGTCGATCAAGAAAACAGGACTGCGAACCGCTCGGGGCAGTCCAAGCCTGACGGTCTACCCCAGACGCGTCACAGGTACCTGACGGTCTAGGCAGGACCGTCACAGGAAGCCGGACGGTCCAGGCTGGACCGTCACAGCACCCTGACGGTCTAACCAAGGGCCGTCACACTCCCAGTGCGAAACAGGGTGTAACGCACCTGCCCTGGTGCGTTACAGGCTGTGACGCCCCTACGCAGGCGCGTCACAGGGTGTGACGGTCCACACCTGGAGCGTCACACCGACTGGGGGTTCAAACGCTCAAAAACGCTCTGACGCACCCACCCTGGGCCGTCACAAGGATGTGACGCGCCAGGCCTGGTGCGTCACATGCATTGAACCCCAACGGTCAAAAACAACGGTCACATGCCAACGGCCAGAAGCCTCTGACGGCCCAACCCAGGCGCGTCACACGCCTGTGGCGGTCTATCGTGGGACCGTCACAGTCCCAGACCCCAGTTGGCAACACAAAGGGGCTGTAACGCTCCTCCTAGGGCGCGTTACAAGGTGTGACGGTCCCTGGAAGGACCGCCACACCCTCCCGAGGGTGAAACGGCGGGAAAAACACAAAAACCCAACCACGCCCCCATACCTCCACCGGAGAGGGGGAAATCAAAGGGGAAGACCCCTGGGGACCCCTAGCATGATACTAGGCCATCAAAATGTGAAATCGCGGGCTAAAACCATAAATCGGGCAAGCTCTCCCCAAATCATGGAAAACCCCAAACCCGCTCAATCAAGCCCCTCTCGGCCTCCCCACGGCCTATAAACCATGGAAAAGAACGACAAGGAGCTAGGAACGTCACCCTACCTCAATGGAACAAATGCTCCGCCGGATCGTCCGTGAACCGCGAAGAACGCTTTAGAAAACCTCGCCTCTTCACGCTTCCCACGCTCGCCGCACGCCCACGAGATCACCTCGCCACCACCCACGTCGTCGCGCCGTCGCCCCGCCGCCGTCTGCAGCCGGAAGGGAGCTCGCCGCGCTCGAACGGGAGGAAGAGAGGGAGAGAGGGGGCCGCGATGGGGAGAAACAGAGGAGGAAGAAGAAGAGGAAAGAGAAGGTGGGGGAGAGAGAGAAAATAGGGGGGTATTTATAGGAAAATCCAAAAATTCCAAAAAATACCGAAAAATTAAAAAATATATTTTCGGGATCCTCAGAATGCACCGATCGCAACGGTACCACTCGTGCCTAGGTGAACGGCCCGGTTCACCCGCAGCGAGGTTCCGAAGGAATTACCAAAACACACACCGGAAATCGGAAAACACGCGCGAAAAAGTCACGGAACGCTTCCGGACCTCCGAAACAACTCTGGATCGCGCCGATCCGAACACGAAAGATGCCCGAAATGAAATTTCAGACACAACGGAGCTGGACACTCCAAGAAACCAGATCTGAGACCCACGAAGAGGGATCCGAAAGGTCTGGGACATTACATGCCACCTCCACCACAGTTCCATTATGGGGAGTCCTCCACTCAGGGTGCCGGACAACCTTCGTGGGTAGATTATGAGACTTCTGATAGTCGTTTTTCTGGATTGGAAACTCGTATGGATGCCCTTGTGGAGCAAGTCTTGGACTGCCTAGACACCTTTATCACCACGATGACTGGTTGGATGGATACTCTTTCCCAAGCTTTGGACAACCTTTCTACCCACATGGCCACTCTCACCGCCAGCTATGAGGAGACCCACCAGGCCTTCCGTACCACCAACCGGACTTTTCTCCACATTGATCGCCAACTGGAACATCAGGATCTCCTTCTGCACTCTTTTGAAAGCCGCATTCCTCCGCCTCCCGCTGAACCTTCTCATGATACTAATGCCTCAGAGGATTCTGCTCCACCTCCTTAGTGACTGACCTTTCGGTCCTTCAGTGTCACATTGGTCTACTCTTCTTATATCCCATCCCCTCTTTTGATGATGCCAACGGGGGAGAAGTAGTTAGTATAGGTTTATGGTTTATATATCTTATGCATGATGTATGTCTGTATGCGAGTTTGCCATTAGGCATTTGAGAGCCATTTGTTGTTTTTGCATTTGAGTCTTGCAACCATGTATCAGGAGTCAATGTTGAGTCTATGTTGTTTGTCAAATCATTTGTCAAAAGTTCATGCACTGTGTAATGAAAACCTTAAGGAATGAAAAGCACTTGGTTATGGCACGGCTATTGATTTCCATTTCACTTCTTCATTCGGAGTTAGTAAATATAAATGAGTGAATGGTTTGCATTGGTTTGGCTTGATGAACTGTTTGTAAATGGATTGATTGCCTTGCGAATCGTTTGTTTTGTCTATCCTCCAATCAGTTCTATGTATCTTAAATGGTGTTGGATGAAAGACAGGTTAGCCCGTCTGCAATCCCTCACTATGCGTGAGTGTAAACTCGGCCTCGTACAAGAACCGTGTGAGAAATTGCAAGGATATAATGAGTTCATTTCAAGGTTCCAAATTTGCTTAAAGGCACGCCAATGCACTTATTGATCTAGATTTTTGTCATCATCAAAAAGGGGGAGATTGTTGAATATCTCCAAGTGACTTTGATGGTAACAAAACCTTAGACTTGGTTTCCATCTCGTGCCGTGCCTAAGTGCTCAAGAGCGAGCATTGCACGTAATTAAGGCTAATTTTCATCATGTCGAATGCTCAAATGTTTAAAACTTTCAAAATGCATAAACTGAGCGAAATGAACCCCAAATGAATGTTAAAGTTATTCAAACACAAGGCCTTGTTATATGGACATGTTTTATTGGGCTAACACATTTGTTTTGCAGAGAAAACATAGTTCGGTCGACCAATGAGACTGGTTCGGTCGACCAAATTCTCCAGCAACCAAGGGACTGAACTCTGACAGAGTTCGATCGACCAAAATGGAGATTTCGGTCGATCGATTCTCCTAGTGTTGGAAGCTCTGAGATTTCTTAGAGTTCGATCGACCGACCGGAATTTTTGGTTGACTGAACTGTTCGAGGCAGCTTTTGTTGACTTTCCTTTTCACCAACGTGGGCAGCCTTCTCTTTAGGACTTTTGAGTCCCAAAGCCTCCAGACATGCCAAGAATTGTGGATCTATGCCTTGGCATGTCCCTTGACCATCCAAGTGTTATAAAAGCATCTCTTTGAGCCAAGAAACCCTACTTACTCAAGGGAGATCAAAGGAGGCTACCAAGGGGAGAAAGAAGGCTGTTGCTACACCTGCGTGAACAGTGCTCCGTGCAGGGATTCTTCATCCAGCTCCAAGCTTTTCAGGATCTATCTGAAGCCATTCAAGTGGAAATCAAGTAGAGATTCAAGCTTCATCCAAAATCTGCATCACCTACTTAGGGGGAGCTTAAATCAGAATTTTTCTTTTGTGTTTCTCCTTCCAAATTCTTCAAGTTTCAAGTGTGTGCTATTTGTAATCTCTAAACATTCGTGTGCTTGTGGATCTACCCAGATCCGTATGTGTGTGTGGTTTCTTTCAGATTCGTGTGTGTTTCGGTGCACTTGCACCTTCGTGGGAGTTCTGAACTCCTTACGAGTGTGTGTGTGTTGATCTTGTAATCCTTTACAAGATAGTGTGTGAATCCTCACAGATTATGAGGGGTGGACGTAGGTTGCCGTTGTTACATCCGAACCACCTAAAAATTACTGTCTATTGTGTCGTTTGATCCTTTTCTCCTATCCCCAGTCTGTGCGAGCACACACGTAGATTATTTCTCTTGTATCTCTTCATCTAGATCTAACATAATTTATCACTTTCACATTAGATCTTTGGTATATCAAAAGATGGGTTCGGATTGACAAGGCTAACCTTGTCAGGAAGAAAACACCTTGAGTGAGCAGTATCTTCGGATTTACACCTCCGCTATAGTACCAAGAATCTACTGTGTGTGATAGGTTTTGATAGTTCTAATTGATAATTCAACAAATCTAAGTTTCTAAAGGATTGTTTCATCGTATCTGTTTAAATCAGCAAAAGTTTCTTAAAATTTATAATCACCCAATTCACCCCCCCTCTTGGGTGTCATTGATCGTGGGATTTCATCTCACACACACACACAAGACTGCCACTCTCTCTCGTCCCCGAGACTCATCTCTCTCTCTTCTTGATTGTTGTAGGGAAAGGATGGAATCTAATCATAACATTTGTCAAATAAGTCTATTTAGATTTTAGAAAATATGTTAATCTTGTCAAACAATGAGTAACTAATTTACATCTCTTCTAAAAATTATGTTAAAACTCATATGGAATAAATTTCGAGAGAGAAATAACTTATAAGAACTATTTCCAAACGTCCTAATAAGAGAAGGATCGGTAAAAATGACTCTCACGTGAGAGTCTAGAGCTTACAAATTATATCTTTTGAAGAACCTATTTTGGTAGATAAAACAACTGATCATATGAGAGGATTCAACCACATGTTCCCTCGCAAGGAGGGGTTGGGAAAGCACCTGATTTTACATTCAATCTTCGAGAGATAAGGTATACGATTTCCTAATTAAACATTTGTATAAAAAAAATTTGAGAGCGGACGTGTTATTATATTTCAACTCAAGCAGTTCATATTCCTTGTTAACAAAATAAAAAAAAATATTCAACCACATAGTAAGATCGACGGGGTCACCTCGGATGACGACCAAATTTAGGATCGATCAGTATGACATCTATCAACTGATCAGTGACAAGTAAATTCGATGTCTCCCAGAATAGTTGCACGTTCAAAAAAGATAGTTAAGTATGTGATTAAGTGGAGAGAGTCATTATGTTCTTAATTTATTTTAGAGTTTTTTACATAGAAACTATTGTTAGATGTGAATTTATAAAAAAATCATCCCTGGAAATGCATTAATATACGTATCACTATGTAAACTCTAATTGTGCAAAACTACCATCCTAGTTAACTTCCGTCGACGGAAAGATGAATATTCTATATAGATTCTGTTATTCTCATCCGTTAGATGTAAAATGACAAAAATACCCTTAGAGAGAGAGAGTGAGAGAGAGAGAGAGGGACCTATTCGCGACAGCGTCCCCCAATGCCGTGGCGCCAGGTAAGCTCCACCCCACGCCCCCTCCCGACTGGCCACACAAAAGTGGGGGGGATCCTTTGGCAAGGGAGCCACCTGCAGCGGAACCTGCTGCAAACTTAGTAGATGGGCCAAGAGGAGCCCCAGCATGCGGAGGCCTGGGGAGGATGCCATGGCCCGCAGCACTGGCGGAGGTGCAAGGACCGGCAACACCGGCGGAGGACGACATGGGGGCAGCCACCGGAACTGAGGAAGGATCCACACCTGGCAGGAGCTTAAGGGGCTCAGCGGCGGCACATCCAAGAGCACAGGGGGGCGGAGGCAGATCAACGGCGGAGCAGGAAGGTGGACAAATAGCAGGAACCAAAAACAGAGCATTGTGCCCCACCGCTGTCCCATCATGGGCAAGGGTGGGCAGGAGTGAAGATGCAGCAGCAAAACCGACGGGGGGATGGGCAGGGGAGCTGCCTGCAGCATCAGCAGAAGAGGCGGAGGTTGGCGGAGGTCCGTGAGTGCCGGCTGAAGACGACGAACTGCCTGGGAGAAGCCCAGCTCCAGCAACGACACCGTCTGCAGTAGGAGGGAGACGGTCCCCCACTAGCGCACATCCATGGCGACGAACGGTGGACGGAACCAAAGGCGCATCAGCCTGATCTACGGGGGGAGGTGCAGTGGAGCTGCCACAGCCAACCACCGACGCCGGAGGGGCAGGTGCAGGCACAGCGACCGGAAGAAAGGTAGAGGGGGGACTGGACAACGGGTGGCCGGCGGTTGAGACGGGCAACAGAAGATGAACAGAGGATAGCAGAGGCGGGGGCAAATCACCACCGATCGCAAGCGCTCCCTCTCTTCATTTTTCTCTCCCTCACCGGCTCACCACACACCGCACCACCGTCGCCCTCCCCATCTCACCGCACCACCGCAGCGTCTCCACCCGGCCGACCCTCCCATCTCCTCTCTCTTCTCGCCCTCTCACCCACGCTCTTCCTCTCACAACCCAACACCGGCTCCTCCTCCCTCCGGCCACCACCACCGACCGCAAGCGCTCCCTCTCTTCATTTTTCTCTCCCTCACCGGCTCACCACACACCGCACCACCGTCGCCCTCCCCATCTCACCGCACCATCGTCGCCGGCCTCATCTGCATGCAACCACCCCATTCTCCCCTCTCCCTTCTCTGCCGCGCGAACCCACACAGGCCGCACCCACCCTCCTCCTCTGTTGGGATACCCTCTCCCACTCTATCCCCATCTCTTTTCACCGCCACCGCCACGAACCTCTCTCACCCTCTCACTCTTCACACCTCGCCGCCCCCTCACCAGCACCTGTCTTCCCGTCGCCAGCACCCCCTCCGGTCATCACCCCCGACCACCGCGAACCACCCCACTCCCTCTCCCTACACACCCTCCTCCACCGCGGCTAACTAACCCCCCTCTCCTTCTCTCTCTAACCTGCCATACCCATCACCTTGCGCTGCCCTCCCATCTCCCTCTCCTTTGTTGACCATCTCCACCCTCCACGTTGCCTGCGCCCTCGCCACCGCTGCCGCCTCACCCCAGTCACCACCGCGGGGCCCCTCTGCCACATCTCTTCTCTGCCATGTCCTCCGCCGCACCCGAGGACGATGATAGTGGCGGAGGGCGGTGGAGTCGGTAGTGGGGGGGGGAGGGCTACTCCGGCGAGGGGGGGGGGTGTTTACGTCGGGAGGGAGGGGAGGGGTGTTAAAATATATTTTTATTTTATTTTATTTTATTTTAACTAGGGATATCTCGGTCTTTTCTCATGTTGGGTTTAGATTAACCATGATTAAATTCTCGAGTAATAACAGATGGTTATAGAGATGATATTTTTGCACAATTAGAGTTTATAGAGTGATATACCTGCTAATGTATTTTTAAGAGTAGTTTTTTTGTAAATTCATATCCAACAATGATTTTCATGGAAAAAATCCTTTATTTTACTCACGGGTCGACGTTACACTATTCAAAAGTTGATTTGAACATGAGAAGCCCGGCGGGTGAAGATCGAATCTCATGACATCGAGGCCTCGGATTCAACTGCCAAAAGTTGTTTGCTGGGTTTAAACTTAATCCCAACGTAATCTCGGTAAATTTAAATACTAGTTTGTTGTTCGATTCTATATTATAGGAAAAAAATATGAACACAGTTGCCCAAAACAGAGTCGAGATGGTGACACGAGAGAGGCATGTGATGGAGGTGGAGGTGGATGATGCAAATAAACATTAAATGGTGTTAGGATCCGTTTCGTACGAACCCAATCAACGGCCAATCGGCCACCGGCATTATTGTTGGTGGGTGAGGAGTCCAAAGCGTCGGCAATTTTCTCGGTCGCTGTCATGGACGATTTAAAATAACTGTTAAAGCGAAGCAGACTTGATGATTCGGTAGCTCCGGTACACCTGCCGGGTACCAAACTTCCTAACTAGGGCCTCCACCCTCTCTCTGATTTTTATTTTTATTTTATGCTCTTTGCTGCCATTAATAAAGTTTTAGAGCCTGCCAACTAATACATAATTCCATTTTACCCTTTTCGAGGGATCAAGAAATCATGTGTTAGGCATCTACCTGCGAGTTTACGATTCCATAGCATTAAAACTTTTCTCGTTAAAAAAAGGATTTTGACATTAGTTTTTTTTTTTTAATTTTTGCGATGTTAGATTTACAAAAGGAGCTAGGAGTTATTTTTATTAATTTGTGAGATCTATACCCCTTGCGATTCCTGAAGATGGGGAGACCTGTGGAGGGGAATTATCTGAATCTAACTCTCTTAGGCTGCGTTTGACAAGTAGAGATTCCGATGATTAAAATTTCTCGATATAAAATAATTTTTATCAAATATATTTTTGAGTCTATTGGTTTGAGTGTCGAGTAAATTTTCAACGATGAAAGAGTTAGATACAGAGTAAGTGAGAGAAAGAAAGTCGACGAAATAGGTTTGAGATGAATTTTACATGGACAAAGTAGATTATGCAGTTGAAATGATATTAGAGTGTTCAAACGTGTGAATGATAAATACTTAAAAAGTTAAATGTGAGGACATAATTATAAATCATCTATCCTAATCATTTCACCGCATTCAATATATTTTCACATTTCAAAAAGTTACCCGACAAAGTCTCCCGTTCCCCCGTGCACCGCCATAACTCAGATTACTGTAATCCCATCGGCCTCCATTTACTTGTCAAACGCAGCCTTAATCCCGCTTTGGTTAAGATTTAGTCTTGGGTTAATTTAAAATTAACTCATAACTAACAATTTTTGTGATTTAATAGAGCGTTTAGTGAAATTCAACTTATCGGAGAGTTAATCCCGAGCTAATATGAGATTTTGAGACCCCACCCCACGAGGTGAGTTGTCAATTATTTATGATTATTTTTCAACCTGAATTGTTCGACCATGAAAATTTTCAACCATATTTGTTAGGTAGGAAAAATTTTCTACAATGACACGACTGTTTTTTTAACCCTTTTAGGCTAATATTTCAAACATAAGTGTTCCGCTGTAGAGTAATATTATCTCAATTGTGAAGCAATAATTTTTTTTTTAATGTGAAGGCTTCCATAGATACGATTACCATCACCTAAAGACGTGCGTCTTTTGAGGGGGGGGGGGATTAACTTGAAGCCCTTCTCTAAGTATCGTTAATTATTAACTTCTTTTATCTGGTTGAAATGAATTTCTTATACACCCCCAAATGGCTGCAGATATACATATAAAACTCACGTAAATCACTTATATCAAGACGGTCGACTAGATGACTACTCATCTCTACGGAGTCAAAGGGCAAGTCCCCGCCTTTATCTCCCTCGGAGAGACGAGCGAGGTGCCTTTTCTGGATACCGAGTACTACTGCTTGGCCTCCCGAGTGTAGCTTATAAAACTCTCTCTCTTTTGTTTTCTATTTTTTTAAGAGAAGAGAAGAGGTCCATGGTCGGTAAATCTCTGACTTCAGGTAATCTGCCAACACCCCCCTTTTTCAGATAATCACTTTGATAATAATAGAATAAGGGCTGTAAGATTAATTATTCGCGGGCAATGTTGTCAGAATCTCGAATTAGTGTTTGAATCGGTCAATAAATTGATTAGATCATTCAATCGAATCGATTTGAACCGTGATGTCATTGTAATATTGATAGATGATCCGACCCGATTTTATAACCTAAGATAATAAGAAATATGATATAATGATCAAAATAAATAAACATACATGTATAATTATTAGTCATGATTACATAACTATACAAGTAAAAAATTAACAATAACATGATTAAATAAATTAATCTTAAAATTTTATAATATTTTATTAGTCTTCACTCATCACAATTGATATCTATATTCTTTTAAATATTTAAACTTCAAATATATTTAAAATAAAATGATAAATAACAATAAATTAATAATAATAAGATAATTTTGTTCACATATATATATATAATTTTGAATATCTAAAAAAATTACATTTATTATTTTTATTTTTTATTTATTTTAAAGAATGAATCAGGTCGGACCAGTTCGGACCGGTTCACCGGTCGAACCGCGGTTCGTCCGGTTCTTTAACATTAGACCGGACCGACCTTAATCGAATCGGTTCCGCAACCGATTCACGGTCGGACCGGTTCGACCGGCCGGTTCAGTCCGATTTGTTCGCGGGTGAATGAGTTATACATATTTAAGAGTCATAATATATCACTAAGTGACATATAAGATTAAGACTATTAACTTAAGATTAACTTATTTAACTTCTCTCGCATGAATATCTAATCTGATTTCAAATAAGATATATATCAAATTAAAAATATAAAAATCAAGAAATAACTCATCTCGGACCCACCTAAATTAGTTTAACCTAATCTATTATCAAAGTGGACATAAGTGTGTGCCCTCTCTTTATATCTCTTCTCTCTCTCTCTCTCTCTTAATTTTTAATATTAAAACTTTTACTTTTTATATCTTTTATTCATAATTTATATATTTAAATACATACCAAAATGTTGTCTAAACATACGCATTATCGTCTAAATGCCCCCGCAAACATCGTGGATCTCATTTTCGTCGTGACAATAGATGCATTTATTGTAATAATGAATGTTCAAGTTTTATTAAACAGTAAACACCTTTTTATAGCCTCCATTTCTTTTCCAATTTTCTTATTATCTCCCTATATATTGTGACATTGACACATCATTCCCCGGAAGAGGAGGAGAACCGACCTCCACAATATATAGCAACAACGGTCCTTCTGAGCTATACCTACCGTCCACCCGTTAAACAGACGATCAAGACCGTCCATTATTATCGGAACGACGTGGGCTTCTCTGAAAATGTGTAATTAACCTAATTGTGTGATAAATATTACTATTTTGTAATTAGACGGTGATTCGGGAGTGTGACATATCACATCCAATTCCGTTTGACACGCTAATATATATATATATATATATATATCTCTCTCTCTCTCTCTTTAAGATAATGTCTGCTATCGTAATACTCATCTTTTTAACCTCAGTCTTCATCCTAGAATTATCGTAAATCACCACATAACATCTAGCCAATTTTCATACCAGAATTGCACGCAGGTGATGTTCATTCTTCTACCAGGCCTCGTATTTTTCTAATTTTAAAATAGACAATTTAAAATTAGTTGGCTGTAAGTTAAGCCTAATTAAGTCTTTATGTTCGCATAAAATTTCAATCTTAAACGTAATTTTTCATAAATATTAGAGACGGAATTCCATATTTCTCACCATCGTCACTGTTCACAGTTAGATCCAGCCAATTCAACTCGTCACGACTCGGCGAGGAAATTTCCGCGGGAAAACGAAGCGGGCCCGTGCGATTTGCCGACATCCCCATTTCCTCACCTCCACATGCCCCGCTTTCCCATGTCATAATATATATATATTATTATGTATATATATATATATATTATGTATGTATATTATATAAACACAGAAAATGGGCAAGGAAAGCCACCAGCCAGTGGGAAGAGACTCGCGTGGTACTTCTTGGCGTAAACCCGGTCCTCGTCGCTGCGCACCGAAACTGATACACCGAGAGAGAGAGAGAGAGAGAGAGAGAGAGAGAGAGAGAGAGAGAGAGACTCTCAAAATAAGCCCGAACCTTCCAAAACCTAATTCGACAGGCCAAATCAACCTAATTGGATCATTTTAAAAAAGATCAAAATCATAACATTTTCAAGAAGGGTTTTTTAGTTTTTAATTTTTAAAAATATGATATTATGGTTATCTAACTTTTTTCGTTTTTAAATATTAATATTTTGTTTTTTATCCAGAAATATTTTACTGTTGCAAGAGCTATGGGCATCGAACGTACCAATAGAGCTGCCCCGCCCCCAACCCCCCCTCCCGGCGATCTCCCGCACATGCACGCGGCGGGAATATTAACGAATTTTCTTATTGGGTTCTCGAATACATGCAAGCGGAGGTGGTGCGGCGGGAGAAGACGACAGCGCGGTTAGGGGGTGGGGTTGTCTCTGCAAACGCCTCGCTTCCCACGGCAGCCCTCGACCTGGCCGCCGCCTGCGCCCCCTGCGCACTTTCCCAGTCTATAATTCCTCTTCCCATCTCTCACCTCTTTGGATTTTGCTGCCGCGCCTAAAGAATCCTGACCAAAAGGACGTGGGAGCCCAGGACGGCAAAACATTAATAAACCAAAGCCAACAGAGCGAGAGAGAGAGGAGGAGGAGGAGGAGGGAGGCAGAGAGGGGCGGGGGAGAGAGAGGTGGGAGATTATGGTTCTGTCAGAGATCGTTTGCGTGTGTCAGGTGTTCTATTGCAGCTCGTTTCGCAATCATACATCGAACAGGGCAACCAATCTGGGGCCGCTGGTGATGCTGGCCTGTCGTGGTTGTGCTGCCACCGCTGCTGTCGCTACTGGCTGCTCGGGTTGAGCAGGACTCAGGAGCGACCTTCGAAGAGAGATCCTTTGCTTACTGTCTCAAATCGCGGGAAAAGGCCGCTGCTTGGTGACATTTTTCGACTGTGCCTCTGATTTGTGAGCTCTGGTAAGCGGCACTTCCATCTGTGTTTTGGCAACGGCGGGTGGCGTTCTCTCCTCTGATCTCAGGATCTTCTTCATTCGGGAAGGGGAAAGGTTGGTCCTTTGAGTTGTTTCCTCCTTACTTCTTACTTCGATGTCCTTTTTTTTTCTTGGGTTACCGGTTGATGCTTGTTTGCCCCATTTCCATCTGATATCACATCTCAATCTGGTGGAAGGTGATGTTTGGAGGGCTCACATGAGCTCCAACCGCCCCAGATTCTTGAAGTCACTTTTTAAACGTCTGGGTTGTTTGGAATCTCTGGGTAGGGGCATGTTCTCGATGAGCTGCAACAGCTGACCTTTCTGGAAATCTGTCTTTTTCACCTTCCCCCCTTCCTTGACTGGGGATTGAAACATCCCTATTCTATGTATACAGTAGGTTCTGAAAATTCCGGTTATATTGATTCCTCCATCACATGGGTGTTACAAGGAACCGCCTATTTAGCCACTTAGGTCAAAATTTCCGGTCAACGCTACCAGAGTTTTCCCCAGTGGTCAATCCATTTTGTTTAGTTGTTCTTTGTTCCTGTTCTTCATTCGTTGCCTAAGGTCCCTCGTCGCTCATGCAGTCTTCGCATGAGGCCCATTCTTCTGCTTTTTGAAGCCTATTCAGAAGAGCCCTATATTGGCTTGCAAGGTACTTATAGATTTCCCTTTATGGAAATATCTTCCGGTTTTCTGGATCTTTGTTAGATCGTGTTGAAACTTAGTTCTTACCATTTGGGGCTGTTTTCTTTCTTTCAGACACTTGGGTATTGGGATTTGGCTGATTACTTATTAGACTTACTTGTAGAGTAATGCACCTTGGAGACCAGTCCAAATGGCTGCTTTGGTTCCTGGTGTGCTCCTCAAGCTTCTTCAGCACATGAACACAGATGTGAAGGTGGCTGGTGAGCACCGTTCATCGCTGCTACAGGTCGTGAGCATTGTCCCCGCATTGGCCGGAGGTGAACTCTTCCCTAACAAAGGCTTCTACCTCAAAGTGTCTGACTCCTCACATGCTACCTATGTTTCCCTCCCCGATGAGCATGCCGATCTCATACTGAGTGACAAGATTCAATTGGGGCAGTTCGTCTATGTCGAGCGCCTTGAGGCTGCATCCCCGGTCCCCATTCTTCGAGGTGTAAAGCCAGTCCCTGGTCGGCATCCTTGTGTTGGTAGTCCTGAGGATCTTGTGGTCACGCGGCCCCTCAATTTTCTCAATCCTGTGAACTCATCACCATTATCAAATGGTTGCAAGGTTACCAATACAGGTTTGCCTTCTGAAAAAGAAAAGAGCATAATGCGAAAATCAAATAGTACTGTCAAAACTGAGGAGCCGGTGAAGAAGAAGGTACCATTAAGTAGATCCAGCTCTTTACTATCCAAACAGGCGGCAGCTGCTGCGGTAGAGAAGAAGGATGTTACTCATGTGAGGTTGAAATCAATGAATTCAAGGTCCATTCCTTCATCACCAACTAGTGTTTATTCTCTGCCTGCATCATTTGAGAAGTTTTCTGCTGGAGTTAAGCAACAATCAAAAGTTAAAGGATCAGAAAAGCCTGCTTCTTCAAAGTTGGGTTTGTTAGAGAAAGCAGCTTCTGTTTTTAAGACAAGTACCACGAGTAAGAAGCCTCCCTCTGGAAATTTGATAGGGAATTTGGTGAATGGTTTTGATTTAGGCAGCAAGGCTTTGAGGAGGAGCTGGGAAGGAAGTGCTGAGACTAAGGAAATAAAGAATTTAAACTCAAGGCCTTCCAAACTCCTGAAGAAGCCTGAGACTCGTGGTACCTCGGTGAGTCATTTCTTTCAGTTACCTTTAATCTCCTTGGGCTAATAACAAAGTTTCATCTTTGGGTCCTTTGCATTGGTTTAAATTACATGTTATAAGTTGCACTCAGTGTCATGAAACGTGGTGAAGTTATAATTTATAACTCTAGGATTCATTATATGGGTCTCATTCTTGAATTCAATATAAGATCTGTTTTTTCTTCCTTATTTCCTTTTTTGAAGTTATATCTTCTGTGATGATGAATTAATGTTTTCCATGGTTGTACTACAGTTACTGTCACCTACTATCGAGTACAATCTTATACTTGTCTATTTCTCATTCAAAATACTATGTAGGTCCAAAATCTTAAGACATGATGGACTCTGTGCTCCTTCTGCCATTTCATCTGAGTTTAATTCTGTTGATTAAAATAATGTAGAAATATATATCCACAAAAACGGCACTAGAATTAGTGAATGGCAAAGCTAACACTGAAAGTCTGTACGAGAATCTTTTGATATGCAAAGGATTCCTAGGTAAGATGCTTTGGTCAAAATAGTTCTTGACCTTCTAGATGTTTTTGTGGGTTTTCTATAGCTTTTTGACCTTTCATTTTTTTCCATGCTATTCTTCAGGTTAATGTCTGTGTTTATGTGGGGAACATGGACTTCCTTATGTTCTTTTTTCTTTTTCATATTGAATTTCCAATACTATCTTACCATAGCCACAGTTTCATGGGATCAGCAGTTATATCATTTTTGTCTCAAAGCTTTTGTCTTCCACCTTGTAATTTTTATGTAATCCTACTCAATTATTTTAAACAAACAGGTTCCTCGAGCAAGACAGGTCACTGAGAAAGTATCACCCAAAGTTGACAGCAAGGTTCAAACCCCCAAAGTTGACAGCAACATTCAAACTCCCCCTAAGAAAGTGAATGTGAATGGATCTTTGGAAGAGCCTGAGAAGCCAATTAAGCAACGTTCTCCTGTCGGAAGGAAGCCATCAGAAGTTGCTAATAATGGACTTCCTGGCAATTTAGTCAAGGTCCCTCTGAGCAGCAGAAAATTGACAGAGTGTGTTTCATGGGCTTCACTCTCGCCATCTCTGTCAAAACTTGGAAAGGTATATTTCATACCTTTTCCTTTCTGTTTGTGATCCTCTCAGAACTTAGTCAGCTGTTACTTTTTGCTTTTCTGAATGTCTTGGTTTTGTTTTATCCTTGAAGGGTTGAGCTGCCACCTATTTTCATGTGTTCTGCATAGGAAAATCAGTGATGTGAAGGCTCTAGGCTAAATATTATAGGATGAGTATCTTATGTTGACTCTCTTTGGGGATTTATTCCTATATACCCACTCGTAGCATAGACTGCATAATTAGTGTTTGAACATGCTTGCCATATATAGATATAAACCCCTGGGCAAGTACAGTCACATATATGTTATCATCATCATCACTGCCGTGCAGTTAGTGACCCTTAACCAACCTTGTGAACTGCTATCTAGACTTCCAGCAAACTTTTCCTCACCAGGCAGCCAATGTTGTGGCTACCGCCATTGGTGATGGGGAGGGGAGTACAGGATGAGTATTTTCATCAGAACACACATATTTGGTGATTGTGATGATATCCTAAGCATACTCTTTTGTATCTAATAGAAGTTGACCGTAAGTATGTGTATGACTGACACTATATTTACCGAGTAGGGACATGAATTATGTTTCAAACTGTCAAGTGCTCTGATTCTTTAATTTTCTGTGTAAGGCGGTATACATGCAAAAACCTTTTCTTAATCTCTTAAAAATGACACCCGAGTAATTCTTGTGATTCAGGAAGTCCTGAAGCATAGAGATGCAGCACGGCTTGCGGCTATTGAGGCTATTCAAGAAGCTTCTGCTGCAGAGAGTTTGGTCCGATGCCTTAGGTAAACATTTTAACATGCAATTTATTAAAGAGTGTTTCTAAGGTTGTCTATTTTGATCTCAGTTTTACCTGAGTGAGGATTTTCTTGGTATAACATATAAGTACAGCTCTTTTTTTGGGGGAAGAAACATACAAGTACGACTGCTGAGTGCTGATAAAGGAGGGATGGATAAGTTTTTTGTCACATTTATGTCCAATCTGTGGGATCCAATTTGTATACTGATTCTATCAGATATTGATTTCCTTGAACATTGGATACTAGATCAAAATCGCTTTGGGATCTCAAATTAATTATCTTTTGATTTTGAATGAACTTTTAATGCTGTAAACCAAAGAATTGTCTGAAATTGGCTGCTTCCGTGCTTGAAACTGATCTACCATTAGCCAAAGATGAGGAATGACTGATATTTGGAAAATGTTTTAAACCATAATTAGGGATAATATTTGGACTCAGACCATTTGGATGATCAACATCTAACAAATTATAAACGAGGCAATTATTAAGAGGAGACAGTAAAAAGGGGGATGGTGAAAAACTCATGCATTGGGTAACGGTACTGGGAATGAGATGGGAGTGGGGATTTCTAGTGTATTATTCAAATTCCTTTTGGGAGTGGGAGTGGAAATGGGGAGCAGGTGCTGCCAGGCGGTAATGGCTATGGGAATAATGGCAAAATGAGTGAATCCTATGTTTAAGATCTGTCTATCTGTCTCCTTTCAATTTCTTAGATTGCTAGAAGAGCCTTTAAGGGCTTTTGGCAAGCTTGACAGTTTTGGCCTTTATGTGAATTTTACTATTTTTTTGATGACGGGGAACTTAGCAAGGCTAGCAAACCCCGGGCTCACATCTCTCGAGGATTAAATGCCAGCTAGGTGGAACTCCCTACCATGAGGCAAGGTCCTTTACCATTCACCCCACTCAGGGTCCTCTTATGTGAATTTTACTAGCCCTATCATAGAAAAACATGGCCAGTAAAAAGGCATTATATGCAAAATTACAATTTCTTTGTCCTTTCTGGGATGCTTTTTCTTATGAAGAATTCCGACTTATGCTATATCATGGATCCATAAATCCTATTCTTGATTGTTCTTAGACTATATGGTATTCTCCACTCTGATGATTGTAATTCAAATTTCCTGAGAACTAGAAGGATCACCATACTGTATCCATATTCCATACTCAGTAAGATCCCATGCTCATATCCAGGTTATGTAGGTACCACATTAGGTTTGTCAACTTCTATTTGAAAGTTTCACCCTACTGTACCACATTTATCATCGTGAATAGGTACCTGTCAACTTATTGAATCTGGAATCTTGATAAAGGTTTTTGGTAGTAATCTTTTTTACATGAACGTGAATCCTGTACACATGGTGAAGGAGAGCCCACACATGCCTTTCAAGAATTTATCCTCATTTTTAGAGTGAACTAGTTATTGATATACATCGTGTATCTTACATGAAAGAAATGGATAAATATTAGAGCATAAGTTACATACAGTAATGGCGGATCACATTTTTAACGGAGATTGATATGATAATTGGGAACGGGAACTCAGCCAATGGAATGACCAGGAAGGGATATAATACCAAGGAAACTGCTATATTGACCTTTGTCTCAAAATATCACTATGCTTCTTTGTCAATTATATAATGCAAGTAGACCCATTGCTTTCATACCCAGCTCATCTGTGACAAAAAAGAAATGTTCTTAACTGCTGGTATTGTTGTGTGATTTAACTACCCAAGAAGCCAATTCAACTGAGGCCTCTGAAGCTCCCTTGATGGTTCCAGATCTTACCAGAAATAGCTCACAAAATGTGGAATTGCTAATGCTTTTAGGTGAATATTTCATCAGGGACACTTCCTATAGGAAGATTTCAGCATGAAAATGCTCAAGCATAACTTTGAAAATTGTGGTACTGTAGAATAGTTAGTTAGTAACTAACAGCCTGTGGACGTATAATTTAGGGTAAAATCCAATTGCATAATACCGTCTCACTTTGTTCAATTTCTCGCCACAGAATCAAAGTCTGATATGTGCCTTTTGACTTCATTGTCCTATAGGTATAGAGGATATTACTTATTGTAAGAAGAACAGGTGTATTTTTGTAAATTAATAGGGATACATTTGTAATATTGTTAGTTTTTGGGTTTTCTTATAAATATTCCTTTATTTCTGGTCGCCCTCATATGGAGGGGGAGAATTGTAATCAAACACAAGATACTTTAATATATTTAAATGGCGAACTGCCCAGGGAGGAGGTGGTTCGGCCTCTCTTACTTCTGACCTAACTCATCATGTGGTTGGTCAGTTCCCCTCTCCCATTCTTGAATCTCTTGTAACATGCTTTGAAAATTTTTTGTTGATGGGGAGCACGGACATCTGAATCTCCTAGCAAGCCAATTTAACTTGTAGGGTAGGTCCAGTAAATCCACGGACATTCTTGAATCTCTTGAAACATGCTAGAGTAGGCAGGATGGTCCTGGGGTTTACTAGACCTACCCCCATCACAGTCAGTGGCCCTCAAAGATATGTATCGCACTGATTCAAGTTATCTGTGGTGTTTCTGGGGGGAGGGAGTTGGTTTCTCCGGGATTTCAAAAGAGAAAAATGCTGGATTCTTTCTCATTCCTCTGTACTAGCTCACTCTTCGCTGTCCTCCACAGTTGCCTTGAGATCCCGATAGTCCCTCTTCTCCACAAAAAGTTTCATTATCAAGTGACATACACTCATCAGACTAATACCGATGAGATCTTACTTGAGGGCTTCCTGCCACTTGGCTTCATCTGTTATCCATACCTTCTTCTTCCCTGCCAAGTAGTTATTATTTTAACCTTATCTCTTTGTCTGGGTTTGTGAACAGTCAGATTTAAATCCTTCAGAGGTAGATCTTTTCCTGTACCTTCTAATTCCTTCATCTCACCTATGACATACTTTTCTCCTCTCTGCTAGGTGCTTAGAAGTTCTTGACAGTTTCTGCGTGTTTTGTACTACAAGTAGCGGAGGCTCAAGCTCCTGGCTGCCTTAACTTGCTACAAAGGCTGGATACTTGAACATTCCTCCCTTTGGGTACCTTGACTGTATTATTATCCCTTTCTCCATGCTTATACATCTTTTCCACTGTTGATGGAGAGCCACTGGGTTTGTTATTTCCCTTTTCTAACTGCATGTTCTGTGATATATGCTGACCAAATGTTTGAGTATGTGGGGCATGCTGGAGGCTTTCACGGTTACCTCATTTTGACATATAATCTGTCGTGTCATCAATACATGTTCTGTATGTACCTTTTGGCGAGTACATCTTTCAAAGTTTCAATCTAGTTTGATGTCCAAACAAGTTTATAAATGGATACTTGTAGAATCTTTTTTTGTGATGAAAGCTAATATTCACCTGTTATATTAATAGATGGACGGATATTTAGAAAGCTATTATATTGATTCTTCTCTTTCAAACCTTTTTCAGCATGTATGCAGAGCTCAGTTCATCTGCCAAGGAGGATGATCCTCAGCCAACTGTAGAGCAGTTTCTTGCCCTCCATGCAAGCTTAAACTGGGCAGGACTTGTTGCTGACTCTCTCCTGAAATCTCTTCCAGTAGTCACATCATCAGATAATTCTGGTGAAGAATCCACTGTAGTCCCCTCAGAAGAAGTGCTGAAGGTCTCCTCTGACAAACACAAGTATGCTGCTTCATGGGTACAAGCTGCCCTGGCCACTGATCTTTCACAATTCACCATGTACAGCAAAGCCTCTTCCACTACTGCCATTTTATCTTCACATCCCTCACTAGTGGTCCGTGAGAGCCCCACAAAAAATGCCTCCCCAAAGACCCCTCAATCCAAACCCCGATTGTTGATCAGCAGCACATCCAGGCCATCTGCTGCTGCTGCTGCTGCTGTCTTCACAGTGCGAGGAAAACCAAAGGCCAACCTTTCACCTGCACCGCCTGTATGGGCCCGGGGAGGTGGGCTCGAGGAGGCTACAGAGCTGGCAAGTAGTCTAAGGAAGGAATCAAGGGATTGGTTTCTGGGATTTGTTGACAGGTTCTTGGATGCTGATGTGGAATTGGCTGGGTTGTCAGACAAGAGTCAGGTGGCAAGCATGCTTTCACAACTGAAGAAGGTGAATGACTGGTTAGATGATGTAAGCGGACCAAAAGGGGAGGAAGGGGAAGGTGGGAATGTTGGGTGTTCTCAAGTCCCATCTGAGACGATCGAGCGGCTCCGGAAGAAGATATATGGGTACTTGCTGACCCATGTGGAGTCTGCTGCTGTCGCATTGGGGACTGGTGGCAGCAACAGTGTCTCTGTTTCTCCTTCTGGCAGTGAACGGCAGAGTCGAAAGGGATGAAATATTTGCACATACAGGTTCTATAGATAAAACCTACTCTTGATGAAGAATCTTGTACTGTCTTAACTCACCCAAAAAATGAGACCGAGTTACCTGACACAATGGGGGCGTCAGGAAGGATATGCCTCTCATCATCCCATTCGTCAGATCTGAGTACATGCTTTTTAAAAAAGAAGAATCCTATTCACAAATCTTAAAAATTGAAGGGTTTATCCGAAAAATGTACTCAGATCTGATGGATGGGATGAGAGGCATCCATCTCCCATCTTATCAGGTAACTCGGTCTCCCCAAAAACATGTTTATGGTGACAAGAAGGGATAAGCTGGATTTGCATGAAAGATGGCATCCTGAGGCACGCATGGAGGGCTTTTAGTGGAGTTTTGGGTGGATGAAGCTGTTCCACCAAGTGGGTCAGCTGTCATGATTCAGCTGTGTACATAAAATTATTGGCTTATCATGAGAAAAGGGTGAGCAGATGAAGTTATCATGCTCATACAGTGGCATCTTTTTTGTCTTTTTTTGTCATTTTATTTGACTATTGTTGTGCCTTACATGATGTTACATGTACTTATCTTCACGTCTCACTGTGTTGGGGGATGAGTGGGATGACCATGATTGGAAAATGATCTCACATTGGCAAAACGACTTCTTTGCACTTTTCCTTGAGAGGTTCGCAGGCCCCATTGTGTGGCAGTCATCAACCTTTTTATTTTATGTTCTTGGGAACTTATGCTCAAATAGTTCAGAAAGGCTCCACTATGTTCAAAGGCCGATGGAGTTGTGTGGTGAGTGAGCACCATGCATTGGACTTGAAAGTGTGATAGTTTCTTGGATTCAAGACTGAATGGTTAATATCTAAGCCCATCAAAGCTTTTCTTCCCCCCTCATGTTCTTTTTGTTGTGTCATTTATGGGAAGCTGGATTACTGTAAAAAGGCTGAATTCTCCTGTTTTTGCTCTATTTTCCGGGATTTTTTTAGCAGCATCTGTGGTTGATGTGAAACATGTAAAAACATATTTCAAAATTAATGTGGAACCTAATTTCTTCAGCTATTTAGCACAAACCAGAACTAGGGTGGTTTTTGTTTTTGTTTTTTTTCACTCTTTTGAAACTCATGGTTACAGAACCTTCTGATGTCGCCATTTTGTGGTAACTCGAAGGACACTCGAATATAAACATAAAATCACACTTAGCATCACTATCGTCATCATCAGTCTTATCCACTTAACGAATAGGCATTTATTTGGAGTTGGTTAAAATTATTGTTCTAATTAAAACTGTTATTGTAGACTTCGCAATGCATATGCACTTGCACTGAATGTTCATTTGGCTTCTCTTTTCTCTCTCCCAAGGAGTTAATAAACTGTGTCAATGATATTTCATACCCATTTTGATAACGGAGCAAGCGTGGATTAAGGTGATTTATTTTGCTTATCCATCCTTGTTCTAATTTGATTATAGGGGGTCAGTTAGAGTTAAGTCTCTTATTCTTAGGTAAACTCATTTTATTATCTCACAACAAGGAGTATCTTATCCGACTCCGGATAAGATAAGTATCAAATCAAAAATATGAAAAATCTAAAGATAACTCACCCTTGGCTCACTTGAGTTAGCTTATCCAAACTTATTATCAAACAGGTAAAACGGGACCTAACTTACTTCGTTATCAAACTAGAGGAAGTTGGATTTGGACATAACCACCTTGGCAGGTGATGGGAGATCACATAGGTGTAGAACCTCCTCCACAATTACAAGGAGCAGCAGCAAGGTAGTGGTGGTTGTGGGTGCAGGAAGCAGTCGGATCTGGGTCGCATGTTTGCGTCGATTTGAACCCCCACATGATCCAACTCATGGGCACAGGATTCAGTGGGGAAGGGGATGGTTCTTTCATTCTCTCCTTCTCTCCGAAAGTCACCGAGGGTATTTTCGTTATAGGACGATCAACTAATGAGAAAATAAATTTTTTCTAGAATATTCGTCCGTTCGTGGATGAAAGTTTACGGATTTTTTACAACATTTCATTAAAAGTGATGACATGAGTGCTAAAACGTTTTCAAAAATAATATTTTTTTTCAATGTTATCAGAATTGAATCGGTGTTTGAATTGGCTAATGAGTTGGTTCGGTTCGAACCGATTAGACCGTTCAATCGAACCGATTTGAACCGTGACGTCATCATAATATTGATATATGGTCCGACTCGATTATATAACCCAAGACAATGAGAAATAAGATATAATGATTAAAATAAAACAACATACATGTATAATTATTAGTCATGATTATATAACTATACAAGTAAAAAAATAACAATAACATAGTTAAATAAATTGACCTTAAAATTTTGTAATATTCTATTGGTCTTCACTCTTCACAATTGACATCTATGCTCATTTAAAATTTTAAATATACCTAAAATAAAGTGATAAATAACAACAAATCAATAATAATAAGATAATGTTGTTCACACATAAGTATATGTAGCAACAGAAAAATAGTTTCTAGGCCACCTACCACATTCTCTATTTATTTGTTGGGGAAGTCGCCTCGCGCCCGTGGATGCCTGTAAACACCAAGAAACCAAAGAGGCGTCAGAAGGAGTCTCGGGTGTTACCCCAGGGGACAACCCTCCGATGCTTAAGTCATCAAAGGATCAATGAGTAATAGAGAAGAGCGAAGTAAGAGAGAAGTCGAGTTCGTAGTAGACGATCCGAGAGGCGTGTAGGTCCTCTGCACGCGTGTTCGCCACTCCCAGCGGGTACTCGGAGAGTGCTCGCTAGGTGGTAAGGCCGTGCAGGAGGAGGATTCTCTCTGGGCGTAGCAGGTAACCTCTTTGTCGTAGTGGCAGGTCTGATTGCTCTATTCTCAGTAGGAAGCTCTTGTGGCAGAAGTATCCGCCGTCTCTCTTCTCTTGCATAGTAGTATGGGATTTAGTAGAAGAATATACCGCGTGTCTTCTCTTCTGTCGATGTCCCTTTTATATGGGTTGTCCTGGAGTGAGGGACCTCATCCTTTGAGAGGGAAGGGCCCGCTTAGTAGAGTAACGTTCCCCCGCTATATTGACAGGAGTTTTCCGTTGGGGGGCGATAGCCTCGGCGTCGGCCGGTCCTTAGGCGAGTCGTACGGCGCTTATGGGGCGTGCTCGCCCGTTACGGGGTCAAGGCCGACGTCATGGGGGCAACGGTCGGTCGTCGGAGTGTTCTTCGGCGAGAACCGTACTTGGGCCATAACCCTTATGTTTTGTAGAATCCGATGTCGAGTCGGTTTGGGCCGTGCCTTGGCAGGCCGCATATGTCGGTGGCGCGCTCATCGAGAGCTCTTTTGGGCATGGGCCGGTCGTTACTAGGCCAGATATGGGCCAAACTGGATTTACCCTCCTCACTTCCCCACCTACTCTCAGTCGCCGAGCACTCTGCCGGGGGCTGAGAGTAGTCCAAGAGAGGGTTCTTCCGGAGTGCAATGATCCGAAGACGATTTCCTCGTACGATGGGAGTTGGTAGCTTCAAGAGCCTGCTTGATGCGCAAGGTGCCTCTGGCGGTGGCAGAAGCCACGCTAGTAATGATAACCCCGAGTCTTGTCTTGTTCTGGGGGCGTGGGCTCAGAATGGTCATATGGCATCGGTAGCCATACCGCCGTAGCGGCCGACGCCCTTTCACCTGCCCTTTAGGGGATAATATTGAACCGTAGTGGGCGGTTATAAGAACTGCTGCGAGGTCTCTCGCACACTGTACCCACGTCTTGCCAGTTGTCGCGCTTCGTTGTAGGCGTCTTCCTCCCTTGACCTGGTGAGGATCCTTCTTTCCCTTTATTTTTCACCTTCTGTAGCGATGCCTCCTCGTAGGAGAGTCCTCAACATCAATTCTTCCTCTTCAGAGGAGGCGGCTCCTAGCCGCGGTGGTGCGCCGAGCACTTCAGGTGCGGGCCCTGGTCGGTCTGATTCTCCATCGTTAGTGGCCTATAGGGTGATCCATGGGTTGCGGGAAGCCTTCCAGATTTCCCCTGAGTACGACATCATCTTTCCCTCCGTGAGAGATGACATAATGAGTCACCCTTCCGGTGGGATCATGGTACCGGTGGCCTCCTTTTATGAGGGCTTCCGTATTCCAGTCCATCCCTTCATCGCATTTGTCCTCCATCATTACGGGCGGAATCCTAGGGGAATAACCCCCAATTCTTACAGCATCCTATATGGATTTGTATATGCGTGCCATAGAGCGTCGGTGGAGCCAAGTGTCGATCTATTTCGGCACTTCTTCCTTCTCCAGAGTTGCCCGCCCGATACCTACTTCGCCTATTTCAAGGCTCGCACCCACCAGCATTTCATCACGGTCTCCCGTACCGCGTCCAACCGCAAAGGCTGGGCGGAGCGGTACGTGTACCTTGTCAAGTCGAAAGACTGGGCAGAAGCCTCTGATAGTTGGATACGGACCGGTTTTGGTTGCACTTGGCGTGACTCTTCCCTCAGTGTCGAGGATCGCCAGAAGTTGAAGGCTATTCTCCGGTATCCTCTTTCCAACGCAGACCTCATTCTGACCCCGGCGCTGCTTCGGGAGCTGGGGTTATGTCCCTCGTTACCGCATGGTACTAGCTTTCTCCTTCTATAGGGCCGCGTCGGTAGTGACTGGTGCTTGACCAGCCTTGTTCTGCTTTCAGGGGTGGCGGAAGTGCAGGGTTGGACCTACGAGACCGTCCGGTTGCCACGGTCTGCTCCTCATCCCGTGGACCACGCTGCTCCCGGAGTCGGTCAGGTGTCGGTCATCATCCCCCAAGCCCAGGTTACGTTCGCCCCGGGGAGGTTGCAGTATCCGATTCCAGTTGGCATTCCTCTAGTGCGTTTGCCTGAAGCGTCTGTGGTCAGCGGAGGGCCTAGTCTTCGGCGGAGTTCTCCCGAAGCCACCCCTAGCGTGTCTGGAGAAGAGCCCGCCATGGCTGGTGGTAGCCGAATTCCTCTGACTGATGACGAGCTGGCGGAAATGGATAGTCGCCGCCGGCCGAGGAAGAGAGGGAGAGATTCGACCCCGGCCAGGAGTCGTCCCCCACCTTCTTCTGGGGCGCCTCCCCCCAGTGCTCCTCCGCAGCCGTCATTTGTAGTGCCGACAGCCGCAGCTCTGGCACCCGCCTCCGGAGGGCGGGGGCATGAAAGGGGCAAAGCTCCTGCTGCTGCCGAAGTTGGTGTTCTCCCCTCACCGCGGGTCCCTTCGCGTGGTCAGTCCTCGCAGCCCGAGGACTTGACGGCGGGGCCGCCTGGGGTCGCGACTGTCGTCGACCTTATGGTGCGTAGTGCTCGCTGGCATGAGCACGTTGGGTAGCTCGATCTTGAGACCGCAGACGAGTTGACGGCCATCGCTGTGAGGAGCGCGTGCCTGGTCATCAGTGCCCTCGGGCTGTGGAGGCATCGTTTCCTTGATGTCGTCCGCGAGCTGGAGGCCAGTTGGGCCCTTCAGTCGAAAGCTGAAGGGCGTTTGAAGGAGTCTGAAGCTGCCAACGCCGGACTCCAAGAACAGTTGGTCCAACTAGGGTTGGCCCTCGCCGGCATGGAGCGCGATCGGGACTCCTTTCGGGCACGAGCTGATGCGGCCGGGGAGCGAGCAGCCCAGTTGGAGGCGGCAGTCTGAACCATGGAGGCCCGTGCCCAGGAGGTCGAGGCAGAACTTGCCAGGCTGCGTATGTAATATCTCGGACCTTTCGAATCCTTCTTTGTGGGTCCTGGATATGGTTTCTCTGAGTGTCCGGCTCGGTTGTGTCTGAAATTTTGTTTCGGACATCCTTCGTGCTCGGATCGGCGTGATCCGGAGTTTTTTCGGAGGCCCGGAGTGCGTCCGCGGCTTTTCCGCGCGTATTTTCTGATTTCCGGTGTGTGTTTTGGCAATTCCTTCGGAACCTCGTTGTGGGTGAACTAGGTCGTTCACCTGGGCACGAGTGGTACCGTTGCGGTCGGTGCGTTCCGAGGATCCCGAAAATATAATTTTTAATTTTCGGTATTTTCCAGATTTTTTATAAATATCTCTCTTTTTCTCTCTCTCCCCACCCTTCTCTTTCTTCTTCTTCTTCTTCTTCTTCTTCCTCCCACCGTGAGAACCGCCCCCCTCTTCCTCTCTCTCTCCCATTTCGACGCGGCGGGCCTCTCTCTGGCTACAGAAGGCGGCGGGGCGACGGCGCGGCGACGTGGGCGGCGGCGAGGCGAGCTCGTGGGCGTGCGGTGTCCGTGGGAAGCGTGAAGGAGCGGGGTTTCTAAAAGCTTTCATCGTGATTCGTGGGCGATCCGGTGCGTCTCGCGGCGAAATTGAGGTAGGGTGACGTTCCCTAGCTCTCTGCATTTCATTTCCGTGGTTTCTAGCCCGGTGTGAGGCCGATAGGGGTCGATTCCATGCTGGCAGGGTAAAACCATAATTTTGGGAGAGTTCGCCCGATCTATGATTTTAGGCCATGATTTCGCATTTTGATGGCTTAGAAGCATGCTAGGGGTCCCCAGGGGTCTTCCCCTTTGATTTCTCCCTCTCCTACGGAGGCATGGGGGCGTGGTTGGAATTTTTGGGCGTTTCACGCCGTTTTACCGTCGGGTCGGTGTGACGGTCCTTCCAGTGACCGTCACTCCATGTGACGTACCCAGATGGGTGCGTTACAGCCATGTTTTTGGCCAACTGGGGGTCTGTGGGCTGTGACGGTCCCACGATAGACCGCCACGGCGCCGTGACGCGCCTGGGTTGGACCGTCAGGGACGATCTTACCGTTGGCATGACCGTTGGTTTTTGACCGTTGGGGGTCAAGGCCTCTGACGCACCAGGACTGGCGCGTCACAGCCTTGTGACGCCCCTGTGTGGGCGCGTCAGAGCGGACGCATTCCCACCCTGTAACGCACCAGAGTTAATCCGTTACAGTCTGTGACGCACCGAGTGGCACGCGTCACAGTTTATTTCTTCGTGCCTTGTGACGCACCAGGCTGGGTGCGTCAGGCCTGTGACGCACCAAGGTAGGCGGTTACAGTTATTTTTGCACCGAGGGTCTGACGCCCCTGTGTTGGGCCGTCAGATGGCTGTGACGGTCCAGCCCTAGACCGTTAGAGCCTGTGATGCGTCTAGGGTAGACCGCCAGGCTCAGGACTACACCGGGTGGTTTGTAGTCCCGTTTCTTCTTCGACCATGGTCGCCGTGCGACGGTGCTGGTACGTGGGACGGTCCCCGTACGTTGTCGGATGCGGATGTTATTTTTCGTTGACTTGAGAGTCTACTCCGTAGTGACCCTCCACTAGTCGTAGCCTGCCTGCATGCGAGTGGACCCACCAGGGAGTGGTGGAGAGGCTACCCTGAGGATGGTTTTTAGACTGGTTTCCGTCGGGCCCCTCGTCTTTAGCGAGAGTCCGGCTCAAGGGGAAAACCAGTTAGAGGCCAGACCTAGGACGCATGGTCTGTGTGTGCAGACATGGTTGGGGGCAGTGGACACGCGCTGACGAGCGTGACCCCAGCTAGTCACTTGTTTGTGGTTACTTGTACGGTGTCTCAGTTCCCGCTGGGCCGGAGGGAGACACCTGAGGCGCGTACTAAGACGTGAGTGGACGCATTCGGCCTTACTTCTAGTGGGAGGTACTCCTGTCGAGTCGGGAGTGACAGACTGTCAGTCTTGTGACTTTGACCTTCGGGTTTTGGTCGGGTTGACCGTTGAGTCCCGATTGTGTTGTCGTGGCGCGCGTGTCTCAGTTTTCGTGCCGCGAGACATGTGTTATAGGTTGCAGGGCTGTTACTTCTGAGGTACTCGCTTACTGCTAGTGTAGCGGTTCTCCATTTCGCGAGGTAGGGTTCGAGTGATCCCTACTGAGTCTTGTTCTGAGACTCATTCCCTGCGTGTTTTCACCGTGTTTCAGGTGAGGCGCGGCCTCAGGGGAGAGCGTCTGAGGCTCAGCGTGGTTCGGGTGCCCAGCGTTAGTGCCAGAGGTCAGAGCCGGGATATGCCCCGTGTAGCTGTACTTTTCTTTCTTGTCTCTGTACTAGTTGTGGACTACTGTTGTTATTTTATTATATCTTGTGGACCATGTATCATGTAAAATGTTAACTTATTTCCTGCTTAATTACATAATCTGTTTAATTTCTGTGATTATTTGTGATACTTGTATAGTCTCCACACCATCCTTTTAACCCTTCCGAGTCTTCGGACTCGTGGGTGGCGGTGCGAGTCTCGGGTTATCCGGTCTTCCCGGTAATCAGATTCTCGGGTCGTTACAGCGTATGTCCCTGTCCTCCGCTGGCGAGGAAGCTGTGGAGAACTTCCGCTCCTCCTCGGTTTACCGGGACGAGCTGACGGAGGCGACCTTGGAGTTATACGGGCAAGCCCGTGACCGTGGCTTCCGGGAGGGCTGGCGTGCTGCAGTGAAGGCCACAGCGGAGCATCATGGCCTTGCGGCCCCAGACATCCCCTCTCCTTCAACTCCTTACAACTCAGATGCCGAGGACGGAGAGGGGGAACCCGGCTCCGTAGAGGCGGGCGACGAGGGGTTGATGCCAAGCGGGGGTGAGCGAGCACCTGCCGATGTTTCGGTGGCCGGGGACCAAGTGGTGGACTTGGGTGAGGAGTCGCCTCCTGCCGGAGTTATAGATGCACGTGAGCCCGCTGGGACTGGGGCACGTGCCGATGTATCCGGAGTGCACCCTTAGAAGGGTGCCCCTGCTTGTTTATTTCATGCTTTCCTCTGTTTCTGCCTAGGTGGCAGCCTTCTTTCTGTAAACCTTGCATTTCGGAATGGAGAAAGCTTCCTTTATTTCGCAAGTCTCGAAGTTTCTCCCGTGTACTTACTTTCTTCTGGGCGGTTATGAGATCTTCCGGGGATACGAAGCGGCGTCCTCGAGGTAACCGCGATGGGGCGCGACTTTCGGGACCCGTCGCTTCGGTTTCCACTGATTTGATTGAGGCGGTAGGAGTCCTCATGCTTTCGGGGACTCTGCTTCCCCTATAAATGGTGGCCTTTGCGGTGTCCCGGCGATCAGCCTTGCACAAACGAACCATTGGGGGTTGTAGACACGCCGTTCTTGACATTACCATGAGTAAATCTCATATTACACCATGATACCCCAAGGTTGCCTTCACATTTTTAATTACTTTGGTGATTTTCTATTTTTCTGATTTTTTTTCTACATTTTTTTAATTTTTTTCTGTGAAAATCTTTGACGTGTCAAGATGGTTAGACGTCTTCTTCAGAAACCTCGTGCAGAGCGCACACGGCCCCGTTCCGACCGTTTAGTTTGATGTTTTCGAATAGATCTAATCATAGAGACGTCTTGTATGCTAGACGCGCCCTTCGAGAGTCACGGTTACCCGTCGAAACCACGCGTCTTCTCCACTGTCGACGGCTTTCAGTGGACGAAAATAGGCGCGTCCAGGGTCCCGGACGCTTCAAATAAATTAAAAAAATAAAATTATAAAATTATTGAGGCGACCATCCATATGATTGGACGCCTCAAAGAAAAAATAATATAAAAAATAAAAAAAATTCCTTGAGGCGTCCAAGGTCCTGGACGCCTCAATGATGAGGCGTCTAAGATCCTAGAAGCCTCAATCACCTCCCCCTCTATAAATAGAGGACCCCCTCCCTTGAAGGGAGGGGGCTTCATATCCGACAGAGGAAGGAGAGACTCTGCCGGATCCCATTTCTAAACCGTAGGTCTTTTACAGGGGGAGGTTCTGCCGGCTTCTCGGGTGCCCGCGCTCGCGAGAGGAAGGCTAGCTCCATCCGTTTTGCTTCCACGTCGTCCCCACGCTGCCAAAGCTCCACCGGATCCCGCCATCGACACCTTCAATAAGCCATTCTCTCCCCTTCTCTTTTGTCATTTCTATCGCATGCATCATCCCGTTATCCGTCATCTCCTTTCATAAGGGAGATCCATTTTTATGCACGTTTGCACGATCTCCCATTCATCATAGCATTTTCCTCCTACTCGTGTCCGAGTGGAGTTTAAAAATAACACCAACCAGGTGTGTGTCTTGCCACGATTTCATTATTCTTCATCAAGGGACTAATACTACACTGCCATCTTTTCTGATCCACATGTTATTTGTCTGTTTCTTCTTTTGCAAGGGTAACCAAGGAAAGCCCTCTCCATCGGCCGGCCGAAGGGAGAGGAAGAAGCAACCCGTCATCTCCCACTTTTGAGGTAGGCGCGATCACTTTCTTTATTTTGGGGTCTCCGGCCCCTGGCGATCACATCATATTCTCGAGGCCGCGAAGAGTCATTTCCCGCAATGGCCGTTTAAATTTCCGTCACTTATATTCTGTGGTGTTCTTATATCTGCTATATTCTCGAGGCCGCGGAGAGTCATTTCCCGCAATGGCCATTTAAATTTCTGTCACTTATATTCTGTGCTGTTCTTATATCTGCTATATTCTCGAGGCCGCGGCGAGTCATTTCCCGCAATGGCCGTTTAAATTTCTGTCACTAATATTCTGTGTTATTCTTATATCTGTTATATTCTCGAGGCCGCGGCGAGTCATTTCCCGCAATGGCCATTTAAGTTTCTGTCACTTACATTCTGTGCTTCTTATATCTGTTATATTCTCGAGGCCGCGGCGAGTCATTTCCCGCAATGGCCGTTTAAATTTCTGTCACTTAAATTCTGCACTTTTCTCATCCCCCGAGGTCGCGGAGAGTCATTTCCCGCTATGGCCGTTTAATCCTCATATCTTGTTACGCTACATCTATTCCGCACGTCCCGCCGGAGCAATCCCCCGTGGTGGTCTCTCCTCTCTCTCCTTTTTTTTGTGTCGCAGCAAAACGAGCCCGCGCGCTCAACCCGCCTCCGCACCAAATCCGTCGCGTGACGTCGCTCACATCTTGGCGATCAGGGTGGGACTTCTTTCGCTTTCCCTTGGTGACTCTTGCAACTTCGGCATCGCCTGTGCCTCTCCACCTTTGCGCCCTCGCGCTCTCCAGTTGTGCTCACAGTAGCACTTTCAGTTCTTATCCCTCGTGCACCTCGTGCACTTCGCCTCTAGTCCCTTGTGATTTATTGGGTGTTGATTATATCTTTGTTATCTCTGTTGTTTTCTTATGTTCTGTATATCTGTTCAGCACTTCATTGCATGTATCCACCCCTTTTCTAGTTTTTTTCATTTTTTTCTAAGGATCACCCTCTCTCGGTGAAGGAAGGACTCTCCGTTCGGGAATTCCTCTCGATGGACTAGAATCTCCTCCACTGAGACCTCCGTAAGTCCCCGACAGCGAAGGATTCTCTCTTCGTTCACTGGGCTGGTTGTACCATTGAAGTTCTCCGGAGTTAGTCGACCCATCTGTGGTGAGACGAGAGACTCTCTAGTTGACACGGCGGTGAAACAAAAACTAACTAGGGTCCTTATTTTTGTGTGAACTTCAGATCTGGTTAAAAACACAAAAAAAAATATCAAAATCAAAATAAAAAAAAGGAGGCGTAAAGGCATTCACTTGTTTGATAATCTTTGCTATCTGCGTGTTGGTGTATATTTTTGCGTTCCGGAAAAAACTCTGAGCATGGCTCACGAGTCCTTTGAGGAGAACCACCCTGGTCGTGGTCAGTCAGTCGAGCCGTGAGTCCATGCTATGGACTCGGGCCCTTCTTATGAGCCCTCATGTGAGGTGCAGGTTACCGTAGGGGACACATCCCCACCACAGGACATCTCCTCTTTGCTAGGTGTCCTCGCCAACACGGAGCTTACCTCTGAGCAGCTCCGGGCCTTCCAGGTCATTCTAAAAGGGAAATCCATCTCCCCCGCCCCCCAGGAGTCAACTCCAGCCATCACACCCCTCCAAGAGTCGGTGCAGGCCATCCCATCTCCCTCACTGGCGCAAGCCATCCAGTCTCCCTCGCTTCAAGGGCAGGCGAGCCAACAACCACCCTCGTTCCAATTCCCTTCACAATCTCAAACCCATGCTGTTCCCCACATACCGCTCCAGTCGGAGCCAACTGTCGGCGGCCCGACAGCTCCCTCTCATTCGGGGTTTCCCCCTCAAGTCTCCGGGAGACATTTTCCTCCCTAGTGGCACGTGCCACCTTCACCTCCCGAGGAGCTCGCCCAATCGCTTCTCAACATGTTCAATAGAATGGACGAACAGTTTCATAATTTCAAGAAAATGGTGGACGTGAAATCCACCCCGGAGGTTGCTTTACCAATCCTTCCGGTGATCCATCTTCCTCCCTCTGAAATGCCCACGTACCGTAGGTACAATGGCACTGGCAACCCCTTTATTCACCTCAAGGACTTCATGTATGAATCCTCCTATTGGAAAAACGACCAGAGATCCCTGGCGTACCTCTTTCGGAGATCATTGGACGGTCCCGCGCTAGAGTGGTTCTATTCTCTGGAGCCCGACGAGGCCGAGAATTTTGATACAGTGCAAAGAAGATTCTTGCAAAAGTATCGGGATAGGGTTGGTCCCTCTCTTTCCATTACCGACCTAGGGGCCGAGAAGATGAGGCCGGACGAAGATTTTGTCCGTTATGCTGACAGATGGAGGTCTCTGGCAGAAAGGATAAGAGATACCCTCTTAGAGCCCGAACAAGTGAAAATGATTGTGTCCAATGCAACCCCACAGTTCAGACACGTCTTGGCTATGAACAAGCTGACTACAATGGAAGAGCTCTATGAGAGGGCACGGTATACGCGACTGGGAGGGCTGGGTCAGCGAGGGTTAGGCGAGGTGGTTGGTTGCCAAACCTGATGGGGCGCCAGGTCAGCCAAGGCTGCCCATGCGGGGCGTGCTGGGCGACGGTGGTCGCGGCACTGGGAGCGAGACTGGAGGTGGGTCGAAGGGAGAGAGGTTGGTGCGGCCGTGCGTGTGTGTATGGGTTAGAGAGAGAGATATGGGGCTGGCAGGCGGAGTGGAGGTCGACGATTCGCAGGCCGTATGGGGGTGTGTAGAGAGGGATGCGGCTGTGGCGTGGGGTGCACTGGTGGCGGTGTGAGGGCGGTCGCAGGAGGTGGCCAAGTGATGGAGGAGACGACGCAGGGGGAGAGAGGCACGGCGGTGGCTGGCGGGTGAAAGGGGGGGGCGTTAGGCCGACGGTGGCGTCCGCAGGTGGTCCGCTGTGGACAGGCGGTCGAGGGAGGAAAAGATGAAGAGAGGGAGAGGGCTGTGAGGTAGAGGCGCTGCAGGTGGTTCCCAGGAGGGTGGCCGCGGGGGAGCGGGCGCCGAGGCCACGCGACGCGTAGGGGGAAGCAGCAGGCGGCAGCGGGGGTGGGCGCGGGGCAGAGCCCTCGGAGGCGCGGGTGGGTCGATCGGGCGTGGGCGCCCTACGTTCGCGGGCGGTGGCGCCTGCGGGTGGCCGCGGCGGGCGGTTCGCGGCAGCGGAGTGGATGGCCGTTGTGGCCAAGTAGAATTTCAAACCGGGCACGGGCGACGATGCCCTGCCCGCGAACACCTCTCTTTTTTTTTTTCAACTACTTTTTCTTTTCTCTCGACCGAGAGCTTCTGCTGTCTTTTTTTTCTTTTTTTTTCTTTCTTCTTCTACTGTGCGCCGATCGAGAGTGAGAGAGAGAAACAGAGAGAGGAAAAGAGAGAGAGAGAGAGAGAGAAATAGAGAGAGAGAGAGAGAGAATAACAGAGAAAGAGAATGAACGCAAGAGGGGGTAAATTTTTTTTCTCTATATTTTTTTCTCTCTCAACCAACAGAGAACTCAACTATTCTTTTCTTTTTCTTTTTTTTCCACTCTAGCAACTGAGAGAGAGAACAAGAGACGACGAGGACGTCGGCATCGACGGAGGCGCCGTGTTGGGCTCTGATACCAAATCTGACGCGACGGCGACGTGGAAATGTATCGACGGTAACTCCGGGACACGATTAAGATCGGATAACTTGCTGTCTCGCACAGCTCGGCCTCACGTCGGACGGTCTCACACCGGGTGACACACTCAAACTCACAAAGAGAAAGAGGGAAGGGAAGGCACCAAGGGGCAAGGCTCCTTACGTGATATCAAATCTCTTAAGCATTCATCATATCTGAACCATTACATGAGCCTCCTTTATATAGGAGGAGGCTATAGCAACCACACCCACAATCTGTTACAAATAGCACATATGTCCTTAGCCTAATAAAACAAGCTTACCTACCTAACTTTTGACTCTTGGGTTTTAAGAAAATAAAATACACAAAACACATATGTTTATTGACTATGACTAGCCTAATAAGATGAAAGTAAAAATATATGTACTAATACATGTATTTTACACACAATACACACGCAATACATAAATACGTGACGTCGAGTCTTCAGGCAGCCGAATCTCTGAGCCACAAGCTCGGTGCGGGGGTGCGGCGTCCGGTAGTGGGCCCGGTGTCCCCACCAGACCTTGAGCTGGAGACTGCGGTGACTGATGCTAGGCGGGAGAGAGCGTATGCTCGGACGTTCTCTTCGCGTGAAATGTGGACCATCTCAAAGTGGGCGAACTCGCTCGCCGCCGCCTTGGCCTTCTCTAAGTACTTCATCATAGAGGGGTCGCGGGCGTCGAACTCCCCCCTGACCTGATTGGCGATGAGCATGGAGTCGATGTATGCTCGCACACTTGACGCCCCTAGGTGCTTTGCCATACGTAGCCCATAGAGGAGCGCCTCATACTCGGCCACATTGTTCGTGGTCGGGAAGTTGAAACACATGGCATACTGTATGTAAGACCCTGAGTCTTTCGGATCTTTATCGGAGAGTTTCGGATCACTTTTGTGGGTTCTGAGTTGTGTTTTACGATCCGCGTGGATTTTTCTCTCGTACTAGTTACGGAACCCCGTGGTGAGTTTACTGTTCAATTCATCAACTCGAGGACGCCACAGCTGCGTTGCATTCTTTCCGAGGATCGTTTTGACTATTTTTTCGTAATTTTCTGAATTAGTGCATTTTCAGGCTGAAAATCAGATTTTTCAGAAATTAGGAAAATTCCTAATTTCTTTTCTTTTTATTCCTTTTCTCTCCTTCCTCTCTCCTCATCGTCTCTCACTCTCTCCCTCACGTTCTCTCTCCTCTCTTCTCCTCTCTCCGCGGGGCGCGCGACCGTGGCGAGGTGGCTGAGGCAGGGACGTCGTGGAGTTGGTCTGGCGCGTGATGGGGCGAAGGATTGAGCGTGACGTTGGCGCAATCCCGTTCGGTGGATTCAAAGCTGACGATCGAGCTCGTGAGGCGATTTTCGGTGTGGTTTAGTCACTTCGGTGCGCGAGAACTCCGGTGGAGGTAGGGAGATGGATGCCCTACTCTTGTACTACGTTTCCTCGCGATTTGGAGCTACCCGGTGCGAGAACGAGTGGGTTTAGCTTCCGTTTGGGCGAAAGTATGTTCGGGGGGTGTGAGACGAGTTTACCGTTTCAGGTGACGATTTTCAACCTAGTTAGTTTCATTCGAACCCCTGGCATGTCTGTATTCCTTTCTCGCTGGTTTTGTGGTGATTGGTTGTCATTTGGGATCGGTAGAAGCCCGGGAACCCATGTGACTCATTTAGGGTCGATTCGGTAGAATCGCCCGTTTCTTGTGTTTTTAGTGTCAAAATGATCCCTTCCGGTCTGTGGAAGGCTTTAGTCGCATCTAGAGTTGTTTCCCCTTCGTTTAGAAGCGAACGGGGCGTGGAATGGCTGGGATCGGCCATTCCCCTATTTTTCCCGCCGTATCGCCTTCGCGATCGTTTCAGAGACCGTTTCTTGCTTCTAGCGGCCCAGTGTATGACCGCTAAGTTGCATTGGGCGTCGAGTCAGTCTTATGTCGGTTCAGGTCTTCGCGGTCACGCGATAGACCGTTTCCTTCGGCTAGTGGCCCAATGGAGGACCGCTAAGCCCTTCCAGCGGTCCAATGTGAGACCGCTAGGAATTGTGTATTATGTCGATTTGGCCAAGCGGCCTTACGATAGACCACGAGGCTAGCTGTGGCAGTTCATAGTTAGACCGCTAGGCACCGTTTATGTCGGTTCGAGGTTGTAAGTTGGTTTAGGCTAGCGGCCTAAACTTAGACGGCCTCTTTGTTATAGCGGCTCTTCGATAGACCGCTATCTTTAAATTGACCGAAGTTAATGTTTTAAGTCGGTTCGAGTTGGAGTCTCTGGCGGCCCATCAGTAGCCCGCTAAGCTCCATGTGACGGTTCTATTATAGATCGTTTAATGGTTTGACTAGTTTAAGTCAGTTTCACTGTAGGGGGTTTGACTGGGTCTAGCGGTCATGGCCTTGACCGCTACAGTCTTCTGGCAAAAATGCAATAGACCGCTTGCCCCTGTGGATTGCAGTTTTGTCCGTTCGAGTCTCTGGGTGAAGCGGCCATGCCCTGGACCGCCTAACTCAGTGAGACGGCTTGGTTATAGGCTGGTTCTTTTAGTGCGGCTCTCTCTTGACCGCCCAGTGTTTATACTCTGTGTGTGAAGGTAGCGGTTCCGTGGCTGACTGCTTGGTTTACCTAGCGGCCTGGCATACGCCCATTTACTTCCCAGAGCTTTGTTTTCCTGATATTTGGCCTCCGTTTGTCTTGGCCTTACCTTGTGGGTTGCCCGTAGTCCCGTGGATGTCTTGGATGTCCTATGAGGGCGATGACCATGTTGAGAGGTGGCTGGGGAATGCCATTATATCAAGTGGTATTCCATGCTGTTTCAGAGTCACTGTTAGTGTCTGGTCAACCCGGTGTGATCCAGTGGTTGACATATGACTTTATAGCTGTCTCGATGGTCCTATATGGATCAAGACATGATTTTGGACGTCTTGAGGTACCGTCTGACCTCGGTTTGTGTGTCCATGTGCTTTGAGGGTCTTGGTGATCCCTCCGATCTCCGTGATTCGTGTTAAGCGGAGGCATGGATCGGGTGATCCTATGTTGTTTCCTTTATCGGTGTTTTACCGTGATGTGGCTTAGGGACTAGGCTGATTGGCGGCTTGTTACCGCTTTGTACGATGATCTTGACCTCGAGTTTCTTGACTCAAGGATCGTTGTGTTTGCAGGTCTAGTTCTCTGTCCTGAGTCCGGTGGCAGTCTGGTATGCTACCTCGTGTCCTGTGTCTTGGTGCTTCGTAGTACGTGTGACAGTGCATGCCTAGCCTGTCTGTACTTCGGCACTAGTGTTTTGGAGTCTCTGTGTCCAGTGAGCCTCCACTAGTCGTAGCCTGACGACTCACGCGTTCCAGTGTGTCGGCCCACCAAGGAGTGGTGGCAGGGCAGTTCCCGATATACGGTTTGTAAGCTAGTTTCCGTGGGCTCCCTTGCCTTACAGTAACGTCCTACTGGGGGAGAAAGCTAGCTAGAGGCTTGGCTTAAGGCATTGAGTTTGTGTGTGCACACGTGGTCAGGGGCAGTTGGATGAACGCCGACGGGCGTGACCCTGACTAGTCACTCGTTACTGTTGTTCCTTGTTCTCGGTTCTGTGAGTGTCTCAGTTACTGTCGTTCCAGACGTGTGGGAGATACTTGTGGCGCAGTGTAAGACGTCAGTGGACGCATCTGGCTGTTCTTCTAGTGAGGAGGTGCTCTTGTCACTTGACGCATGACTCTAGTGATTCTCGTGTCTCGTGACGTGTGTTTCCGTCATTGGATTCCGAGTAGCCGGTTGTGGCTTTACTCGAGGTCCAGTCTTGTGTAACGTACACAACGATCTAGTGGTGTATGCTCGTGGCTTTGTTTGTATAGGTCTTTTATAGGACTTTTTGCCTGTGTTGTTAGGCTCTAGCCTTGAAGCTTGTGTTTGGTTGACGGATCGATAACGCCTGACTTTGTGAGATCAGGGTTCATCTTTCTGTTGCCGTTTGGAGTAGCTTAGAGGACCGTGGTTTGGTCGGCGGCCGTGTTTCTGGTTAGTACGGCTTCTCTCTTCTTCTTTAGATGTTCTCTCTCTTGCTTACTCCTGCTTTTTACAGCTTTACTTTTGTAGTTACTGCTGTTGCTCCTACTCTTTCCTGCTTTATTGTTTAGAGTGTTACTGCGTTGTTTCTAGTGGGGATCCACGTGACCCCTACTGAGCCAGTGACACGAGGCTCACCCCTGCTTTTCAGGTGTGGACTTCTTCTTCCTCGTGGTTCGTGACGTGGTGCGTCAGTTCGTGGTTGCCAGCTTTGCCAGCGTTCTCTGCGTCGGGCTTCCCCCGACTTCAGTGTATGTTTTTTTTTCTGTTGGGCTGTACTTGTCTTTATTTGGACTGGACTCTGTTAACTTAAACTGTTAATTGAAAATATAATTTTTATTTCTGGCTACTTTAGCAAACCTGATCAATGAAATATTAATTGCTTATTGCTTTATCTGGGAACTTTAATGTACTACACACACTCCTTTTATCCCTTCAGAGCTTTTCCGCTCTTGGGAAGCCTCGCATGATCCAAGTGTTATCGGATTTACCCGGTATCTGGACCTTGGGTCGTCACACTGTAGCTCCACCCCTTATGGTGAGAGCAAAACCAACCCTGCGTCGCTGCCCGCAGCGCATGAAGATCCGTCGACGTATAGCTCCCAGGTGGGCCCCGAGGACTGCTCGGGTGAGTCTTTGACGGGTAGGGTGCATTCGGCGATGAAGTCCGCGAGAGCTTGGGCTTTGATCGCTGTTCTCGGCCGGAACTTGATGTCGAATTCTCCTAACTCGATCGCCCACTTGACCAGCCTTCCGGAAGCATCAAGGTTCTGAAGGATTTGCCGGAGAGGCTGATCGGTGAGGACGACAATCGGGTGAGCCAGGAAGTATGGCCGTAGCTTGCGAGCAGTCGTAATCAGCGTGAGGGTGAACTTTTCAGTCCACGAGTACCAGAACTCCGGTCATTGTAGTGCTCGGCTAACGTAGTAGACGGACTTCATGACTCCTGCTTCTTCCCGTGCGAGCACAGCGCTCATGGTGCTGCACGTCACGGACATGTACAGGAGTAGCCGCTCTCCCCTTTGGGGCTTGGCGAGGACAGGAGGTGTCGTTAGGTAGCATTTCAATTCTTTGAACGCGTGCTCGCACTCCTGATCCCAGTCGACCCATCCCTTCTTTTTTGGTGCCAGGTTGGCCTGTTTGATTAGTCAGAAGAAGGGAAGACACCGTTCGGCGGCTCGGGATAGGAACCGAGCCAGGGCGGCGACGTGCCTGATGAGGCACTGTACGTCTCTCACCCGTTTCGACCGTTCCATCTCTAACACTGCTCTGATCTGGTCGGGGTTGGCCTCGATTCCTCGGTGGGTGACGAGGAAACCTAGGAACTTCCCTGACCGTACCCCGAACGCACATTTAACAAGGTTGAGTTTCATGTTGTACCTTCTGAGTGTGGTGAAGGTCTCTGCCAGGTCGCGCAAGTGTTCGGCTGCTCGGAGGCTCTTCACGAGCATGTCGTCGATGTAGACCTCCATGTTGCGGCCAATCTGCGAGTCAAACATATGGTTGACTAGGCATTGATATGTAGCTCCAGCGTTCTTCAGTCCAAACGGCATGCGAGTGTAGCAGTATAGGCCGTGGTCGGTGATGAACGCGGTCTTGTCTTGGTCGGGCTTGTGCATGCTGATCTGATGGTACCCAGAATAGGCATCGAGGAAGCTCAGCATCTCGTGCCCGGCCGTAGCATCGATCAGCTGGTCGATCCGTGACATTGGGAAGCTATCTTTGGGTGTGGCCTTATTGAGGTCGGTGTAGTCCACGCACATCCGCCACTTCCCGTTGCTTTTAGGCACTAGGACCACGTTGGCCACCCAGTCTGGATACTGGGTAGGTCGGAGTATCCCCGATCGCAGCTTTTCTTCTACTTGCTCCCTGATGATGGCCCGTCGCTCGAGGTTGCAACGCCTTCAGCGTTGCTGTACCGGGCGACAGGTGGGGTCCAACCTTAGTTGGTGCATTATGACTTCCGGAGGAATCCCGGGGAGTTTGTCCTCGGACCAAGCGAACACATCTTGGTTGGTCGCGATGAAGCTTACGTATTCCCTCTTGTCGTGCTCAGTCAGGGTAGCACTGATCTTCAGTGTTCTGCTTGGATCGTCTTCAATTTGGATGAGGTATAAGCCCTCAGCCGGCGCGCTCGTGCTCGGACCTGGATCTTCGGTCCTTGCCCTCTTCTCCGGTGGTACTTCTTCGGGGCATCGATCACGGGTGGAGATAAGGTAGCACCTCCTGGACTCTCGCTGATCACCCCGAAGTTCCTCACCCCAACTTAAGCTTCTGGTGGTAGGAAGAAGGGACACCTCGAAGCGTGCCGAGGATTCCTCGGCTGATGATAGCAGTGTACCCTGTCATCGCACGAACCACGGTAAAGTTGGCGAGGAAGGTTACCTCTTTTGGTGCCGTCCCGAACGTGATCGGGAGCAAGATACGCCCTTCCGGGCGGATAGTCATGCCGGAGAATCCGTACAACGGCGTGTGCAATCGCGCTAGTCGTGACACATCCACACCCATGAGTATAAGACAGTCGTACGCAATAACGTCGGGTCCGCTTCCATTATCCACCAGAATGCGGCGTACAGTACATTGGTTGATGGTGGCAGAAACCACCAGAGCATCAGAATGGAGCGTCGTGACGCCTTCCAGGTCATCCTCGGAGAAAATTATGGGGTCCCTTAGATGACCCGAGGGGGAGGGCTCCCGTGGAGTGCCACCGCCCTGGTCTGCGGTGTTGATGGCCGTCGCGTACCGACACCTTCTGCTCGTGCTATCACCCCCCGCGGCGGGCCCTCCAGAGATCATCATGATCTCCTTTTCGTTGGGCCGGTTGTCGATCGGAGGAGGTGTCTTCTGTCGTCTCTCGGCGGCTTTGGCGAGGAACTTGTCGAGGACCCCTCTACGGACGAGGTCCTCGATAGCATCCTTCAGGTTGATATAGTCGGCCGTGTCGTGACCATGATCTCGATGGAAGTAGCAGTACTTCTTCTTATTCCTTGAATTTGCATCCGACTTCATCTGCGGGGGCCACTTGAGGAGTGGCTCCTCGCAGATTTCCATCAAGATCTGGTCGGGCGGAACCGTCAGGGGTGTATAATGGCGGTAGCTGCCCCTTTCTTTGTCGGAGTGGTCGCGGCGGTCCCCGTCGCGTCGCTCTCGCTTGCCCCGGCCCTCTCACGGTGGGTCGGCAGCTCTCTTTCGGTCGGGCTGGTGTGTCCCGGCCCCGCGGCGCAAGGCTGCGGTGTTCTCCTCGCAGTGTGCGTGCTTCTGGGCTAGCGCGAGGAGGTCTGGAAGGGTCGTCGGGGCTTCGACTCCGAGCGCGCGCCGGAGGATGTGGTCCCGCATCCCCTGGGTAAGTGCCGTGGTGGCGATGCCGACGTCGTGGTGGGGGATGCGGAGTGCCTCCGTGCGGAAGCAGGAGACGAAGTCCCACATCATTTCTTCTTTCCCCTGCCTGAGGGCGAGCATGGTCACAACAGATTTGACTACCTTCTGGCAGCCCACAAAATTCTCCTTGAACAACTTTTTGAGCTGCTGGAAGGAAGAGATCGTCCCGGTCGGCAGGGACTCGAACCATGCTCGGGCATTCTCCCGGAGAGTCGTGACGAATGCTAAGCACTTCACGGTATCCGAAGCTCGGTGAAACACCAGGTGGGACTCAAAGCCGTGCAAGTGATCGGCCGGGTCAGTGGTGCCGTCGTAGGAGGTAAATGACGGCAGTTGGAGCTTTGGCGGGATAGGGGCTTCCATGATTTCCCTAGAGAAGGGAGAATGGAAGTCCAAATCTTCGTCGATGAGGCCGCGATTCTTGACAGCCAGGAGGACGTCGTCCAGGTATCAGACTTTATCCTCTATCTTGTCGAACCGTTGGAGCTGGCGGTCCATGTCTGGATTGGAATGAAGTGGGCTGTGTACCTTGGGTGCAGGTACGCTGCGTGACCGTCGGGTCCTTGTGATGGAGGCATGGGATGCCTCCCGTACTTGTCGGAGGTTTTCTCCGGTCTGGTCCCTTTCGCCCTCCCGTCGTCCGGGTGGGGCGCACTGGGGCCTCATTCTCTGGTCCCGAAGGTCTCGGCAGAACTCTGCCAGGGCCCGAACCTCTTGGCGGAGCTCATATAGTACACCTGGGGTGACCTCTTGTCGGGGGTGAGCGGAGGAAGCCTCCTGTGATCCCCGGCGAGAGTTGGGTCCCTGGTGGGAGCCCCGCCCCCGGTTGATGGCGTTGCGAAGGCTTCCACAGGGCGCCATAGCTTTTCGCTCGGATTCCCACAGACGGCGCCAAGAATTGTAGCGGTAGGAAAATGGTTCCTAGGCCACGTACCACCTTCTCTATTTATTTGTTGCGGAAGTCGCCTCGCGCCCGTGGATGCCTGCAAATACCAAGAAACCAAAGAGGCGTCAGAAGGAGTCCCGGGTGTTACCCTAGGGGACAACCCTCCGATGCTTAAGTCAGTAAATGATCAATGAGCAATAGAGAAGAGCAAAGTAAGAGAGAAGTCGAGTTCGTAGTAGACGATCTGAGAGGCGTGTAGGTCCTCTGCACGCCGTGCTCGCCGCTCCCAGCGGGTACTCGGAGAGTGCTCGCTGGGTGATAAGGCCGTGCAGGAGGAGGATTCTCTCTGGGCGTAGCGGGTAACCTCTCTGTCATAGTGGCAGGTCTGATTGCCCTATTCTCAGTAGGAAGCTCTTGTGGCAGAAGTATCCGCCGTCTCTCTTCTCTTGCGTAGTAGTATGGGGTTTAGTAGAAGAATCTACCGCGTGTCTTCTCTTCTGTCGATGTCCCTTTTATATGGGTTGTCTTGGAGCGAGGGACCTCATCCCTTGAGAGGGAAGGGTCTGCTTTGTAGAGTAACGTTCCCCCGCTATATTGGCGGGAGTTTTCCGTTGTGGGACAATAGCCTCGGCGTCGGCCGGTCCTTAGGCGAGTCTTACGGTGCTTATGGGGCGTGCTCGTCCGTTACGGGGTCAAGGCCGACGTCGTGGGGGCAACGGTCGGTCGTCGGAGTGTTCTCCGGCGATGACCGTGCTTGGGCCGTAACCCTTATGTTTTGTAGAATCCGATGTCGAGTCGGTTTGGGTCGTGCCTTGGTAGGCCGCATATGTCGGTGGCGCGCTCATCGAGAGCTCTTTTGGGCATGGGCTGGTCGTTACTGGGCCGGATATGGGCCAAACTGGATTTACCCTCCTCACTATCATTTTGAATATCTACATATTTTTACGTTTATTTTTTCTATTTTAAAAGGTTAATCGGGTCGGACCGGTTCACCGGACGAATCGCGGTTCGACCGGTTTGTCCGATTTTTTAATATTAGACCGGTTCACGGTCGGACCGATCCGATCGACCGATCCGATTCGGATAACATTGATTTTTTCTCATTTCTCTTTTATGGATGATTTTTATGAAAAAAACCTTTTCGGGGGTGGGGGGTTTAAGCTTTCATCTCATTTAAATTTTAAAATTGTCCAACGAGAGTTCTTTCACTTTAAGAGAAGCAACACCCTCACTTAGCGTGAAGAGAATGAAAATTGCTCCAAGGATCTGTGCGTAGGGCTGTTAAGGGGCCGGCCCGGGCCGGGCTTAGCTCAGCCCGGCCCGAGCCCGACTCATCAAAATTAAGGTCGAGCCCGGTCCGGGCCCGACATTATGTAAAAAATGTAAAGTCCGATTAAGGTCCGGCTCGGCCCGACAACTTAAATATAATAATAAAAATAATAAAAAATAATAGATTTAATACTATAAAACTTATAATTTCACTAATTTAATTAAAAATTTGATATTAATTACATAATTTATATGAAAAGAGAGTTTTAAATTTTTTAATTAAGAAAAATAATATAATTTTAATTAAATAAAATTTAAAATTTGAAGTGAGAATAAAAAAAGAGAACGGGCCGAGCGACTCGCTGGCCGAACTCAAAGCCCGAGCCCGACCCGCGGGTCTAGTCGGGCCGGGCTTTGAAGCCCGACTAAAAGCGAGCGGGCCGAAAACGGCCTTGCGGCCCGACCCGAAATCGGGTCAGACCCACGAGCCTATCGGGCCGGCCCGACCCATTGACAGTCCTATCTGTGCGGGGTTAGGTTTAAGATTGATATGACATTGTTGTTATTTATTAGTATTGTTAATTTTTGATTAATAACGACAATATATTTGATATTGGACAAATAAAAATGACAATTTTAATATTTTACATGTAACAAGAATATATATGAAATCGATGCTCAGTGATATTTTTAAAATTTTGAATTAATAATGATAATATATGATGTTCATCAGTTAAATATAGTAATTTTGATAGCTTGTGTGAGTATATATGAAATTAATGCTTATTTATTTATAGTATGGCAATTTGTCAGACTTCTACCGTCCCATTACTTGAAATCAAGAGGACCGTTGGATATCTCATCCACGGTCAAACGTAAGAGATGTTGTTAGGGTTTCATTTCTGGCCCCGCCCCAACATCGGCAAACCCCCCGCCCCAGGCCCCCAACATCGGCAAAAGCCCCCAAACCCTCTCAACCAGCGCCGGCGGCGTCTTCCCAGTTCACAAGCACGTAGCCACGGCAACGTTGCACCAGCCGTCGCGTCCCGCTGTGTCGCTGGCCACTTTCTCCATTGTAGAGCAACCCCGTCGGATCTGCTTCTCACGAGCTTACATTTGCAGATCACGGCACTGTCCTCTGTGGCGGCCGTCGGCCGGCCTTCCCGGACCAGCACCCGTCGCCCGCCGGCAGCGCCGGAGCGGCAGCCAGCAGCACGCAAAGGATTTGTAAGTCTGAACTGTTTTGTTTCTTTTTGTCTAGTACATCTCCAGATTCCAGGAAACAAAATTTTGGAAGCAACTATGGCTTGTCAGCTTCGTAGGTTTACCGCTTCTCCTGTTCAAGGTGACAATTGTTTGTTTCTTCCATGTTTATTTCAGAATGGCTCTGAGAGGTGTGTGGCAGCTTCAAAAGCTGGTTGTGAGCTATTGTGATTGGGGAGGGAGCAGTCGAGGCATCAGGTGTGCCTTCTTGTTCCCATTTTTTGTACGTTGTTCTTTGAATAGGTGTATTCAGGTACGCGTGTGTATAAACTATTATATTTCCTTTACTATGTAGTTCACAGACTTCGCTGATTTGTGTTGAAATTTGGGCATAGTCCATTAGTCCTCAGGCAATAGTCTCATATCAGTTAAATAGATTGTGGTTCATGTGCTTATGACCCTGGGTCTGTGTATCTCAACACTACGATTTTGTGGATTTCAACATGGTATCAGAGCATGGTCTTAGGCCCAACCCCATATATTTCTTATCTTGCCACCTCTACCTAATTAATCTCCACGGCCCATCTTGGCCGTGAGGGAGAGTGTTGGAATTTAGACATAGTCCCTGGGCAATAGTCCCATATCGATTAAATAGGTTGTGGTTCATGTGCTTATGATCCTGGGCCGTGTATCTCAACACCGCGGTTTTGTGGATTTCAACAATTTGTGTTAATGGAATATCGGTTATGATTTATCATTCAGGTGCAACTCCAACTCTAAAATTTATCTGAGAAAACCTCGTGCAAATTTCATTGCCCTTTTGTTCTTACTCAGAGGAAAGAAAGCGATCACAGGAACAATGGATAGCATCTTAACCATGACATTGGAATTTAGTTTGATCTCATTTGATGATTTATTTCAAGACTAAGTGTGAGTGACTTGTTGTACCGCTGAATTATGCAGGACCGAAGCAATTGGTGATTATAATGGGTTTGAAATCACATGATACGCAAGATTCCCATAAGGAAGAGTGGACACAATGTGAATATAATTTTCTATCTCATGTCGCACAGTTATTTTTCATGAAAGTGGGCAAGGCCTTAGGACTAGATGGCTTACCTATTGAAGTATGGAAAGGCCTAGGAGATATTGGTATTCAGTGGCTAACTAAATTTTTTAATAAAATTTTAAAGGAACGGAGAATGTCAGAAGTTTGGAGAAAAAGTGTTGTAGTTCCTTTCTATAAAAACAAAGGAGATATTCAAAGTTGTAATAATTATCGTGGAATTAAGCTTATGAGTCATACTATGAAATTTTGGGAAAGAGTAATTGAAAAACGCCTCCGATGTATGACTACTGTATCGGAAAATCAGTTTGGTTTTATGCCGAATAGATCTACTACATAAGCTATTTTCTTACTACGGCAGCTAATGGAGAAGTATAGTGAGATGAGAAAAGATTTGTATATAGTTTTTCTTGATTTAGAGAAGGCGTACGATCGAGTACCGAGAGAATTGATTTGGTGGATATTAAGAAAGAAAGGAATCTCTCAAGGATATGTTGATTTGATTAAAGATATGTACGGCGGTGCTATTACTAGTGTTCGAACTATTGCTGGGGAGACTGGTGAATTTCCCGTTTCTATAGGTTTGCATCAAGGTTCTGCACTAAGTCCGTATCTCTTTGCCTTAGTTATAGATGAAGTAACTAAACAATTGCATGAGGATATCCCTTGGTGTATGCTATTTGCAGACGATATTGTTTTAATTGATAAAAGTATTGATGCTCTAAATGCTAAGTTAGAGCGTTGGAGACTTGCCTTGGAGTCTAAAGGTTTTAAAATTAATAGGAGTAAGTCAGAGTTTATGCACTGTAATTTTAGTAATGGGAGAGTGGTTCAGGAAGATATGGTTCTAATTGATGGACATAACATTCCGAAGAGTAGTAGCTTTCGATATTTAGGGTCTATCATACAAGAGAATGGGGAGATTTATGATGACGTTACACATAGGATTAAGGCAGGCTGGTTAAGATGGAGAAGTGCATCAGGTGTCCTTTGTGATCGTCGTATGCCTGTGAAACTCAAAGGGAGATTTTATAGAACGGCTGTGAGACCTGCTTTGTTATATGGTACCGAGTGTTGGACAGTACGAAAGGAACACATCCACAAAATGTGTGTAGCAGAGATGAGGATGTTGAGATGGATGTGTGGCAAGACTAAGAAAGACAAGATTAGGAATGAGCGCATCCGTAAGGACTTAGGGATAGCTCCAATTGATAGCAAAATGAGAGAAAATAGACTCAGGTGGTTTGGACATGTGTTTCGTCGCCCTAACTCAGCGCCGGTTAAAAGATGTGACCAAATATTAGTGGATGCTAGTAAAAGAGCTCAAGGCCTAAAATGAGATGGTGCGATGCTATTAGGAAGGACATTAGTTCCTTGAGTTTAAATATGAATATTGCACTTGATAGAAATCTTTGGGGGAACATGATTCATGTAGCCGACCCCAATTAATTGGGATAAGGCTCTGATGATGATGACGATGATGATAGAAATTAAAATTGTAGTAAAGCAGCAAGTGGATTACATGGAACAGCAGGGCAAGAATATTATGGAGGTGAGTCCTCAAGGTACTCCCTACCACCATCTCTAAGCAATCCCAGGGTATGGATTTGAAAGCAGCAAGTTTGGTTAGAATAGTTCCAAGGATATCTACTATTAGGGAATGGAAAAAGCACAGAGGTATGTGTGTATTATCTTGTTTGTGGTTGTCTTCCTCTTCAGGTGGCATTTCAACTATTTTGATGCTACTTCATGAGAGGCAGATTCTCACTTTCAAGCGGGGTCATTTTCACGAGGAGGTTTAAGCATGCCTGCAGCCCACTGGAAATGCTAGAAAGCTGAACTCTCTAAAAGTGGACCAATGCAAAAAGAATTTCTTCATTTTATCTACTTAGGTCATTAATTATTGTCAATAGAGGGATGTAAATTATCTGTGCCTATTTGGTACTCACAGTATAATTTCAGTGCTGAAGATACCAAATTATGTATTGCCCTGTGTATCCCAGGCATGTAGACTTTGAAGCGGCAGAGAAGCAGAATCTCTTGGGCATAGTTTAGAAACTTTTGAGAAGCATTACTGGCAATTTCTGTACTGCCTATGGGAACTTCCTGGTATGTCACCCCTTTGTCAGACGTGGAAAACATAAATGAGAAAAAAAAGGTTTCTCCTCATAAAGTTAATGTCGCTGATATAGTTCTCAAGAGAGTAATGGGTTAAAGATCTAATGTTGTTTTCAGAATTTATATGTTTTCTCTGGGACACTCACTTTGCAACATGTCAGGCAAGAAAGCAATAATTGGTTGTCCAATGAGGTAGAGATTGTCTGTAAAGTCTTGGTCCACCTCTTTCATGGTACCATAGTTACCAGTTACCTGGAGTTGCTGCACCAACAAATTCATTCCATATCCTAGGACCCAGGCCGATCACCTCACTGTTTCTCTCCCAGGTTGATTTAGCCATCTCCTTGAATAAAAGAGTCTATCCACAGTTGATCTATCCACATCCTTGAAGGCTTGAACAAAAAAGTTTTAGTGGTTTTTATTCAGTATTAGAAAGTATGTCGAACTGATTCCCACTCTTCTATCCAATATATCCAGTCTTTTCAATTTGAAAAGGTTTCTTATTCTATTTAGTAGGTTTTATTTCTTTTAACTTCTCGTTGCTCTGTTATCTCAAGCTCATGGGAAGGCATTAGAATTTTGGTTCTTCTTTGAAGGGTTAAGAACGTTAAATTACAAACATCTAGCTTTTAATTCTTGCTTGGACGGTCAATATTTTAAACTTACATGTTTCTATTGTAAATATTTTCTGTGTTTCTTACTTTTGAAGGGTTAAGAATGTTAAATTACCTTGCTTAGACGGTCAATATTTTAAACTTACATGTTTCCTCTGAAAATATTTTGTGTTTCTTACTTTCTTATATGGCAGGGCGTTTATGGAATCCCACCTGTCGTCATTTAAAGAACATAATCCACAGTTAGAGGTTGTTGCCGAACTAATTCGTGGGCAGCATCCACACCTGAAAGGCTTTTATAGTAAGTAGCTGTTTCATTCATTGCTCTGTTTATTAATTTTCTTTTTGCCGGTGATTTATGAATGTTTTCCATTGTTAAACTTTGATAAAACAAGAAAATAGAAAAGATTGTCTTCCACATTTTTTAAGTGAACTTGATTCCCCCCCCAACTTATTACTTTATTCATCGTCATGTTGCGGGAAGTAAGAAGCCACCCTCCAGTTCTGCTTTATGTAATGTGATTTTCAGTTTAACTATCTGCTCAAAATCGTAAGCGTCTGCTGTTCCAGAGCCTTTGCTTTATTCATCTGTCTGTTTGCTAATGTTGCACTGTGATTCATATTATAGTACTGTTTTCTTCAAACCTCTCAATTTTGAGCATTTTCAAACACATGTATAGCAGCCAAGGAGATCCATGACCACCGTGCCTTTTCCTTTGCACAGAAAACCACAACCAGCGTGTAATCTGTGTGAAGAATCTGTCTCCAGAGGACATACTTGTACATGCAACCAGGTTGAGGAATGCTTTAGGGAGGAAGGTGGTGAAGCTGAGGACAAGACATGTGACTAAGCATCCAAGCGCCCAGGGGACGTGGACCACTGCCCTCAAATTTGACGGTTGAAGCTGTTTCTGCCGCATGTTAGGACGCTGTTAAGTGCTCTTAATCTTATGTAGATGATAGTCTCCATTGATGTTGAACATGAAGTTTTCGAATCCGACACGTTTATAACTTGCTTGAAGGGATAGCGTCCATGAACTGGCTATATAAATCCAAGGCTTGCTGCTTTAAGCTTCTGCAGAATTGGATCATCTCCTAGCATGCTCACATGCAGCACAGCTTGTTTCTGTCATAATGGTTAAAGGCCTCAAGAGAAGATCCTTGGTCACAAGAGCATGCTGCCGACCTCATTCCTCAGGTGATGTGCACGCAATGGAAAGTTTATGCCACGAGAGTGCCTGCTGATTGACCTTGGGAATGATTTATGATTTTAATATCATATGCCTTTTACAATCGCTTCATTAACATGGTAGAATATCTTTCTGGTGGCGAGCAGTTTCTCTCGTTTCCTCCTTTATTTTTCTTTTTTTTTACGGAAATGGAATTTGGACGGGGGCAGTATAAAAAGAACGATATCTGTCTTTTATCTCGATTTTGCTGGGATTTGGTCGGTGAAGATGGCAGTGAGGATGTTAAATGCCGTACTTTTAAACATCAGAGCCTTCGTATTAGTGCACCGACCTTTTCCATTTGTCGTATTGATCTCTCTACCGAGGAAGGACTTGCAAAACTGTGGTTACCGAGTTATTAAACTGGAAGTTTGACGTTGTTGAGATCGTGGAAGTAGATAAGGATTTCCCTAAATTTACGTGGCAAGGAATCAATGGGCACTGAGCCTCGCTTTGCTAGGGAGTTATCCTCCACTTATTCTAAAGGATAATTCTCATTTTATTTTTTTTTTGTTATTTTGATAGAAGGATGAAGATAATCCGGTCAGAACGAGAGTTAAGTCTCATCTTTCTCTCTTTTTATGTTTTCTCTCTCTCTCTCTCTCTCTCTCTCTCTCTCTCATTCATTTATTAAAATAATTAAAATGATAATTATTTTATTAAAAGAATTATAATAATAATAATTTGATGTTTATTTCTCTCTTTCTCTCTCTTCATTATCTCTCACTCTCATTTATTTATAAAAATAAAATAATAACTATTTTATTAAAATATTTATTATTATCATTATATTTTGATATTTATTTCTCTCTCTACCTTATCTCTTTCACTCTCTACTTTTCACTCTCATTTGTATTTATTTATTAAAATAGATAAAACACTAATAATTTTTATAATAATAATAATGTAATATCTATTTCTCTCTCTATGCTCTCTCTCAGTCTCTCTTTCTCTCTCTGTATTCTCTCTCTCTCTTTTATTTATTGAAATAAATATAATAATAATTATCATTAAACTAATGATTTGATATCTATTTTAATATCTATTTGGGATATTATTTATTAAAATAAGATTATAATAGGGTCAGAATGAGAGAGAGAGATTTAAGTCAAGATCTATAGAGTTAACTCACTTTACATCTCTCGGTACAATTAAAACAAGTGGAATAAAAGCGGAGTTAGCCTCCATTGACTCAAATAGATAATCCATTGCTTATAAAGTAAATGTGATTAAGTGGAGGGACAAATTAACTCGTAAAGGATAACCCTCGTTTTAACTATTTATATGGCGAAGAGGGGCTCAAATGTGCATGTACCTGCTAAATAGATGATATCAAAGAAAATGACGAAGGAACGACTTCTCATACATGTTGGACCTATGGAGGTGCTCAATTATAATTCTACGTCAATGTGGGAAGAAATGTAGCAGTTTTCACGGACATACGACTTAAATATGTTTTTTTGTCAAGGGATATCGGGAGGGAAACGGGGTTCGGGAGTTGGATATTGTCACTCTATGACGGGTCTCCCAATATTTGAGAGGAGGCGTCTATACGTGTTGTCGTTTGCAACGTAAAAGAGGGAGCAATCAAGTGAATCACCTCCGCAGGATGACAGTGGTAACCCTCCCTTGATCATCCTTCTATGTGTCAAATGACATATTCAGGGTTAAGTTTGGATCCCGTCGATATAAGAGAGGAATGGGGCCAATGTTCAACAGGAGACTGTCACTTGTCATCCCTCAGACCCCCTCTCTTCTCCCTAGCTGGTTTCTCCTCTCTTTTTTGATGCGGCTGCGTCTGCGTCTGCGTATATGAGAGAGAGAAAGGAGTGGGGACTCGGGGATCGACTCGTGGGTAGACGTAGTGACATGATGTTGAGAATCTTGTCTCCTCCCCCTGGGATCCGATTGGTCTTCTGAATCCGTCTTTCAGTGCACTGTGCCTCCTCTGAAGTGAGTTTTTTGGTCCCTGCTTGTGGTGTTCCTGGTTAGGCGAGTTTAGACTTTCCTTCTCCTACCCAAGAAAGAAAAAAAAAAGTAAAAAAGTGGTGAGGTTTTTAATCTCTAGGGGTCACTTTGGTAACGGGTTAAACTGAGTTATGGTGGGTTAACTGAGGTCGGGTGGGTTACTCCTTGTTCGATAATTTTTTTCTTAACTCGGGTCGGATAGGATTAGAGTGGATTAACTCATTCTTAGAAAATATGTGGAATGAGTTAATCCACCCGGATTGAGGTTAGGGGTGGGGTGGACTAATCCGGATAAGTCACCCGTCCCTAACTTAAGTCATTATCAAAGTGACCCTAAAGTCACGTTTGGTAAGATTTATGAGAATGAATTTTGACCTCGAAATTTTGAACCCTTTAAAATTCATAACAAATGTGTTCCTGACGATATCAAAACTCTCAAAAATCTACTTTTCACTTGTACAATAAAAATTGTCAGTAACCTAAAAAAGTGCGTCCACAATAAAAATCTACTTTATCCGGGTTAGTCCACCCCACCCCTAACCTTAATCCGGGTGGATTAACTCATTCCGACTCGGGTTAAGAAAAAAACTATCAAACAAGGAGTAACCCACCCGACCCCAGTTAACCCACCCTAATCCAGCTTAACCCGTTAACAAAGAAGCCCTGAAAGAATTTTTAGAAAAAGGAATCAAAGTCCATCCTCGTTCCCCGGCACGCCCTGAGTCTATATTCTTCTTAAACAAAAGAGTTTAACCCTGGAGTGATGTATTTTCTAAACGCGAGACACGTGGACGTCTCACAATAATAGGCCGCTTTGTGTATAAAATGAATTAATGCATTGATTTTGAAATCGTCAATTTTAAAATCCATGAAAGTGTCACTGATGTAAAATCTCATATTTTGATTTTCCGTGATTTTAAATTGAAAAATAAAATTAGATAAAAGAGGTGCTCTATGAGTCAACACTTCTAAAAGCCCAAAAAACATTGCCACTGGAAACATATATATTTAAAAAAACAACATCTTGAGACGATACATCGCACTCCGAACATATGAAAAACATCGTTTTACGAACATTTTAAGATGGAAAATTACCCTCCCTTTACGATGCCAATGTTAATATCAAATGTGTCTCTCCACTCACACATTTTGCAGCACCTCATCAGAATACCAAGAAGGCTACCAACTTCGGACCCAACTATGTTTGGTTTATGCTGACCTAATCCGAATACGGTTCTCCGCCATACTGTGGGTACGGGAAGACGTGATTCATGGACGGTGAGATCAAGATTTATCGTCTCTATCATGGTTTGAGACAGGTCGAGTAAATTTTATCTCGCTCCATCTCAATTTATCTCGTAAAATGTTAAAATAAAAAAGATTACATATATAATAATAAAATAAAATAAAAAACTTTATATATATAATAAAATATTAAATTAATGAAGTGTCTTAATCACGACCCACGACCCGACTCCCCGACTCTTTTCTTCTTATTATTTATTCTTCATTTTTACTATTCTTCGAGAAATCCTCCTCAAATCTCAATCTGAGTGTGACCGCTGATGGAAAAGAGTTGGTGGCGGTGGTGAAGAGGGCACTTAGGGCCCGTTTGATATGGGGTTATAGCTGAGATGTCTCCGCTCTAACCCCATTTTATATTTGGTATGGTTAAAACGGGTGGGGATAAATCGGGTTAAATGAAATAAGGTTAACTCCGATTTTGAGGTTGGAAACGAGGATAAGTCATTCCAACAAAACTCCGATTTTGAGGTTGGAAACGAGGATAAGTCATTCCAACTTTTTGTTGGAATGACTTATCCCCATTTTCTAACCCCGTTTCACCCCTTGTGTACCAAGCATACATGAGAATAAGACTAGACATAAATTATCTTAGAATGATTTACACATATTCTTCTCAAAATTTATCCCGATATCAAACAGCACTAAAGATCCAGTTAGGAGGGGATGGTGCTAGGCGTGCATCCTTTGTCGATGGTGGCCGCGCTCAGCTCAAAGGGGCCGAGTGCAGTGGTGCCAGAGATATTGAAGCTGGAGCGGCCAGGTGTGAACATCTTGGCGACGTGGTCGGGGACGGTGGCAACTGTACCAGATCAGTGATCTGACATACCGAGTTTCTCCCGGTACAATTTGACCCGTCGACAAACTATGAGTCAGTCTCTCTCTCTCTCTCACAAGAGAGAGAGAGAGAGAGAGAGAGAGAGAGAGAGAGAGAGAGAGAGAGAGAGAGAGAGAGTTAAAATTAATTGTCATTTAATTTTAAATAACTATCAGTAAGTCAGACTTGCATCAATATCACAAGATATTTAAATGTGCAATGGAGTCGCACCCTTTGTGATAAACAGTTAGGTAAGACTCCAGTGAGAAACAAAATCTAATTCGGGGTGGGGTTCGTCGGCCTCATTTGTACCCTTCTTCTATTGAAAGGAAGGTGCACCGAATGTAGGGGTTTATGAGGTTCATGCCTGCCATCTTCTGTCCTGTAGTCGTGTGAGCTTTTTTTTTTAATTTTTTTAGCGAGGAATCATGAAGAGTCAAAAAAAAAAAATTTGAACATGTGAGCTTCGCATTCTCCCTCTGTGGTAAATATATAGCATACTCTCGAGATGGGGTGCAGTTTTTGTTACTTTTTTTCAATCAAGTGTTTATCTGTGTTTCCTTTCTTCTCGATCAAACGGGGTTGTATAGTCACAATCATAGTTATGCAAATAAATCATGCTGACTTGTGAAAGTCATTTTTTTTTGCCGCATCATTGGTCGAGACCTGAAAATTTTAAGATTTTACATTCTCTTAAATAACGAGAGAGTTAAAATTTGAATCGAAGATCTCGTGATTTCTCGCGAGACAAAAAATCAACTGGACTATCCAACTGATTTAAGTCATGAAAGTCATTAATTATAAATAACTGTTGTGTTATAAAATTAAGTTTTTGAAAGGCCTTTTAAGTGAGTTGCAATCAAATATCTAGCCGGATCCACCCATCCATTCCACCTGCATTAGTCTCCTCACCCTCCGGGTCATCATTTCTAGTGCTAGGTACAAGCTTGGATACAGATATTCAAAAGGACAACAAAGTTCCTTTCCTTAAAAAAAAAAAGGAATAACAAAGTTATGCTCGATTGAACTATTATTTTTATTATAACATTAAATCTTAATGTTTGAAAATTTTGAGTTCTATATAACATTGTCGTGACTTGTAACTGATGCAAAAGAAGCCTAGAAGGTATTTTCAAAACTTGAATTGTAACATTTTTGGGACATATTCAGGAATATAATGTATCTACCTAATTCATAAATATATAGTTTGATATAATATATAAACAATGTTTATTATAAATCTATAGTAATGGTAATATAAATATATATAATATATAAATGGTATTTATTATTAATTTATATGAATGATAATATCAAAATCGCTACGGGTGCGAGTAATTAATAATTAATATTACAATCATCCATCGTAAATTGTGCAATTGAGGCCAATGGATTTTGGTGACATCTTCTTCGTCGTGTTTTATCCAGGGTTTGTCGACCCGGTCTCGGCACGGGACGGGTCGGGTCTGCCGGATCGCACAACGACCCGGTCCGCCCTCTCGGACTCTCGGCGTGCGAATTTTTAAATTTTTTAAATTTTTAATAAAATTTTATTTAAAGATTAAATGTTATATATATTTAAAAATATTAAAATGTAGAATTTTTTTTATGATAATAGATCCATACTAAATTACACATAATTAATTATATAAAAATAACATATTACATAACTTAATTAAACATCCTATTATATATAATACATAAAAAATTCACTTAAATTACTTAATATGTTAAAGTAAACAGTGACATAATAATGACATTCATTCGTGAAATATAAAATACAAAAACTCACTCATCCTTCTCATCTGTGAAGCCCGAATCCCAAAACTCACTAATCCTCGTCATCAGTGAAACCTGAATCCCAAGACTCATCATCAGATATATGAGACTGATCACCCGTATAATCTAACTCTATCCTAGTGGGTAGAGGTACATGTGGGTGGGACTGAAAATATGTAACTATCTGCACAATTGATGGGTCATGTGCAGCGGTGGATGGTACATGAAAATCTCTAAAAAAAGTATTCACTACATCTATATATTCAATTCTATCATGTGCTACTGGTGCGACTGGTGCTGGTACTGGTGCTGCTCGAACTCTGGACGTGGAGGAAGATCATGCTCCGTCCGGTGCTCGTGGTGGGGGTACCCTGGACGTAGAAGATGATGCCCCGAGTCTGCTACGAGAACCATATCCTGCCTGTAACTGTGCCCGAAAGGACTGTCGGATATCTCCCGGAACTCGGTCGCATGCACAAATATCGCGTCCCACTCCCGCAAGGTGCTCCGCAAATTTATGTATGCCGGTGACGCGATGTTCGCAGTATCTACAGTGCACATGTCCATCACCCTCAACAGAGTATCCATGCTCCCACGCAGGGTGACGCCGTCCGTCTATGATGACATGCAAATGATGTAAAAGTTTACATTAATAATTTCAATGATAAGTACAAAACTCAAGATATGAAGAAATTTATAATTAATTATTAGTTAGTTATAAATATAACCAAATGTTACATACTCATTAAGTGTATGGACCCAAACTGGGCTAGTGCCCGTCTCCAAATAATCTGACATTAAATGTGGTCCGCAGATAAGACAGATAGTCTTCATAACGCATTGAACCTGCATAGTTCTCCCAGTACATGCGTACGTAGTATTCATACTGCTGCGAACCTTGTGCGTACACGACCTCTACTGGCGCAGCTGCGGCATAAAGATATGGATACGATGGAAAAAATGAACTACTGTTATCTGAGTCGCCATGATACATCGGCTGCTGCAACCATGACCGTCCATACGAGCTTCCAGATCCCTGAGAGTCATGTGTGCTCATCCTCTCAAAATCAGATAACATGCCTTGATAGCTGGTACTATCTGCAACCGAACTTCCATAGTAGGGATCCCAATGATCAGTTGCCCGCCTCGTCCCTGGCGGTGGAACGTCGTAGTCCTCATCTTGCGTGGCATGTGTGAAGTGATGCTCCTCTGTCCATGCGTCATGTTCGTGGCCCCCACGACCTCTACTATGACCACTGCTGTACTCTCTGCCACCAGCACTAATATCCTCACGACGACTCCGTTGACCACCTTGAGAATCGCCACCTCCATGGGATGAAGACCCTGTCGGTGTACTATCATCATCGGAGTCATGACTCCCACTAATGCGGGGCTCAACAGAGGGCTCGGGAGTGTCGTCATCTGCATTGGGATCTAATGTCTCCATGACTGCAATATCTATCAGATTTAATAGTGGTTCCTTGTCCTTCTTGCTTCTGAATAATGTGGTCCATGATGATTTTTTATTCTGTGGAGCATGGGGCAGCTTAACTGTTGCATGTTGTGTCCCTTTAGATGCCTGAGAAGCAGAAGCATTGTTAGATAATTATTCAATTTACTTTTTACTATGTAAGTCTGTACGTATACCTGAGACGACTTACTAGGTGCCTTAGATGTTGAGCGTCGTGGCGCAGCAGACTGAGATGGTTGTTTCGATGCTACCGAAGACTACACAATTGAAAGAATAATATATTCAATTACCAATGAAATACAACATATAAATGTAGAAATGACAATATAATTTCACCTCTCTAAATGAGGAAGTCTCCCAAGCCTCTCTTGAAGTGGATAACCTTCTAGGTTCCGGTCCTATTGAATGCCGCGGTGCAGCAACTCGAGACCACTGTTCTCCCGCAATGTTGTCATTTGTCGGACCGACCTGTAATATATTTCTTACATCATCATACATCAATATATGACTACGCTATCTAATCAAATATGCGATTCAATTTTCATATATTAATTCACCTGAGCTGGCGGTGGACGCTCAATTGATGGAGGTTGCATCAATCGCTCCCATGCTGTATCATCGTACGCATACGATGTGTCTCCACCCCCAATGACGAGATCTTCATCCAAATTAACTTCATCATCACGTCCCGTTGCTGACTCATCACCACCCAACTGCACATAGATGTCATCTCCCTCCCCCATTGCCTCTTGTACAGCTGCAGCGAGAAAAGTATTAGGCCGTGGTGTCTCGCCGGTTCTTCAGCCTCCTCGTCCAGTTCTACCTCACCACGCTCGGTTGTGGCTCTTGCAACCCGTGCTACCATAGGGTCATCATCGTCTCGCAAGTACACAGCATCCGTTGGGTCGTAATCTCCCTCTCCTCTCCTTGTATCCATCTGCACATGCCGAACCTTTAGCCTCATGTTGTAATGAACATACACCATTTTGTCTAGCATGCGGTGTGTTAGCCTATTCCTCAGCTTAGTATGTAAGAAGGAGAACGTCGACCAATTCCGCTCACACCCACTCGACGAGGATGTTTGCGATGGAACTCTCATTGCGATCTTCCTTAATACAGGTACACTTGTGCCGTAATTTAGCCACCACTCAGCTGTGATTAAGGTAGATCACGTACAATATAATAATTAGATGTAAAAATTATTTCTCGAGCTATAGAATGTACATTGTGAAGACACATTACCTGGATCGAGTCTGTCACAACTGGCCATGGCATTAGGTGTCACAAATGAACCAATTACCTCTCTAAATATTTTCATCTGCATTATCGAAAAATATTAAGTGTATATTTCATTTCATAATCTCAGTGGTAAAATATCCAAGTATACCTCATTCAACGCATCAGCAGCATCCGTTGGGGTGGCAGACAATTGGTCTACCACAATGTTGACCGATTCTATCAAAGTATCGTCATAAGCAAGGCCCCGAGCATATTGGAAGGCCGGATGTAGATAGTACGCTGCAATCGCAAGATAATGAATTACATATTAGTATCAGCTAAAGATCACAGCTCATTTATTGGACGAGAATGTAAGTGTTTACCTGCCATGTGAAGATCTCGTCTCATTTGTCTGTCCCATCTATCCTCCACAATCTCTAAGATGGTGGGTCTATATTTTTTAGACGTTGCAAGGATCTTCCGCTTGGCAACTTCAATTTTGCTGTACACCAACCCCATGGTTGGTACTCTATCCCCATCCACACATCGTAGTACCTCATACAGTGGCTCTATCAATAACACTAATACCTTCACTCTCTCTCAAAAATTCACGGTGTTGACAATCCCCTCGACCTCCCCTCCTTCACGTGAAGCAGCAAAAGAGGAACTCAGCCAGGTCTCACCTCTAAACATTTGCTTCAACCCATCCTTGTGCTTCAGAAGGCTCTGCAATGCAATGTAGTTGGTGACAAATCGTGTGATGCCAGGCCTCAACAGTTCGCCGCCACAATGCTCTCTCATCCATGCCAGTACAAGTGTGTGGTTGTAGATATATTTCGTGATTTTTTTGTGCCACCTCGATCACATATTTGACCACACGAAGCTGCCCAATCTCCTTCAGCATCAGATCTACACAGTGTGCTGCACAGGGGGTCCAGAAAATATGCCGTCTACTCCTCATTAGCTCCTCCCCAGCCTTCTTATAGTTCGACCCATTGTCAGTCACCACTACTACAATGTACTCCTCCCCAATCTCAGTCACCACTTGTTTCATCAATGACAAAATATTGGTAACTGTGAATTTGACCAGACGCATCCACTAATTTGATAAAGAAAACATGTCTATCACAATAAACAAGGAAGTTGATCAGGCTAGATTTTGTGATACCTGGCCATCCATCACACATCAGTGTGACTCCGTACTTTGTCCATTTTTATTTGAATGAGTCAATGTAACTCTTGATCTCGGTAACTTGTTCATCAAGATATACGTCGGCCAACTCTCTCGCTGTAGGTGGCTGCACATGTAACCCAAGGACCTGTTGATGCGGGACGGACACGGGAGACGACACTATTAGGTGCCACCCTCGGACTCTAGATGAAGACGTGACCAGCAGCACACACCAGGGAGACACTGAGCCCGACACGACGAGCTCCTAGTGGCAAAACGTCGCTAACAGAAGTGGAAGCTCACTCGTCGTCCCAAGCGAGGGAAAGCGCGGACCGTGCGCGATTAAGGAACCGGCGGAGGTCAAGGGTAGTCCGACTCAACTTCCGGACTCGGATCGAGTCACGGGACAGGTCACACTCACTCTCACAGCGGTGACATGGACACATGGGCTATTACCTACACTCTCGGCAGTGGCAAAAGACCGTATACTAGTTAAGCAAATGAACGCCAAGAGGTTCGGACCATTACCTCCACGCACCCGGCGTGGCGAAGACAACCCCAGCCAATCACGGACCCCCGGTTAACACAATTTTACAGCAGTACAATAATTCGACCCACTCCACGCATAGAGGTAAAAGGTCACATGCGGGGCCCGGAAATCACGCGAATTGGGTTGACGGGCAGCATCTTGATGTCGCCCGGCAGTGCCGAACTCCACGTTTTCGTACTTTTCGAACGGCGGGTTCTGCGGGCCCGCGGGGCCCACGGATGGCGCTGTCCTCCGGATCTGTGGGGGTGGGACCCACTATGATGGGGACCCCTGGTGGCGCGCCTCCACGGACGGCGGTCGGACGGGAACACCGATCGGGGGTCGATCGGTCCCGATCTCCAAGCTTTGAAGCTGCTGTCCACGAGCTGAGGTTGCTGTTTTAGCAGCGCGCGCTCCGACGAAAACAGCCGCTGCGATCAGCCCCGTCGTCGGAATGCGATGAAACTAGCGCCGTTGGAAAGAGCATTCAAAATCCTTCAATCTAGGGCCAGTGGAATCTTCTGAACCTCTGCGGACCTGGGCTTTAACTATTTTTCAATCCTATATTGCACAGCTCCCGAAATATCAGATCAGCATATGAGTTTCCTATAAATGGCCATTGATCGCCTACTTTCCTTTGGAATCAGGCTTCGAGCTATTCTTCAAAGCTGTAGTGAATCAAACCACGAAACTGGGACAATTTTTGGAATTGGATTTGGAGGTGGTGGCGATTTGATATGATTTCTGGAGTGACTAGTGGTCGGATCTGGGAATAGGTGGACAGAACTGTAGATGGGACTGAGAACGATTTTTAGAAAATATGAGATGGACGAACCAAAAAGTTAGAAAAATTGTGGATGAAGGGGTGGATGGAAGGAAACTCCAGTAAAATTTATGGGACTAACAGAAATCAAAAGACGGATCTAAGACATGAAACACAGGGCGGATATGAATCTGGACAGAACTCTGGCAGAACTGAAATGGAAGGGTGGACGAAAATCAAAAATTATGAAACGGGATCTGAATGACAAACCAAAATTTATGGGATATCCCTGACACCTCTGGAACCTCCAGTAAAATTTCCAGATCGATCTTAGCTCGTGGCTGAGACACAAATTTCGTGGAAGTTGCTGTGGTACTGAGCGGGCAGAACTCCGATGAAGACGATGGCGGTGCGGTGGCGGCTCGTGGCGGCGGCGACCGGAACTGATAGGGTGGAGTCTCACCACCAGAAGGAAGCCTTCACAGCTTCAAGGGGAGAGGGAGGGGTGGCCTAAGCCTTGCTCAAGGGATTTTCTTCCAATTCAAATGCATTAATTCTACTAAAATGGAAAATACAAGCTTAAATAGGTTACATCTCACATCCATCCACAACCATTGGATCTAGGGGATGGGAATGGAGGGTTGGGATGGAGTGTGACACACACACACAAAATAATATAAAAAAAACAAAGGGGGGGGGGGCGGCTCTTGGACCAAGGAGAGAGGGTGGACTAGTTGGTGGGGGTAGGTGGCCTCCCATGTGGACTTTTCTAGTCCATTGTCCCCCATGTGTCCAATTCCCATTCAAACTTCTAGATGCTCCCATGTGGCATGTTGACTGACCCCACGTGGGACCCTAGGCTGAGGTGGCCCAATGGGGTGGGGCCTGGAGGGCCCGTGGGGCCCACGGGGTCCGAATTGCACATAAGCCCCTATTACAATCAAAATGTCAAACCGAATGCAACGAAATAAACACAAATTAAACACACATAAAGTCTAACTAAATATAATAAGTGGGGAGGCTCAAGGCGGAGTCTCCAGGCTATCTCCGAGCAAGATGGACGCTGAGGTGGCTCGTGTCATGCTCCGTGTGCGGTACCGGTGGCTCGGCGTATCGTGCCGATCAACTGCTCGGGTGTCCGCACCACCTGTGCTTCCTGAAACATTGGCTTGTAGTAAGGGCTATTGGCTGCATTGAAAGGTAGACCCGCGTGGTGCCATAATTTTACAACGGCCTGACGAAGTTTCTATTTAGGCCCCTTCTGGCCATATGCATCGTCCATCCTCGTTTGCTTGCCATGCTCTCGGGATAGTGCACCGGGCTCCACATCTTCAATGTTGATCGATTGTGTCCTTTTTCTTTGTGAACCCGAGTCACCAGTCAAGAAACTCCTTATACCCCGTGGTTGTCGAGTCGTAGATGAACCATCACTCCCTGATGCTCCGGTCCTCACCGCCTCGCGAATTCGGACTCTCGTCTCCTCGGGATGTCTTGACTCTTCCCTGGTCTGACGTACTGCCTCACGAAACTCGGCTTCGTATGGATCATTCACAGTGACATACACATTAGCCTGCTCAGTACGTGCTTGTTGGTCTTCGTCACTGGGTGTCCATGTACATTCCTCCTCGTCGCTGCCGCTTGCTCTTCCTCTCACTGTCGCTTGATCTATTTTCTTCCTTTTTTCCTTTTCTTGCATCTCAGCTCTCTTCTCCCGCAGGTCCCTGGCCATTGCAAGTTTCACATCTCTAGGCACATGGGTACACCCAGCAACCTCAGAATATCCTGCACCAGCTCCTCCTGCCAAATGCTTCTTCAAACGAGACACCCCTCCTCCCCGGTGTTCTATTTTACAATAGTTGCAACGCCAACACCTACGGTTACCATCCAACATAACTCCGTGTGACCATCCAATGTCATTTGGTCGTTCCTTAGGAGCCATATAATGCTTAACTATATCTCCTAAATTTAAGAAATATAAATTATAAATCCTACTAAATTTAAGAAATACAAAATATACATTAAAAATATCTTAATTTGATACTAAATTATTTTTTTACGTAGAGATAGTGAATATAGTTTACAAATAAATTGTGTATGAATTTTTTCAAAAATAAAAAATATATTATTTTACGTCTACATTTAACAATGAAAATAATATCATTATTTTTACAACATGCAAGACTAAATTCAATATTTAATACATCTCAATGTAACTTAGTTCAAAATAATATCATTATTTCTAAAACATACATATAAGACTAATTTTTTTATTTAATACATCTAAATTAACTTTAAAATTATTTATAAAATAGTTATCACTAATTATATATTTAAATTATAAACATCTCTAATTAAATTACATTATACATATAAATTAACTTTAAAATTATTTATAAAATATTCAACACTAAATTTATATTTAAATTAAAAACATCTCTACTTAAATTACATTATACATCTAAAATAACTTTAAAATTATTTGTAAAATATTTATCAATAAATTTATATTTAAATTCAAAACATCTCTAATTAATTTAAATTATAAATATTAACTTTAATTTTTTGTAAAATATTTATCACTACAGATATAATTAAATTAAAAACATCTCTACTTTTTTTCAAAAATAAAGTATTACGTTATTTTACGTCTACAACTAATAATGAAAATAATATCATTAATTCTACGACATCCAAGACTAAATTTTAAATTTAATACATCTCAATTAAATCTAATAATTAAACATGAATTAAATAATATATCAAAAATAAATTTATTTCTACAACATGAATTAAACAATATTTATATTATTTTTACAACATGAATTAAACAATACATCAAAAAGAAATTATTTCTACAACATGAATTAAACATAAATTATATTATTTCTACAACATGAATTAAACAATACATCAAAATACTTTTAAACAATCTAACAAATTCTCTTATTATATTTTTAAAATAAGGAAAAAACATAAAAATATAAAGATTAAATTATTTTTTATTCTCCTCCCTCCCCCACCCCCACCACCGCCCCTGGCCACCCCTGCCCCACCCCCACCGTCCCCCAGCCCCACCACCGCCCCTGGCGTAGCCCCACCACCGCCCTTGGCCTAGCCCCATGTGGACGCACTTTTCAACACGCTCATTTGTTTGTTCTTTAAGTCGGTTTATTCGGTGGGTTTATTCGTTTATTAAGTGCGTGGGCGTGCCAGTCACAAAGTGACGATTTATTGTGCGCTCGATCTGACTAATCAGACGATTGTGTGGTTCGTGTCGGGACCAAAACCCGTCGCGCCATAAAGGTCACAGCGTCATTTACATCCCCTCGGAGAGGGGAACACCCTTGATTAATCGCCGAGAATCAGGGCCTCATGGCCAAGAAACTATATCGAGAGAAACAAGCCGATAGCGGTCTCGAATCAGTCGGAAAGCCCGATGTCTAGGGAAGCAAGCATTCGAAATATGTCTGTGACGACCCGAGAATCCGATTACTGGGAAGGCCCGATAACCCGAGACTCGCACCGCCGCCCACGAGCCGGGAGGGCTCGGAAGGGCTAAAAGGAGTGTGGAGGCACAAAGAAATAGGAAATAAAGCAGGACAATTCAACAAGGAACAGAAATGAAAGAAAGAACAACTATAGCTACAACAGAGTCCAGTCCAACAGAAAGTACAGTCTAAAGCAGTAAAACGTACCACATGCCAAGTGAACACTCGGCCCGGCAAGCTGGCAATTGAGAACCTCCGCCCCGCACCCTCGAACCGCGAGGAAGAACCGCCACACCTGGTGTAAGACCCCAAATTCTTTAAAAATTTATTTAAAAAGTTATTTGCAATTATTTAGAATTTATTTGAAGTTATTCGAATTAATGAGAATTATCCAAATTAATTAGATTAATTAATTAATTAATAGAATAAGTCATTTTTCAACTATTTTATTAAAACCCCCAAAAATCACATCTTGTAGAACTAATTTTGTTTAGCAACTTTGTCTTCTATAATTAAGCCTAAGAAAATCATTTATTACGCCGAATTAGTGAACTTAGTCTTCCGAACTTAATATTTAATTAATTACGGAATAGTATAAGTAATAATTCGACTATCTCAGAAAAATCTGTAAAAATAGTAAATAGATTAATATTGATGTAGATAACAACTTTTCCTTCTAGCTTTAAGCCATGGTAAATCCGTGGTAAGATCTATTTAGAATTCAAACCCAAATGTGCACACTTTTGACTCATACCTAACCCTTAGATTAAAACGCGAAATTCGACCTCCATACTCAACCAAATGATCTGAAATCAGGGGCAAATGGAAGGCCACAATGTAAGGAACATTTACCCTCAATCAATTTGAGGTAAACTTAGCTCCAAAACATGCTGCCGACATAGTTTGGTCAAGTCTAGGATTTCGGCGCCGTTTCTAAACACGCGGCTTGCAGCAGCAAATACTCCCAAATTCGAAGGCTCCAGAAGCTCTATGAGCTATCAAAATGAAGCCCTATGAGTCTTCTTTCATTTGGCTGCTGTGGGGTTCGCTGAAATTTCGGATCTGGAGAGATCTAGCTCGATTTGTGGAGGTGGGTCAGTAGGCCGTTGGCTTACCTTCATCCTTCTTTGATCCATCGATTGAGGTAGGAATTCTCAACCAAATCTTGATCATGAGTATAGTAAATTGTTCCTCTCATCGAGCTCTATCCATTGGTGGCAAAAGCCCCAATTTTTATTAGGTATCCGTGGAGAAATCGAGCTTTTTGTGAGGTGCTGTCCAAGTGTTCTTCATCCTAGGATTTTGAGTTTTCTCTCTCCGATTTGAGGTAGGATCTAACAACCAAATTCTAATTAATTCACATGAAGTAATAAGCATGTTATTATCTTTCATTTAACGTAGAAAGCCCCAAATTCCACTGAGCATGCCATCGTGAATTTCGATTTTTGTAGAAGCATATCTAGAACATGTTTCATATAGTTTCCTTTAAGCCAGAGCTTGATTTCGGGCTAATTTTGAGCCCTGTAACTTGATCTTCATGTTGCATATCATACATGGTTGGATTCGTAATCGAGTTAGCTTTCTTTTGACACCTAAAGCCCTAAATTCTATTGAGTATGTTAAGAGAATTGCATGATTTAGTAGAAGTAGGTCAGAAACTAGGGTTTTCATGTATTGATCATGTATAAGTTGAGATTTAATCGATTTCTGTGAAAATTCATATTTTTAAACTCATGTATTATGACCCTAGAATGTCTATTAGGATTCTTAGATCATGTGGTTTTGATTTCAACTCAATTGGACCCCATTTGGATGAGTTTATGTGGTTTCCGGAAGCAACATTCGTTGCTGTTCTTGCAGGGGTCGACCCCAGGGGTCGACCCATTTTCTGGGCAGCCCTGCAGGCCCGAGGGTCGACCCCAGGGGTCGACCCATCAGCTCCCTGCATGGGGGTCGACCCCAGGGGTCGACCCATTGCACAGGAATGTAGGGGTCGACCCCAGGGGTCGACCCATCTGAAGGAAATGGAGGGGGTCGACCCCAGGGGTCGACCCATTCAGCTTCCAGACCCCAATTTTTCAGGGGTCGACCCCAAGGGTCGACCCGTACACCAGAAAACCCGTTTTCTTCGTTTTTCGAACCGAAAATGGATCCGAATCAATGGGAAATCAACCCATTTAACTTAGACCCATTGAAATTATATGTTTGAAGAACTTTTGATCTATTCATGTACCCCTCTTGATTTCAAATTTGGATGGGTTCCTACATGCAAACTTAGCATAAAAACGCACCGTTTACCATCTTCATTTCAATGCATACAAGATTAAATAGAAACTCACTTAATTAATGATTAATGGTGTAACTAAATCTCTGTTAATACATTCTTTTTCACTCCTGTGAGAGCTTGTTCTTTACCTTGATAACTTGTTCTAGCTTGTTGGCACTTTGGCTAATACAAATGATAATGGTTAAGCATGATATCTTAACTTGGTGATTAGGATTAATATGTTGATTAGCTTGTTTGATTGCTGCTGTTTTACAGTAGCGCAACATGATTAACTCTGTTTGTGACTTGATTTCAATCTCTTTGATAATTATACTTACCTTGGAATTCTGGAAATGAATCTCTTTCCTACTTGATGTTGTTATTGCTACTTAGCTTAAACCTTGGAATCCTGGCCATAAACTGTGGAAGTCTAGATTCGTGGGATCTTTGATCCAAAAGAAATCAATGCCTGGCAAACAAATAAGGGCTCGGTCTGGTCCTGGGAAGAGCGCCCGAACACTACGTGTACCCCCGGGGAGGTGAATGACTAGGTGTGGCATTTGGCACCAGTACTTGACATGTGTTAAATCTAGGACTGTCCACTACTCACTACTCTTTCCACTACTCTCTATATTACTTGCTACTACGTTTCACTTTCCACTCTTTACTGTTCTATACTCTACTTGTGGTTACTCTACTTGTTGATTACTTGGAGGTGGAAATGAAAATACATGCGTGCTTGACATGACTAGAATTGACTTGAGATGGCCAACTTCTTATCGTTATCTCCTGTAGTAAATTCTTGTCTTACCATTCTATTCATTATATTTCTTGACCTTGCAAGATCTTTGAATTCTGTTTCGTGATATCATCGTTATCTTTTTATTGTTTTATCATTTGTAGCATGACATTTTAAAATGTAATTAAACTGTTAATCACTTATACCTGTCTGTTATTTCCTACTGGGCGTCAGCTCATAGTTGTGTTTTCCCCCTTTCCAGGCTTTTCAGGTGACGCGCTTACCGATGGGGAAGGGCAGGAGTGATGTCTTGAGTGTATCAGTTCTAGTTGTGTTTTGGAGAACATTTAGTTTCAGTTATGTCATTGAGTTTTAGTGGTTGATTATTCCAGTTGTATTAAGTTAAACTTGAGGTTATTGTATCAGTTGTGGTTTGTTAATGATCTTTTAGTTTCCATCTTGTAGCACTTGTGTATCATTTTAGATTTTGTTCCCTCTCTTGCTAGCGTGTCCCTAACTGTACGTCCCGATACTTCCGCCTTGTTCGGGGCGTGACAGTTTAGTTGGTATCAGAGCCCTAGGTTTCACATTCCTAGGTTCCCTCAGTTTAGGTTTTCTTGCATTGCATCCCAATAATCGGTATATCAAAAGGTGTTGTCCGAACGTTAGGCTATGCCTATCGGAATGGTCGCACACTTGCGCGAGTGGTCTTCGGACCGATTACCTCCGCCAGGTACCGAGTTTTGGTCGTGTCTAGGTGCATTAGATCCCTAACCTTGTAAAAGTCTAGACCTGACCTGTGAGATTGGGTAGAACTTGGGTTAAGTTCGTTTCTTAATCGTATAACTATTTATCTTGATTAAACCTAAGTAATCTATTTCCCTTGTAGATGGCAGCTGATCGTGCTGAATGGAGGAACCTGCAGCGTACAGTTCAAGGCCTTACTCAGGCCCTTCAGCAAGTAGCTCAGGCAGGAGCGGCACAACATGGCACCGGTGATCTATACCGGAACTTCCGCGGAATGAATCCGCCTAGATTCGCTGGTTCGACTGACCCTGACCAAGCCGAGCACTGGCTAGATGAGATGGGAAGAATCTTTGAAGTTATGCAATGCACCAACCAGGAGCGTGTCCTTTTGTCCACATTTCAACTGGAACATGATGCACGTACTTGGTGGGATTCTATCAAGGCAACTCTCGGTGATCGGCAAGTTATGTGGGAAGAGTTCGAAGAATTCTTCAACAGCAAGTATTTTTCTGATAGAGTGCAAGAGAAGAAAGCGGCAGAGTTCGCGGCCTTGAAACAGCGAGGTTTGTCCGTGGCAGAGTATGAGGCTCAATTTGCACGGCTTTCTCGATATGCTACACATCTCATTTCCACCGAGAAGATGAAGGCGAAGCGCTTTCTTAATGGATTGAAGCTTCATTATATCAACCAGTTGGCACCGATGGAGATTTCCACTTATTCCGAGATGGTAAGGAAAGCACAAGTTCTAGAGGATACTCTTGAGATGACGGAGAGAATCCGTGGGAAAGGCACCAAGAAAGAATTACCTACGGGTTCCGGGAGTGTCAAACCCGGGTATACCAAGAAGAGGCCTATTAGTGGACCTGGTTCGTGGAGCGGGTCCGGATCGTGGAAAGGCAAGATGCCGAGGCATGAAGACAAGAAGCCTGGCCCTATTGTTCCATTCAAGGGCGTGTGCAACTATTGTGATCGTCCGGGTCACAAGATAGAGGAGTGCTGGCGCAAGCAAGGCGCATGTTTGCGGTGTGGAAGCAAGGAGCACCGTATCCCCAATTGCCCTCTCATATCGGAGCAAGCTACATCGGCAAAACCTCTAGTCTTCAAGAAACCACAAGGCAAGCTTCAAGCTTTACATGCAGATGAAACTGGGATTTCTGATGATGGCGGACTCGTCGAAGGTACCCTTACTATAATCGATAAGCCCGCTTTTGCTCTCTTTGATACTGGTGCAACACATTCTTTTATTTCACGGAGATTTGCTAAGTCATTAGCTGTGGAACCTGTTTTGATGAATACTCTGTTAGAGATTTCAACCCCTATTGGCACTAGATCAACAATCCAGTATTTCTATCCTTCTAGTAAGGTTATGATTGGTGAACAGAACTTTCCAGCAGATTTGGTCTGCATGGATATGAAGGATTATGATGTAATCCTAGGAGCAGACTGGTTGGCCAAGTATGAGGCCAATGTTCACTGTAGTTCTAGCTCAGTGACTTTTACTGGACATTCTGGTTTATCTTTTACGGGAGTCAAGCACCATAACTCTGTACCGCTCATCTCGGCTCTTCGAGCTGATAAGCTTTTGAGGCATGGGTGTGAGGCTTTTCTAGCCTTGGTTTGTGCAACTCCTGAGCAGCAGATGGAGATCAAGGACATTCCTGTTGTCCGAAATTTTCCTGATATCTTTCCAGAAGAACTACCAGGACTTCCGCCTGAGCGGGAAGTTATCTTTTCTATTGATCTTATTCCTGGCACAGCTCCTATTTCTAAGGCTCCTTATCGTATGTCTCCTGCGGAACTAAGGGAACTGAAGCAGCAACTAATGGAATTACTCGAGAAGGGTTTTATTCGTCCTAGTACTTCTCCGTGGGGAGCCCCTGTGTTATTCGTCAGGAAGAAAGATGGTTCGATGAGGTTGTGCATTGATTATCGGCAAATAAACCAGCAGACTGTCAAGAACAAATATCCCTTGCCGAGGATTGACGAGTTATTTGACCAGATAGCGGGAGCTCAATATTTTTCTAAGATCGATCTTCGATCTGGATATCACCAGTTGCGGATTAAGGAAGAGGATATTTATAAAACGGCTTTCCGCAGCAGGTATGGTCATTTTGAATTTGTCGTTATGCCTTTTGGTCTAACGAATGCTCCAGCAGCTTTCATGCAGTTGATGAACGACATATTTCGGCCCTATCTTGATCAATGGGTCGTAGTCTTTATTGATGACATCCTGATTTATTCTAAGAATGAGGAGGAGCATGCTGAGCATCTGAGAATGGCATTGCAACTGTTGAGAGATCATCAACTATATGCTAAGTTCAGTAAGTGTGAGTTCTGGCTACAAGAAGTGTCCTTTCTCGGACATATTATCACCAAGGAAGGCATTTCTGTTGATCTTTCGAAGATTGAGGCAGTGAAGAATTGGGAACAGCCTACTAGTGCAACTGAAGTTAGAAGTTTCCTAGGCCTGGCAGGCTATTACCGAAGATTTATTCAAGATTTCTCCAAGATCGCAGTACCTATGACAAGATTAACCCGTAAGGAGAATAAGTTTGATTGGTCAGATGATTGTCAGCGAAGCTTTCAGACTCTGAAGGAGTGTTTGACTACTGCACCTGTTTTGGCCTTACCTTCTGGTGAAGGAGGATTTGTTGTTTATACTGATGCTTCAGGTATTGGCTTAGGCTGTGTACTCATGCAGCATGGGAAGGTGATTGCCTATTCCTCTAGGCAGTTGAGGAAGCACGAAGATAATTATCCTGTTCATGATTTGGAACTTGCTGCAGTCGTGTTTGCTTTGAAGATATGGAGGCATTACTTGTATGGAGAAACCTTTACAGTGTTTTCGGATCATAAGAGTTTGAAGTATTTATTTTCTCAAAAGGAACTCAACATGAGGCAGCGGAGATGGTTGGAGTACTTGAAGGACTTCGACTTCTCGATTGAGTATCATCCTGGCAAAGGTAATGTTGTGGCAGATGCATTAAGCCGGAAGCCGGTAGCTAGACTGTCAAGTCTCATGTTACAAGAATGGAGATTGTTAGAACAATTATCTAGTCTGGATCTCAATATTGACAACGATCGGATCTTGATTGCTCAGATTCAACTTAAACCTGAATTATTGATAGAGATCAAGTCCTTGCAAGATAATGATCCCGAGTTAGTAGAGATCAAGGGAAACTTGAGCAGTAGACCTGACTTCATGTTGGCCGATGATGGTAGATTATTATTTAAAGGCAGAACTTGTGTTCCGGATGAGGCTACAATAAAGAACAAAATTCTTGAGGAAGCTCATAGATCCAGATATACCATTCATCCTGGAGGCACTAAGATGTACCGAGATTTGAAAAGGTCCTTTTGGTGGTCGAATATGAAAAGAGAAGTTGCAGATTTTGTGAGCAGATGTTTGGTATGTCAGCAAGTTAAGGCCGAACATTTCAGACCAGCAGGGAAATTGAAACCACTCGACATACCCCAATGGAAGTGGGAAAGCATTGGCATGGATTTCATTATGGGTCTACCTAGGACTCGTGGTGGATTTGATGCGATATGGGTGATTGTCGATCGTTTGACAAAGTCGGCTCATTTCTTACCAATTAAGTCCAAGTGGACGATTGATGTATTGGCTGCTTTGTATATAAAGGAAGTGGTGAGATTGCATGGTATTCCAGTGAATATAGTATCTGATCGAGACCCCAGATTTACTTCACATTTCTGGAAGGGACTGCAAGAGTCTTTGGGTACTCGTCTGAATTTCAGTACTGCTTTTCATCCACAGACAGATGGACAGACTGAAAGAACCAATCAGATAGTGGAAGATATGTTACGAGCTTGCATGATTGATTTTGGTGGTAATTGGAGTGAGCATTTGGCATTAATTGAATTCGCCTACAATAACAGCTATCAGTCTAGCATTCAGATGGCTCCTTTTGAAGCACTATATGGTAGAAGTTGTCGTTCCCCGTTGTGTTGGGACGAGGTAGGTGAGAAACAGTGGCTTGGACCAGATCTTGTTTCGGAATCATCACAGAACATCCGTGTTATCCGAGACCGGTTACAGGTAGCCCAGTCAAGACAAAAGAGTTATGCCGACAACAGGAGAAGAGCATTGGAATTTCAGGTTGGCGAGCATGTGTTCTTAAAGGTCTCTCCGACGAGAGGGATTCGGAGATTTGGCATTCACGGCAAGCTGAGTCCGAGATACATAGGCCCATTCGAGATTCTAGATAGAGTGGGAGAGGTGGCATACAGACTGGCTTTACCACCGCATTTGTCTGGCGTACACAATGTTTTCCATGTGTCTATGTTACGAAAATATGTGTACGACCCCACTCATATCATTCAGCAGGTGGATTTTGAACTGAAGGAAGATTTGACCTATGAGGAAATACCTGTCAAGATTCTGGATCGGAAGCAACAACAACTCCGGAATCGTTCGATACCGATGGTCAAGATTCAGTGGAGTCGGCGTGGGACCGAAGAGGCTACATGGGAATCTGAAGAGACTATGCGAAAGCGTTATCCCGATCTATTCTAGGTGAGCGATCTTTTTCTACTCTCAGTTTTAGTGCAGTGAATTTGGAGGACCAAATTCCTTTAAGTAGGGGAGGGTGTAAGACCCCAAATTCTTTAAAAATTTATTTAAAAAGTTATTTGCAATTATTTAGAATTTATTTGAAGTTATTCGAATTAATGAGAATTATCCAAATTAATTAGATTAATTAATTAATTAATAGAATAAGTCATTTTTCAACTATTTTATTAAAACCCCCAAAAATCACATCTTGTAGAACTAATTTTGTTTAGCAACTTTGTCTTCTATAATTAAGCCTAAGAAAATCATTTATTACGCCGAATTAGTGAACTTAGTCTTCCGAACTTAATATTTAATTAATTACGGAATAGTATAAGTAATAATTCGACTATCTCAGAAAAATCTGTAAAAATAGTAAATAGATTAATATTGATGTAGATAACAACTTTTCCTTCTAGCTTTAAGCCATGGTAAATCCGTGGTAAGATCTATTTAGAATTCAAACCCAAATGTGCACACTTTTGACTCATACCTAACCCTTAGATTAAAACGCGAAATTCGACCTCCATACTCAACCAAATGATCTGAAATCAGGGGCAAATGGAAGGCCACAATGTAAGGAACATTTACCCTCAATCAATTTGAGGTAAACTTAGCCCCAAAACATGCTGCCGACATAGTTTGGTCAAGTCTAGGATTTCGGCGCCGTTTCTAAACACGCGGCTTGCAGCAGCAAATACTCCCAAATTCGAAGGCTCCAGAAGCTCTATGAGCTATCAAAATGAAGCCCTATGAGTCTTCTTTCATTTGGCTGCTGTGGGGTTCGCTGAAATTTCGGATCTGGAGAGATCTAGCTCGATTTGTGGAGGTGGGTCAGTAGGCCGTTGGCTTACCTTCATCCTTCTTTGATCCATCGATTGAGGTAGGAATTCTCAACCAAATCTTGATCATGAGTATAGTAAATTGTTCCTCTCATCGAGCTCTATCCATTGGTGGCAAAAGCCCCAATTTTTATTAGGTATCCGTGGAGAAATCGAGCTTTTTGTGAGGTGCTGTCCAAGTGTTCTTCATCCTAGGATTTTGAGTTTTCTCTCTCCGATTTGAGGTAGGATCTAACAACCAAATTCTAATTAATTCACATGAAGTAATAAGCATGTTATTATCTTTCATTTAACGTAGAAAGCCCCAAATTCCACTGAGCATGCCATCGTGAATTTCGATTTTTGTAGAAGCATATCTAGAACATGTTTCATATAGTTTCCTTTAAGCCAGAGCTTGATTTCGGGCTAATTTTGAGCCCTGTAACTTGATCTTCATGTTGCATATCATACATGGTTGGATTCGTAATCGAGTTAGCTTTCTTTTGACACCTAAAGCCCTAAATTCTATTGAGTATGTTAAGAGAATTGCATGATTTAGTAGAAGTAGGTCAGAAACTAGGGTTTTCATGTATTGATCATGTATAAGTTGAGATTTAATCGATTTCTGTGAAAATTCATATTTTTAAACTCATGTATTATGACCCTAGAATGTCTATTAGGATTCTTAGATCATGTGGTTTTGATTTCAACTCAATTGGACCCCATTTGGATGAGTTTATGTGGTTTCCGGAAGCAACATTCGTTGCTGTTCTTGCAGGGGTCGACCCCAGGGGTCGACCCATTTTCTGGGCAGCCCTGCAGGCCCGAGGGTCGACCCCAGGGGTCGACCCATCAGCTCCCTGCATGGGGGTCGACCCCAGGGGTCGACCCATTGCACAGGAATGTAGGGGTCGACCCCAGGGGTCGACCCATCTGAAGGAAATGGAGGGGGTCGACCCCAGGGGTCGACCCATTCAGCTTCCAGACCCCAATTTTTCAGGGGTCGACCCCAAGGGTCGACCCGTACACCAGAAAACCCGTTTTCTTCGTTTTTCGAACCGAAAATGGATCCGAATCAATGGGAAATCAACCCATTTAACTTAGACCCATTGAAATTATATGTTTGAAGAACTTTTGATCTATTCATGTACCCCTCTTGATTTCAAATTTGGATGGGTTCCTACATGCAAACTTAGCATAAAAACGCACCGTTTACCATCTTCATTTCAATGCATACAAGATTAAATAGAAACTCACTTAATTAATGATTAATGGTGTAACTAAATCTCTGTTAATACATTCTTTTTCACTCCTGTGAGAGCTTGTTCTTTACCTTGATAACTTGTTCTAGCTTGTTGGCACTTTGGCTAATACAAATGATAATGGTTAAGCATGATATCTTAACTTGGTGATTAGGATTAATATGTTGATTAGCTTGTTTGATTGCTGCTGTTTTACAGTAGCGCAACATGATTAACTCTGTTTGTGACTTGATTTCAATCTCTTTGATAATTATACTTACCTTGGAATTCTGGAAATGAATCTCTTTCCTACTTGATGTTGTTATTGCTACTTAGCTTAAACCTTGGAATCCTGGCCATAAACTGTGGAAGTCTAGATTCGTGGGATCTTTGATCCAAAAGAAATCAATGCCTGGCAAACAAATAAGGGCTCGGTCTGGTCCTGGGAAGAGCGCCCGAACACTACGTGTACCCCCGGGGAGGTGAATGACTAGGTGTGGCATTTGGCACCAGTACTTGACATGTGTTAAATCTAGGACTGTCCACTACTCACTACTCTTTCCACTACTCTCTATATTACTTGCTACTACGTTTCACTTTCCACTCTTTACTGTTCTATACTCTACTTGTGGTTACTCTACTTGTTGATTACTTGGAGGTGGAAATGAAAATACATGCGTGCTTGACATGACTAGAATTGACTTGAGATGGCCAACTTCTTATCGTTATCTCCTGTAGTAAATTCTTGTCTTACCATTCTATTCATTATATTTCTTGACCTTGCAAGATCTTTGAATTCTGTTTCGTGATATCATCGTTATCTTTTTATTGTTTTATCATTTGTAGCATGACATTTTAAAATGTAATTAAACTGTTAATCACTTATACCTGTCTGTTATTTCCTACTGGGCGTCAGCTCATAGTTGTGTTTTCCCCCTTTCCAGGCTTTTCAGGTGACGCGCTTACCGATGGGGAAGGGCAGGAGTGATGTCTTGAGTGTATCAGTTCTAGTTGTGTTTTGGAGAACATTTAGTTTCAGTTATGTCATTGAGTTTTAGTGGTTGATTATTCCAGTTGTATTAAGTTAAACTTGAGGTTATTGTATCAGTTGTGGTTTGTTAATGATCTTTTAGTTTCCATCTTGTAGCACTTGTGTATCATTTTAGATTTTGTTCCCTCTCTTGCTAGCGTGTCCCTAACTGTACGTCCCGATACTTCCGCCTTGTTCGGGGCGTGACACCTGGAACGCAGGGAATGAGTCTCCAAAACAGAGACTCAGCAGGGATCCCGCGGAACCCCAACCGGAAACAACGGCGGTAGCGGAAAGGAGAGCTACAACTACAGCAGGAACAGCAAACCGGTGGCCGGTCAAAAACTCGGCACTACAGCTACTCCTACTGTACCAGAAACACACCCCAGACTCACGCTCGAGGGCTACCGAACTACACTAGTATCGCTTATCGAAGTGAAAACCCACGGCAACCACGCCGTAGAGGCCTGTCTCCCAGAACACGGCCAACCTGGACACGCTGTCTAAAGTGCAACCCTGACACCTGGTCACGGGTACCGCACGACAAGACGCAACCTCGGTAAAGTCACTAGCACCAGCCTCACGGCACGAAAATCGACACGCGCCACGGCGAAACAATCGAAAACTCAACGGTCAACACGACCGAAACCCGAAGGTCGAAGTCACACGACTGACAGTCTACCAGTCTCTGTCCAGAACAGGAGTACCTCCCACTAGAAGAACGACCGGATGCGTCCACTGACGTCTTACACCGCGTCACAAGTGTCTAGCTACAACGCCCTAGGCGTGAGACTCAGACACACACAGTAACCAGTACCACAACAAGGACGAGCTGGGGTCACGCTCGTCGGCGCGTGTCCTAAGCCCCCAACTACGTGTGCACACACAGACCATCTGCTCTAGGTCGGGTCCTCTAGCTGGTTTTCCCCCCCACCGGACTCTGGTGGCAAAGGCAAGGGGCCGACAGAAACCAGCCTAAAAACCGCGTCTCACCGGGTCGCGCTCTCCACCACTCCCAGGTGGGTCCGCACACGCGTGCGCAGGAAGCTACGACTAGTGAAGGATCACTGAGAGAGTAGACTCTCAAGACAACGGAAAACAACGTCCGAACCCGACGACGTACGGGGACGACCCCACGCACCGGCCCCGTCGCACGGTGACCACAGTCGGAGAAGAAACGGGACTCACAGTCCACGGCCACGCACGCAACGTGCGCTAGAGTCGAGAAAACTCAAGTGGCGCTAAGCCACTGGACACTGGACAGTCCTCCAGACGCACTACACCCAACGGTCCTTGAGTCACAGGACTCGGGGTCAAGACCGTTGTACGCAACAGCACAAGGCCGTCAATCTAGTCCAATCTCCAGGTCTAAAACCACGGTAGCACAAGTACCGAGACAACTCACGAGTCGCCAAGACCACTCCCTCGGGAAGGGAACGCAAGGGACCAAGGCCACCCACACGGGCCACACGGAAAACACAGAAGCACGATTCCCAGGGCAGCACACAAGCCACCATGACGATTTCCCATATTGTAGCAAGCGGGAAACCTCCAGCCCCAGGCCGGACAACTGGACTCACAGTCCAAGGCCAAACACATGGCCCACACGGGAATCGCCTTCCAAAGGAACCCACGATATGCGGGGGAGACCCCACCGCACACACACCGACACACGGTGACTCGATCATGCGTAACACGAAACCCCGGAACACGTGGGGTCACCCGGACCCACCACACCTAAAGGCACGCTAATCGAGATAACACGGTCCCTCCCGACACCCCAAAAATATGGACACAGAACCCATGGGGTGTCCAGGACACTCACAAGGCTGGAGGTCGACCACTGGGTCCCAACCGGGTCGACCGGAGAGCAAAACAACACAATCGGAGCACTAAAAGGTCACCTAGACCCTTAAGCTCACGACACGTAAAACGAGGTAAGTGGGACAACCTCTGGACACCGAAAGACACGGTCATGGAACTCCACGGGGTGTCCGAGACACTCACGAGACCTAAAGTCAACCACTGGGTCACAACCGGGTTGACCGGAGGTCAAAACAGCGCAAACAGGAACCAGAACATGGTAGTGGTCACCTGGTGACCGCGACCAGACGGTAGCGGTCGACCGATGACCGCGACCAGGCTGTCACGGTCGCCTCACAACCGTGACAAGCCACGATCAACCCCGCTGGTAGCGGTCGCCCGAGGACCGCGACCAGGTGGTAGCGGTCGTCCCATGACCGCGACCAGACAAAAGCGGTCGATCGCACGTCCGCGACGCTCGAAGGCCTTCCGACTCAAACACAAGGGATGGAAGCGGTTCTCCCAGGACCGCGACCAGATGGTAGCGATTTCTGGTGGACCGCGATCATTTCGGAAAATCGGGAACGGCGGGAAAACACCCAAAAATCCACGCCACGCCCCAATCATCCACGGATGAAGGGGAAAACATAGGGGAAGCTCCCCAACAACCCCTAGCATGCATCTATGGCCTCGGATCGGCCTAAAACGCAACGAATCGCTAGATCGGGCGATCACTCCCCAAATCATGATTTTCCCCTAAACGCCCCAAACGACCCGCTCGGCTCACCACGGCCTACCAAACTCACGGGAATTGAAGAGCACGAGCTGGGGGTCCATCACCCTACCTCCACCGAAGATTTCGCGCACCGTGGACGCCGATCCACGAAGAAAATGCCGTTGAAGCCTCGCCGTTCCACGAACCCATGGCCGAGCTTCACCACGCCTCCACCGTCTCGATCCTCATCCATCCTCTCCCGCGCCTCACCCGCGCCGTCCCCGCCTCGCCCGTACTCCGCCCCGTCGGCCGCCGGAGAGAGAGGGAGAGAGGAGAGAGCGTGAGAAGAGAGAGGGAGAGAAGAGAGAAATGAGAAGGGAGAGAGAGGGTGGGTTAATATAGGAAAATCTGGAAATTCGGAAAAATCTCAAAAAATAGAAAATCACACCCTCGCGATCCTCGTGACGCACCAATCGCAACGGTACCACACTCGCCTAGGTTAACGGCCCGGTTCACCCGCAACGAGGTTCCGAAGGGAAAGCCGAAACCCACGCCGAGAATCGGAAAACACACGCGGAAAAAGCCGCGGAACGCCTCCGGGCGTCCGAAACGACTCCGGATCGTGCCGATCCGAACACGAAAGATGTCCGAAACGAAATTTCGGATACAACGGAGTCGGACGCTCTGAGAAACCAGATCCGGGACCCACGAACGAGGATCCGAAAAACCCGGGGTATTACAGCCCTCCCCCCTTAAAGGAATTTCGTCCTCGAAATTCAAGACCAAGCACTAGGTCACAGGGGAAGAACACTGAACGAACTGACAACGCTGTCAGAGCTCCAGTACAGAAAATCTCGGTTCTCATGAAAACACCGATGCTGGGGGACAGCCAGACTTACAATCACAAACAACACCTCGCTCCGCGCACCGTGCACACCGGCCATCAGAGCAGGCATATACCAGAGGACACAGTCCGACATCACCTCAGACACCACGAAAACCAACATGGCACCGCTGCCACCATCTCGCCCACCGAGGAAACATACCCTCGACATGAGAAACAGCTATCGATCCATCACATGGTCGGCAGACAAAACACACATCAGCTTCACAACCAGCTGACAAGTCGCACACCCTTCGCAAGGGAACAACCAACACAGAGCCTCCATCGGCTCACGCAGCCATCTCGACAGACTGCAACCAGGACATCGACTCAGCACGAAGAAACACCCCACACATGGCAAGCTGAAAGCCAAACATAACACTGTGCCAACTCTGTCAGAGGACAAACTTCGACAAAGTCCAGATCCCATCCGGAAAGGCACACCACAAAAACCGCCACCCAAGGCCTCGCTGGCACACGGCTCTCGCCACGCTTGAGCCCCGACAACCAGCATCTTCTGTCTGTGAAAAGACCATCCACTGGTCGCCAGATACACGTCAACGGGAAACCTCCATCGGCCCAACAGGCACGATCCAACTCACAGCAGGCCATCCGCTGACTCACACATAGACCGATGCCACATCTCGAGCTACACTCCTCTCGGACTCCGCATCCGAGCTCGATCATCGTGCCAACTCGACCCTCTCGAGGAGCACGACGAAATCAGATGACAAGATCCTGGTGTCTTCAGTCATCACCTCACTCGACTCAGACTTACAGGGGAGCCATCCCATGCTGGTCACCAACCCAGGGACAACCATTACGACACCAACGTCTTATCAAGGACCATCCTCCGACGCCCATCTCACAAAAGGCCTCCGCCCACAGGCGTCACTCATCCATCTGGTCTCATCAAATCCTTCGATCAATCCAAGTGGACACCTGCCAATCCCGATTCCACCCTTACCACAGAGCCACGGGACACCACCTGAACAGTGCTCACGGGTCCCTAATCAACAAACATCTCACCGTCACAATCTGACAAGACCGTAGAACCAACAGGAACCCACAGCCTGGCAGAGATCACTTCTCCAAAAACGATCTCATCCGAGGACACGACTGGGAACACAAGTCGGCTCCAAGCCACCGACTCTGACCAACACGTCCTCAACCATCGTCAGGCGACATCCTCAACAACCTCATCCAGGTCCAACACCGACGCCTGACACGGCTTCCAACACAGGAACAGGGTACTCATGCGGCGCACTAGCCAGCACATTCCCCAGCACTCCATCCTGCCAGTGCCAACAACCATAATACCTCGAGCAACGGCACAGCAACAACACGTTTCACACCGAGGAACCAATCCTCCGATGCTCAACGCGAACTCAGGAATCCGCCTGTAGCAACCAACGCTACGATCCTGAACCAGTGGGTTATGGGCCCACCACGCTTCCGCTGCGCACTCAAATCCGCGCGCACAGCCGAGAAAGCAAACACCGCCCACCTAGCACCCGTCCTTCCGGAAAAGCGCCAGCACACCCTCACACAACAAGGGAATGGGCACAACTTCTCACAGGCAACTACCCTGCCAAGACAAGGAGCACGTCTCGCACGGACTTCATGGCACACAAGGCGAACCAATCCGAACACACAATACAAGATGACGATCCTTAGCCGAACGCAATCTCTCCAACCAAAGGAGAAACCAGCGCACTTTCGACCAACGGAAGAACTCCACGCTTGACCTGACCTCAAACCTCGCGCATGCCGGAAACAGCACCATCCAGCACCAAGGAAAACCATCGCTTCCATCAGGTCAGCGCCTCCGACACACTCGACGAGTGTCACGTCGGATCACAATCACAGCATCTCTCGATGCACCACCGCTGCAATCCCTCGAACTGCAACACGGCATGCCAAGAGCCGCAACACGAGCCGTAACGACAACCGCCGACGCTCATCCTCGGGTCCCGAAACTCACCGCGAAACCTTCACACCTCAGACCAAATCCAAGGCGAACACACCCCTTCGCATACGAGAGCACAGGAGCAAGACTTACTGGGACACCACAGCCCAATCCTGCCTCGAAATCTGCAAAATAATCGGGACCGACACGTCGTTTCTGACGCCACAGAGCACGACAAGGACATCAGGCTCGACAAATCAGCAGCTCACCGAGAAGACATTCCGCTCACCCGAGCACACTTCTCGACCAGAGCACCCGCTCCAACGCCTCAAACCTCAACCTCAGCGCCACAGGGGCTGGATAAACCTTAAGTTAGAGTGAACAGACTCAACAACAGCTCCCTCGGAGCACACTTACGGCCACTTAACCACGAACAATCCGCACCAGCCACCTACCCTCGCGGCAAATACCTCGAACACAACACCACGGCAACGCACCTGTCAGCAACCTCTGCCCAACGCAGCACAACTGGGGTCACCACCTATGAGGGAGAAAGCCCTCGACCTCGATCCTTAGGCCACATGCTGGCACGGAAGCAGCGAATAACAACCACCTTCACAGCGCCGCACAACGCACTCAAGCTCTCAAGCGAGAAACTAGGCGGAAAGCGAACACAAAATCCTAAGCCAGCTGCTGACTGTACTGAACCTTATGGACTCTGATCACTGCAATATTTCGAATTCCTATGTACGTCCACAACCGCTGCTCTGATACCAGCTGTGACGACCCGAGAATCCGATTACCGGGAAGGCCCGATCACTCGAGACTTGCACCGCCGCCCACGAGCCGGGAGGGCTCGGAAGGGCTAAAAGGAGTGTGGAGGCACAAAGAAATAGGAAATAAAGCAGGGCAATTCAACAATGAACAGAAATGAAAGAAAGAACAACTACAGCTACAACAGAGTCCAGTCCAACAAAAAGTACAGTCTAAAGCAGTAAAACGTACCACATGCCAAGTGAACACTCGGCCTGGCAAGCTGGCAACTGAGAACCTCCGCCCCGCACCCTCGAACCGCGAGGAAGAACCGCCACACCTGGAACGCAGGGAATGAGTCTCCAAAACAGAGACTCAGCAGGGATCCCGCGGAACCCCAACCGGAAACAACGGCGGTAGCGGAAAGGAGAGCTACAACTACAGCAGGAACAACAAACCGGTGGCAGGTCAAAAACTCGGCACTACAGCTACTCCTACTGTACCAGAAACACACCCCAAACTCACGGTCGAGGGCTACCGAACTACACTAGTATCGCTTATCGAAGTGAAAACCCACGGCAACCACGCCATAGAGGCCTGTCTCCCAGAACACGGCCAACCTGGACACGCTGTCTAAAGTGCAACCCTGACACTTGGTCACGGGTACTGCACGACAAGATGCAACCTCGGTAAAGTCACTAGCACCAGCCTCACGGCACAAAAATCGACACGCGCCACGGCGAAACAATCAAAAACTCAACGGTCAACACGACCGAAACCCGAAGGTCGAAGTCACACGACTGACAGTCTGCCACTCTCTGTCCAGAACAGGAGTACCTCCCACTAGAAGAACGACCGGATGCGTCCACTGACGTCTTACACCGCGCCACAAGTGTCTAGCTACAATGCCCTAGGCGTGAGACTCAGACACACACAGTAACCAGTACCACAACAAGGACGAGCTGGGGTCACGCTCGTCAGCGCGTGTCCTAAGCCCCCAACTACGTGTGCACACACTGACCATCTGCTCTAGGTCGGGTCCTCTAGCTGGTTTTCCCCCCCACCGGACTCTGGTGGCAAAGGCATGGGGCCGACGGAAACCAGCCTAAAAACCGCGTCTCACCGGGTCGCGCTCTCCACCACTCCCAGGTGGGTCCGCACACGCGTGCGCAGGAAGCTACGACTAGTGGAGGATCACTGAGAGAGTAGACTCTCAAGACAACGGAAAACAACGTCCGAACCCGACGATGTACGGGGACCACCCCACGCACCGGCCCCGTCGCACGGTGACCACAGTCGGAGAAGAAACGGGACTCATAGTCCAAGGCCACGCACGCAACGTGCGCTAGAGTCGAGAAAACTCAAGTGGCGCTAAGCCACTAGACTCTGGACAGTCCTCCAGACGCACTACACCCAACGGTCCTTGAGTCACAGGACTCGGGGTCAAGACCGTTGTACGCAACAGCACAAGGCCGTCAATCTTGTCCAATCTCCAGGTCTAAAACCACGGTAGCACAAGTACCGAGACAACTCACGAGTCGCCAAGACCACTCCCTCGGGAAGGGAACGCAAGGGACCAAGGCCACCCACACGGGCCACACGGAAAACACAGAAGCACGATTCCCAGGGCAGCACACAAGCCACCACGATGATTTCCCATCTTGTAGCAAGCGGGAAACCTCCAGCCCCAGGCCGGACAACTGGACTCACAGTCCAAGGCCAAACACATGGCCCACACGGGAATCGCCTTCCAAAGGAACCCACGATATGCGGGGGAGACCCCACCGCACACACACCGACACACGGTGACTCGATCATGCGTAACACGAAACCCCGGAACACGTGGGGTCACCCGGACCCGCCACACCTATAGGCACGCTAATCAAGGTAACACGGTCCCTCCCGACACCCCAAAAACATGGACACAGAACCCATGGGGTGTCCAGGACACTCACAAGGCTGGAGGTCGACCACTGGGTCCCAACCGGGTCGACCGGAGAGCAAAACAACACAATCGGAGCACTAAAAGGTCACCTAGACCCTTAAGCTCACGACACGTAAAACGAGGTAAGTGGGACAACCTCTGGACACCGAAAGACACGGTTATGGAACTCCACGGGGTGTCCGAGACACTCACGAGACCTAAAGTCAACCACTGGGTCACAACCGGGTTGACCGGAGGTCAAAACAGCGCAAACAGGAACCAGAACATGGTAGTGGTCACCTGGTGACCGCGACCAGACGGTAGCGGTCGACCGATGACCGCGACCAGGCTGTCACGGTCGCCTCACAACCGTGACAAGCCACGATCAACCCCGCTGGTAGCGGTCGCCCGAGGACCGCGACCAGGTGGTAGCGGTCGTCCCATGACCGCGACCAGACAAAAGCGGTCGATCGCACGTCCGCGACGCTCGAAGGCCTTCCGACTCAAACACAAGGGATGGAAGCGGTTCTCCCAGGACCGCGACCAGATGGTAGCGATTTCTGGTGGACCGCGATCATTTCGGAAAATCGGGAACGGCGGGAAAACACCCAAAAATCCACGCCACGCCTCAATCATCCACGGATGAAGGGGAAAACATAGGGGAAGCTCCCCAACAACCCCTAGCATGCATCTATGGCCTCGGATCGGCCTAAAACGCAACGAATCGCTAGATCGGGCGATCACTCCCCAAATCATGATTTTCCCCAAAACGCCCCAAACGACCCGCTCGGCTCACCACGGCCTACCAAACTCACGGGAATTGAAGATCATGAGCTGGGGGTCCATCACCCTACCTCCACCGAAGATTTCGCGCACCGTGGACGCCGATCCACGAAGAAAACGCCGTTGAAGCCTCGTCGTTCCACGAACCCACGGCCGAGCTTCACCACACCTCCACCGCCTCGATCCTCATCCATCCTCGCCCGCGCCTCGCCCGCGCCGTCCCGGCCTCGCCCGTACTCCGCCCCGTCTGCCGCCGGAGAGAGAGGGAGAGAGGAGAGAGCGTGAGAAGAGAGAGGGAGAGAAGAGAGAAATGAGAAGGGAGAGAGAGGGTGGGTTAATATAGGAAAATCCGGAAATTCAGAAAAATCCCAAAAAATAGAAAATCACACCCTCGCGATCCTCGGGACGCACCAATCGCAACGGTACCACACTCACCTAGGTGAACGGTCCGGTTCACCCGCAACGAGGTTCCGAAGGGAAAGCCGAAACCCACGCCGGGAATCTGAAAACACACGCGGAAAAAGCCGCGGAACGCCTCCGGGCCTCCGAAACGACTCCGGATCGCGCCGATCCGAACACGAAAGATGTCCGAAACGAAATTTCGGATATAACGGAGTTGGACGCTCCGAGAAACCAGATCCGGGACCCACGAACGAGGATCCAAAAAACCCGGGGCATTACAATGTCGGTCACTCAAGGGACCATTTTGATATTCGGACGAGCGTCCGGCTTCAGAAAATCGTGATCGTCACGGGGAAAATCGGAGCATATATATGCCGGGGTACGATAAATTTATTGTTCAAAGGGACGGAAAACGTTCAATTAAATCCCGGTTAGAGCGGTCGGAAACCGATAAGTTTGTCGGCCCGGTGCAAGATCAAGCTACGACCATACTGCGATGGGCCCCCCACGGTCAAAGTCGGGCTCGCGTGGGCATCGTCAATATTTTCGGTGCCAATGGGGCAGCGGGAGGATGTCCCGGGACCAGATCTGAGAACCAGTATGCGTTCAAAGGGAGCATGCTATAGACCGAGGATATGGGTCAGGCAAAGACCATGATCGGGTCGAACCCGAGGTCTAAGCATGGCCCACGGAGGCCTTATTGATATTCCCATGCAAAGGGTCTGGGGATGATGAGAGCCTTCTCGTTCCATTCAGATTTTGTCGGTCACTCATGGACCACTTTATGTTCGGACAAAGGTCCGTGTTTGTAGCGTAAGAGACAGTGACAGACCATATAAATGTCTGCCGTGAGTACGGCAAATTTGCTGCAAGTGCGGGATTAGATCCCGATATATATCTCGGTCACTAACGGACCATTCACTGTTCGGACGAGAGTCCGCATTTGAAGCATCGAAGACAACGACAAAGCCGTACGGA